>CP137679.1:5258304-5528911 GCA_037976565.1 Mesocentrotus franciscanus
TAGCGTAGGTCATTTCAGCAAAGCAAGTGAGAAAGTGGTCTATCACATGATAAATACAATGTGGCACGGTGGCACCTGTAGGGAGATTTTTTTGCATGGCACATAAAGAGTTAACCCCAACATGCCTTTAAGTTAGGTACACAGAAGGCTTCAACCGGGAAATGGTGTTCATCTTTATTTTACTGTGGATTCCTAAGTAATATTTGATGCTGAAAACAATGCCATTGATTTTTTGTCTCGCCTGCGTAGCAAAAAGACATGCCGTTTATGGCGGCGGGCGTGCGTCAACTTCAAAAACTTAACCAAGGTTAAGTTTTTGAATTTTTAATATAATTTTGAAAGTATACATTCCTATTCCATGAAACTTTAACATAAGGGTTATCAAGTATCACCAACCATGTGATTAGTCTTTTAGGTGACAAAGTCAAGGTCAAATGTCATTTCAGGTCTGCATATTCTTAGTCAATATTCACTTCAAAATGCTGATTAGATTCAGAGGATTTCATTTTGGGAGCCTGCTAATGGGCCACCCTGCCTATAAATAATGTCCCTACCCCAATTTTTCATCATATCGAATTGCGTGATGCAGGCGAGACCACGAGAGCATTTCACTTGTTTATAAAATGCGCCTGAGTGCTCAAATTGTATATTTACGGGCCCACCATTGTTTTATGCATTTCAGAACCAATATTTTGTTGAAAATGTTCAATTGGTGTAAAACCCACTATGAACATTACAATGTAATATGGTAATGGTTGACCCGCAGAAAACCACAGGGGCCCTGAAGTTGTTCCAAAGGGCCTAAAGGATCAGTTACTCTAGACATTCAAGAGGAATGCTTTAAACTATTTTCTAGGGGTTATAAGAGCAGTAAATCTCTATTTTGGTATCTAAATACAAAGGTACATTGTGTATGACGCTTTGATAACCAAATGGTTTCAAGTACCCAAAATCTTATTTTAAGAGCCCAAATGTATCATATGTGATTCAAGAGCATAACATTATAGTTAGATTATATCTTTCTTTATAATTATTAAGTGTGGAATATATACTAAAAGTACATTTTAATTCAATCAATATTATATCATTTTGGGTACCGAGAGGGCCCCAGAAGCCCTGAATTTATTCATCACTGAAAATCCATCTTTCCAAGAGAAATTTTGAAAGCTAAAATCAAAGTTTGAAAACACATCTTTTGTGAATGTGACAGGAGCAGTCTCGTGCATAGCCTCTCGCTCACCCCTACATAGCCATATTAAGGCGAAAGAAGCAAGCACGTTTTGTTCCATGGAATTTTTTTCTGAATCATGTACACTCATAGCACTCAGATGTATATAACAAACAATTTGCAGTTATATCACGAATTAGGACATAAGCTATTCGAGCATAATGCATGAGGACACTGAATTAGTGAGTATACTCATCTCATTCATATATAGGATTCAAGAATGAGAAACAGACCAATGCGACAAACTATTTGAAAAATACTGGAAATGAAACATGTGCCTGGGCCTCTTGACTCACAACATCTAATAACACAGTTTGAGTAATTCAGTTAATTGAAGTTTATGAGATCTATATTTTTTCAATTACCGAGTGTTTATCTAGGCAATTGCTTCACCAGGAAGAACTGAAATTAACAGCTGTGACCCTCTTCCATCTCCATCAAAAACAATAAGATATGATAATCCAACAGTATTTCAACAATTCCCTTTAACAAAAATCATAAAACTTGCACTCTCAAAAATACTATTTTCAACAATTCAAAATGTTATTGTATGAGCCTCTTGTAGGCCTATTGTCTAACAAAACTGTAGAGAAAAGATAACTTACAACAATTGGTGATACATTGATTTTGTTTACAAATGAACCTCATTATACCAGGCAAATGAGCAAGCGTCTTTGTGCTTTATAATTGCCTTCTTATTGTACACAGAACTATAAACCTATCCTCCTCTGAAAAGTTGCTTGTGTTATCGATAGAAAATTGACAAACGATTTCAGGATACCATGTATCCTGTGAGGTAGGCTTGATTGAACTCACAATCAGCTCACAAAGACTGAAATGAGGCCTGTAAACAAAGGCCTTACTCATTCACCAGAGAGGTGTTGACTTTAGCATTTAAAATGTATTAATTATGGTAGTTTACAGTGACATAAAGAAGGGTGTGAAATTACCAATTGATAAAAGATTTAAACAAGAAAGATGATGATACAAATTTACCAAAAGGGGAAAAAGAAAGAAAAACTCTTAAAAAGGAATGATTAGGCATCTGCCTTGTCCTACATACTTTCTATGGCCTTTAAAAAAAATTGAAAAATATATTTCAATAGACCTAATAACATACAACATTACCTTAAGTCTATAACTACCAAATCAAGGTTTTTAGGGTTATCTGTCCAGCTTTTTGTCTGAACATGAAGCAACACGTTAGACTGTTCGGTGACGCACCCACATTTCACATCCGCCAGATCGAGGTTTGTCAAGCTCTCCTTTTCAACATTTCTCCTGGAAAGCTGAATTTTAAAATGTTGTAGTTCATAGATACTTCTTTATGATGAGATCTATGACACGTGCAATGTTTTTAATGATCACTACATTATACGAGCAAGACAATGACCCCTTCGATAGGCCCATATTTACGATTTCATTGAGAAATTGGACCTTGGGTAGGGCTCGACACTAACATGCACCCGGGACACATGGACGCCCAAAGTTTCAGCCCGCAACCCCCCCAATTTTTTTTTACATTGGGTTTGTGCATACAGACTCTAAAATTAATCGGACCGCCTTCCAAAATAAGTGTGGAGCCCCACCTTAAGCATTGTGATGGAAGGTGTACATACATGTAGGTGCCCATGGAAAATAATAATTTTATCCATGACTATCATTAAAGGGTTCAGCACATCATGTAACATGTTTTAATATTTTAGTCAGTAAAAATACATAATTTTTCACCATTTTCCTATTGGGCCTTGATGAATAGCTTCATGGCTCTCAGGTGCCCCAAAATGGTGTTACATAGTTAAAGCTAACAAGTACCTTTGTCCTTTAGTATAACACACTTATAAATGTCTTTGGAAAAAAAACATATCATCTATTATATTAATGCTCTTGAATCAGATGTAATACATTTGGGCTTTTAAAATACGATTTTATGTAATTGAGACCTATTTGGCCATCAAAAGCCATGCCCACGATGTATCATTTTGATACTGAAATAAAATCTACTGTGCTCCTCTTATAGTGACTGTCTAGAGTAGCTGATCCTTTTGGAGCAACTTCGTCCTTTTGCCTTCTGTGGATCTTAATACCATTGTATTGTTCATAGTGGGTTTTTACGCCAAACAAACATTAATTTTCAGCTAAAACATTTGTTCTGAAATGCATAAAAACAATAGTGGGTCCCTTAAAACACAAGATTTGGGAACTTTGGGACCAATTTTCAAAAATCAGTTGGTGGCATCATTTTTAGCATCAAATTTTACTTAGGAAGCCACATTAAAATAAAGGTGGACATAAATTTGTTGGAGCCGTCTGTGTACTGGTACCTAACTATTTGGTGGCAAATCCTATCTAGGAATTCAAGTGGTTAACCATTTGTATGTGAAAATTACATTTGTCTTCCAGAAACTGAAAGTGTAACTTCTATATTCTATATCCTGAAAATAAAGTTTATACAGAATTAAAAAAAGCTAAATTAAGTCAATTCCATAGCCATACAAATTCATGTATGATATTTTTCACAAGACATCGTGGCCTAGAATGGGTTAAAGTGTATTGTAAACCACATACATGTACATGTGTTTGTCAATTTTTGTCTCTTCATATTTCTATTTTCGATCTATAAAAGAAGTAAATATTACCTGTTTATTGTTCTATGAATTGGCCTACAGATCAACAGTGTCTGAATGATCCGACTTATCTAGTAATCTGTTTAGCTGATAAACCAAGGTTGCGAAGAGTGCTTACATCAGGCAGTTGGACATGTTCCGCCGTGCGTGTTTTGGGAACAGAGTGTGAACTAACACCGGAACAAACACAGGTATTCCAAATTGTGTGAACTAACACTGGAAAAACATGGGTATTCCAACTAAGTGTGAACTAACACCGGCACCAACACAGGTATTCCAAATTAGTGAGAACTAACACTAGAACAAACACTGGTATTCCAAATAAGTGTGAATTAAAACGGAAACTAACACAGGTATTCCAAATGAGTGTGAAGTAACACTGGAAAAACATGGGTATTCCAACTAAGTGTGAACTAACACGGAACCAACACAGGTATTCCAAATTAGTGAGAACTAACACCAGAACAAAAACAGGTATTCCAAAAAAGTGTGAACTAACACCCGAACAAACACAGGTATTCCAAATGAGTGTGAACTAACATCAGAACAAAAACAGGTATTCCAAATTAGTGTGAACTAATACCGAACAAACACTGGTATTCCAAATAAGTACATCACTATCTGCATAAATCACCTTCTGAAAAACACCATAAACGAGGATCAAAGTGTAGATTAGTTTAGAAACCCAATACACGGAAACCTGTCTAACATCTCTGATTTTTACACCCTTAACAGGGATTTTATATCTTGCATTGTATTTTATACCCTATTCCGACAATTTGGACACTGTCGCACAGTGTTCTGAACATGTTATTTGTGCTTGAATTGCGCCCGGGAATCGTGATGGGATTTCATTCCTCTTTTCTTTCCACTTATCCCCAATTTTTATTTTTATTTTTATCGTGTATTTCCATAGGATTTTAAAATCCTGTCAGACTCTCTGCTCCTGACCAGGGCTATCAGATTTCCTGCCCTTTTCACGTATCTTCTTATTTCTAGTGAATTTTATACCCTTTTCCCAGATTTTTCATATTTGTTGGTATGCCCTAAAAGCGGTATGCGCGTTACGTGCCTGATGATGAAAAATCTATAGTGTAAAACCCCTTTAACGAATTTTGGGGGGTTTTGCTCTTTGACTTATTATGTGATACACAAGTACATGTATCTGTTTGGATTCCACATTTCCAGGTATATCAACAGTGCTGTATGAATAGTATGAATCCATCCGTGACTGTAACTTCACGATCAGGTGGGGGTGTTGAAGATCAGAATGATGCTGTGAGGGTGCGAAAGGACTTCAGAGAGACTTGGTTTTTTGACGTCGTTTCCATGCAGTAAGTTTGACCTATTCATCCCCTTCCCCTCCCCCTCCGCTTCTGAACTATAAGTATGAAAAATGGCCCATTGTCATGTTCATATGATGCAAATTTGAATTATTATGAAGTAGAACCTGTAGTCCCTTCCCCCAAACACCAAGCCTGGCCACCTTGTGGATGTGTGCAGCTGGTACCAAAGAAAAATGAAATAGGGCCAGTCTTGATGCTTATGTCATTGTGATGTGTATAAATTGTGCTCTTTCATGTACCGCAAATCTCTGTGTATAAGACGCATCCCTATTTTCAAGACAACCAACAACAAAAACAAAAATATTTTTCTTTTTGCATTTGCTTTTGCCGACTCTGTAGGCAGCAAGGCAGATAGCGCCTTATTTCAGCGCACTGCTCGAAGGACCTTAATTTGATTACGAGGCGCAGATTTGTGCTTGTGAACTTGTCACAACTAATAGCAAAAATGTCTTTTTTTAAACTAAAGATGACAGACAAATTTTCCTCCGAGTCCAAACAGAAAATCGGACAAAGGCTAGTTTGGTTCTAGTTTCTGAATGGTGAGTCGATCGATATCCCGTGTGAGCTGAGTGAGCTGGGACCATGCCTTTGCTCATCCGGTCACGGGAGAGCTTCGGCCGGCACAGTGCTACTGCTAGGCCTAGGTGAAGTTGCATAAATCGAGACTTCAAAAGAAAAAGAAGAAAAAACTCTCTTCCCTTCAAATTAGGAACGTAGGTTAACTTCAAGTAGTAGATCCTATTCCGTATTCACATTATGTAATTGATGTTGAGACACAATGATTTTTGAAAACCACTAAAAAGTAGCATTTTGAGGACTCAAAATATCCTGTACCTGTATGTACCTGTATATAAGATGCACCCCCGACTTTCGAATTTTTCCGGCGGAAAAAAAGTGCGTCTTATACACAGAGATTTATGGGTATATTTGTCTGGCAAAATTTGTCGAAGATATAGGGTTAGTATTAGGATTGCAACTGGGTTAGGTTTAGGGTATTGGTTGGTCTGTAGTCTCTGGCTCAGGGTTGAAGATAATAATTTGGTTTACCGGTACAGTATGTACATGTACATGTACTGACCATAAAGCACATGTACAGTATATTTATTGATTTTTCATTTTTATGCCTCCGCTACAAAGTAGCCGGAGGCATTATATTTTTGAGTTGTCCGTCAGTCCGTACGTCCCGTTCTCGTGATCGCGTTATCGCAAGAACTGATTGATAGATTACCGCCAAACTTGGGTCATGTATGTATGTATCTTGCAGAGCCATGTATATGAAAAATAGCTTGTAATCACGATATTCTGAGAACCTGTTAATGGATTACAATCAAACTTGAATTTTAAAAATTGCTTCTGTTTTGGTTTGTAAAATCGCTCAATGGTGGAGGCATCATTTTCGACTGCACGCAGTTGAAGATCCATGTAGTTTTTTAGAAATTAAATTATTTTTAAAATTTGTTTATTAATTAAATTTATTTATTTATTACATTACATAGGAAAATAAAATTACATCAAGCATAATGCACTTTACATTTGTATGTGTATAACACAGATATGTGAGTATGTAAAGGGCCTTCCCATTGTCTGCATTACTTATATTTGATTTGATTTGATATATTTTTACCAACCGCAATACAGTAATATATTTCAAACAATGATATTTACATAGCACATGTGCTAGTCAAGCCTAACCCCTTACAGCTAAACTAAGTATTTTGGTATAAGTAAGTTTAGAAGAAAAAAGAAAAAAATAATGACAAATACTACAATCGATATTTAAAAAAATAGAATACTTTACAATATACAAAGTGATAATATGACATTGATTTGTTACCCTTTTCCGGTCTTGATTAGCTCCATTCAAACCCTTTTAACACCGGTATAGATTAATCTGTCGCTGTAAACAGTTAAATAATATTGAGGTCTTTTGGCATATATCTATCCCATGATAAATGCAATGTGGCGCAGGGAGATTACTTGTGTGGCACATAAAGAGTTGAACTGTTCAGAGTTCATTTGAACTTATACACTATTTAATGAGAAAGAAGAGACCAAAGCATGTGACATAATGCCTGTTTTTATCTTCTCTTATTTTCCATGCTGGCTTTGGTCATCTGATGGAACCAACAGGGGTCTGCCACTGTCTGCTTTGCCCATTTAGAGACTTCAATGATTATATTCTATTAAATCACTCTTATGAACTGCACAATCTACTGCAACAGGAATGGATTCAAATTTCTAGTTCTAGCGGTTTCTGTTCTTTCTGCTCATGTACTAGTAGTTCAGAGCATTCTGGATCAAAATGTAAAAATCAAACATCACTAAAAGATGACACTAAACTGCTCTACATGGATTCATGATCATCATTAAGCATCTGTTTTTTCCACCCTGTGGGGTTGGATGTTTCATTGTTCTTATGTTTTTTGCCCTTTTACAAGCATGTTCTTCAGCATCTGCCTGGGTGAGGCCAGATGCTTCCAGAAGTCTTCCCTAGTGTATAGTGTCTCCTTCCAGGTATTAATGAGCATGCAACTTGGAAGTTCATTGCTCTCAGTGAAGCTAATGGCCTTTTTTCTCATTTATTTGTTTTAATTCTCATTTCCAGTGGAGATGGTAGTCCGTACTTATACCCGGTTTCCACTCCAAGTAGTATCACGGATTGGCATTTGACAGCTGTCAGTCTTTCACCTACTCAAGGAATGTGTGTTGAAGATGAAACCACGGTTAGTGTGTTCCAGGATTTCTTCATCCAGCTCCACCTTCCATACTCGGTTGTAAGGCTCGAACAGACGCAAGTCATCGCCACCATCTTCAACTATGGCGTCAGTGATTTTGAGGTTTGTGCATTGTTTAGCACTATATGTTCATTCCCTTATCGTTTACATGATACATTAGTACGCAAATAATTCATGTTTGAGAGTTCTGCACGCAGGACAAGTCACAATTGGATATTGACCAACACTTGTCGAGTTCATTGTCCGGTTCTTTGTGATTTATCCGAATGCCGTACATATCACTAATGCACAAGCTTCAAATCATGTATTTGTTTTAGAAAACAGGTCGGCAATGTGAATATAAAGTTGAGAAAAACATGTAAGAAACAACCTGATCAACCTGCTAAGAATCACACAGTCATGGGGGCCGCCATTTGCATTGAATGACATATCATGGTATAGGCGTAGCCAAACTGTGTAATGCACATCTCAGTGTGTATATTGCCATTTGCAACTACATGCATTTCAGCTTGTCTAATCTTGTACTCGCTAGTGATATGATTATGCGCATCTCAGCTGTACATTCTCACTTTTAGTTTTAGCCGTGGGTTATCACTTTTGATGGTGGGAGAGAATGATGCAATTATTCATTGCCCGATCACATGGTATTATATCAATTAATAGATGAATTTTACATTTTAGTATCAGTGGTCAGTGTACATACATGTACATGTACACTATACATTTTATCTTTTAGCCACCATAATATACATAAATGAACTGTTACCGGGTATTATTGATAACAAATATTGACCACCTGGTCAAATGAGTATATTTTTGCGACATACAGACCCAAGCAACCCTGCGCACAGGCGCATACCAATCGTTTGGATTGTCTTAGCCTCTCGCATGCTGCTTGAGAAATAAAAAAACAAGGCAAGAGATCGTAATTATCCTGAATTTTATAACAAAATATCATCAAGGCTATCCAACACAAAAGAAATAACTGGATAGGGTGTAACATACATTTTTATAACCGCAAGGGAGTTATATTTTCTCTCGTATTCATATTTGCCCTCAGAGCGGCGCACTTTGGGAAACTATAACCCCCTTCAGTAGTCAAAAATTTGTTGTATGACACACCTTACCAGTCAATATCTGTATAATATCAACAAGAAAATATGTATTACATTGTTATGCCTCCGCTACAAAGTAGCCGGAGGCATTATGTTTTCTGGTTGTCCGTCCATCCGTCCCGTTCTCGTGATCGCGTAATCTCAAGAACCGATTGATGGATTACCGCCACACTTAAGTCATGTATGTATCTTGCAGCGCTAATGAACTGATTAGATTTTGGGGTCATATGAGGTCAAAGGTCACAGGGCTCATTATGTATGCAAAAACAGTTCGTGATCGTGTTATCTCAAGAACTGATTGATGGATTACTGCCAACCTCGGGTCATGTATGTATCTTGCAGAGCTAATGAACTGATTAGATTTTGGGGTCACAAGGTTAAAGGTCAAAGGTCACAGGGCTTATTATGTATTAAAAAATAGCTTGTGATGGCATTATCTTGAGAACCGATACACAGATTACCATTAAACTCAAGACATGTTTATGTATCTTGCAGAGCCAATGAACTGCTTAGATTTTAGGGTCATGAGATCAAAGGTCAAAGGTCATGGGGCTCATTATGTATGCATATAAATAGCTTGTGACGCATTATAATTAGAACCGACAGATGGATTACTATCATACTCAGGACAGGAATTTATCTTGCAGAGCCATGTACATGTATATGAAAAATAAGAAAGAGTCACACGAAAGGTATTGACTAATTAACTTACTGAATTTAATAAAAAGGGTAGGTTCAGGCCTTTGAAAAAGAGAGGAAAAAAATCACAAAAATCACAAAAGTGAAGGACAACTTAGTGAAGCTTTTGATGAATTTTAATCGAAATGAAAACTATACTGTTAATGCATGATCAAGGAAATGATTTATTTGATGTTCGGTCAAACATGTTTCAGTCACTATGATATTGACAGAGGCGGCCCTCCCGGGGCAGGGGGGCACAATGCCCTCCCACTTTTTCAAGCACCAAAAAGTGCCCCTTTTTACATAGGAAAAGTGCCCCTTTAACTTTGTAAGAAGTGCCCCTTTTTACATAGGAATAGTGCCCCTTTTACTTTCACAATTGCCCTTATTAATTTGTAAAATTGCCCCTTCCCCTTTTCAACTCTGATAAGTGCCCCTTTTATTTGGACACGTGCCCCTTTTACTTCGACAATTTCCATTTTCCTTGCAATAAGTGTCCATTTTCCATTCTCATAAGTACCCTTTTTAATCTCTAGTAAGTGCCCCTTTTCGGGTACGAGAAGTGCCTCTTTTCACTTATGATAAGTGCCCCTTCACCTTTGATAATTGCCCTATTCAAATCTGAGAGGTGCCTCTTTTACTTTGACAAGTGCCCTTTTCCTTTGTAAGAAGTGCCCCTTTACCTTTTAATAACTACCCCCATTTTAACTCGGATAACGCACCTAAGTTATATTTTCACATGTGCCCCTTTTCCTTTCTAATAAGTACCCCTTTTCCTTATAAGTGCCCCATTAAAAAAAGAGCCCCTTCCCCTTCTCATGATTGCCCCTTCTCTTGTAAATGGCCCTTTTCAAGTACGAGAAAATACTCCTTTTCACTTCAGATAAGTGCCCCCTTCACCTCCGATAAATGCCCCTTTCAAATTTGATCGGTGCCCATTTTCTTTCAACTAATGCATATTTACCTTTATTATAAGTGCCCCTTTTCATATCTGGTCATTGACCCTTTTCAGGTGCAATAAGTGCCTCTTTTCACCTCTGATAATTTCCCTTTTAACAATGATACGTGCCCCTTTTCCTTTCTAATAAGGGACCTATCCCCTTCTCATAGATGCCCCTTTTCACCTCTTATAAATGCCCCTATCAAAATCTGATGGGCCCCTTTTCCGTCGACAAATGCCCATTTCCTATTCTCATGACTGACTTTTTCATCCCTGGTGAGTGCCTGTTTTTGAGGGTGTAAGAAGTGCCCCATTTTCACCTCTGATAATTACTCTTTGTACTTTGACACATGCTCCTTTTCTGTTCTGATAAGTGTCCCCTTTTCCTCTCATCATTAAACGCGCCCCTAATTTCAAGCGACTAAGAGCAATTTCCCCCAAAGCTGGCTCGCTACGCTCGCATGCATCTACAGATGATTTACTTATGTTACTTATCAAAGGTCTTTTCAGTCTTCCGTTATGAGAATGTGCTTATAACCCCATCAGGATTGGGTTTTTGTCTCGCCTGCGTAGCAAAAAGCGAGACATAGGCGCCGCTTTTCCGGTGGCGGCGGCGTCAACATCAAAACTTAACCTAAGGTTAAGTTTTTGAATTGTTAATATAATTTTGCAAGTATAAGGTCCTATTAAATGAAACTTGGACTTAAGGGTTATCAAGTATTCCCAATTATGTGACGAAAATTTCAGGTCACAAAGTCAAGGTCAAAGGTCATTTCAGGTCAACAAACTTAGACTATGTTGTGGCATCATCATCAAAAACTTAACCTGAGGTTAAGTTTTTGAATTTTAATATAATTTTGAAAGTATAAGTTCTTATTCAATGAAACTTGGACTAAAGGGTTATCAAGTATCCCCAATCATGTGAGGAAAATTTCAGGTCACAAAGTCAAGGTCAAAGGTCATTTCAGGTCAACAAACTTAGACTATGTTGTGGCATCATCATCAAAAACTTAACCTGAGGTTAAGTTTTTGAATTTGTAATATAATTTTGAAAGTATAAGTTCTTATTCAATGAAACTTAGACTAAAGGGTTATCAAGTATCCCCAATCATGTGAGTAGAATTTCAGCCCACTAGGTCAAGGTCAAAGGTCATTTCAGGTCAACAAACTTAACTATGTTGTGGCATCAGGCTAAGATTTTTTAATTGTTATCATAATTTTGAAAGTATACATTCCTATTCCATGAAACTTGAACATAAGGGTTATCAAGTATCACCAATCATGTTATTAGTCTTTTAGGTGACAAAGTAAAGGTCAAATGTCATTTCAGGTCTGGAAACTTAGACTTTGTTGTGGCATCAACATCAAGATTTTGAAATTTTAGCATAATTTCAAAAGTGTTTGTTCAAATTCCATGAAACTTGTACCCAAGGGCTATCAAGTATCACAAATCATGTGACACAAATTCCAGGTCACAAAGTCAAGGTCAAAGGTCATTTTAGGTCAGTAGACTTGGATTATGTTCTCAAAATTTAATATGAGAATTAATAAATAAATTGTTGTTATTTGTTCATATTTCATGAAAGTAAATATTCGAATCATTCGAGTACTTTCCCATGAATATTCTAATAGTAATTTTAGTATTCGATCCCAGGCCTAGTATGTACATGATCAGTTACAGCTAGGTGACAATATTGATGTTTCGATAATATATATTGGAGTATATCTCATAATAATGTTCTCATTATGCTAATGAGACGTGATGTGATGTAGATGGGCTCTACCTTCCAATTGTTTTTACACAAAGTGCTGAAAAATCCTCTTTTCTTAAAAAGTTTATTAGATAACTTTATTTGTAAATTACTGACAAGCATTGAAACATTTATAGTCTTACCCATACACTAAATCTCATTATATTGTATTCTTATGATACAGTAAATAATTATTCTGATGATTCATAATCAATATTCACTTCAAAATGCTTATTATATTCAGAGGATTTCATTTTCGGGGGTCTGCAAATGGGCCACCCTGCCTATAAAAATAATGTCCCAACCTCAATTTTTCATCATATCGAATTGCTTAATGCCGAATTGCGTAATGCAGGCGAGACCGCCGAGAGCGTCTCACTTGTTTCCTCTTTATAAGATATAATTTTTCGCACTGCGACCTCACAAATCTTAAATTTTTTCCTCGCTCGCTTCGCTCGCTCGCAAATAAATTTGAAGACCATCACACCAAACTGCAAAGTATGATGCTTAAGCAATATCTTGTATGGTGTATAAAGTGAAACAAATATTGAAATAATCCCTATTAATGTAATCACAATGTAGGGGTATAAACCAATGTCTAAACAATTGTATAATTTCGCTTTGAGATTTCCCTTTGTAGGTGCCCTTTTTTCCAGAAAGTGCCCTTTTATTTGGTGCCCCACTTTGGAAGTCGCTCGGCCGCCCCTGGATATTGAGGTTATGTGTTTGTAAGGTTTTTTGTCTTTTGACTACCTTTTTTGCCTTTTGACTCTTTTCTTGTAATATTTCTACATTTCCTATGGCATATCTTTATCACCTATTACAGGTCAGTGTTAATTTCACTGTTGAAGAGGGCTTGTGCACAGCTGAAAATCCTGCCATTCGCCACGTTTTTGTTGAATCTAAGCGGGCAGCCTCTGCAGCCTTCATCGTACGCCCTGTAGAAGTAGGGGAATTCAAAATCACTGTGTCTGCTGGCGGAAGCAGGAAGCGGGACACCGTCAGGAAAACTCTTCTCGTTGTGGTATAAATTTATTCTTTTTAGAAATATTTACATGTATGATATTGATTGATAAATGTGTTTCCTCCTGTCACAATTGCCTCAGGCTTCTTCTGTCAAATTACATTGTTCAAACTATAGGAAATTTAAAGGAAACTTGTAGAATGGAACAGAATCATTGTATAGCGACAAGATCATACAGACAAGAAAATAACATCTTAATATCATAAAGAAATATTGTATACAAATTTTTAAGAGAAGGCCGACCAGTTATACAATGTTTGTACGATACTACTGTACATTTAGACTAGAGTAGGACCCTGAATCTTTATCAAGTTTTCGTCCAAAATGATACTCAAACAGGCCTTTCACCATACAACGTACGATTATATGACATTTCTTTAGATGATGTTCAGACAAGGAAAAAATTAAGTACTTGTCGTATAGATAAATTCTGGTAGTCTGAAATAGGGGAAAGATAAAGGGTTAGTTCTTAGAGATGGAGTTGCCATTGGGTTTTGCAAAATATAGGGTTAGGGTTAAGGTTACATATCCTCTAGCTTTAATAGAGTTTGCTCCCTGATTGAAGTTGGGATTTTCACTAATGTGGGAAGTTGACTGTGGATTAATTTGTTACTGGATTATGTGTTGTAAAAGATGCAGAAACAGGGATTATGAATCGTTCAACATATTGTTAATTTAAGGATTTTGATGCTTTATAGATGTATTTTCCTGTCTTAAAACATCCTGGCATTGAATGATATACATGTACTTGGTAGAGAATACCATAAACATTGGCTCAGGGTTTGCAGATAATCTTGCTCTTTCTCCCCAGGCTCTTTATGAGGACTTTAAATTTAAAGTTTATAAAAAGCCCAATCATAACCTGTGGAGTTTTCATCATGCATGGTTTAAGATATGCCTTTTTTATGCCTCCACAACGAAGTAGCAGGAGGCATTATGTTTTCGGGTTGTCCGTCCATCTGTAAGTCCTGTTCTTGTGATCGCGTTATCTCAAGAGCGGATTCCCGCCAAACTTGGGTCCTGTATTGTATCTTGAAGAGCCAATGAACTGATTAGATTTTGGGGTTAAAGGTCAAAGGTCACAGGGCTCATTATTATTATTATGCAAGAATGGCTTGTGATCGCGTTATCTCAATTAAGAACTGATTAATGGAATCCCGCCAAACATGGGTCATGTATTGTATTGTATCTTGCAGAGCCAATGAACTGATTAGATTTTGGGGTTAAAGGTCAAAAGTCACAGAGCTCATTATGTATGCAAAAATGGCTCGTGATCTCAAGGCTCGTATCTCAAGAACTGAATAATGGATTCCTGTCTAACTTGGGTCATGAATGTATCTTGCAGAGCCAATGAACTGATTAGAATTTGGGGTCATGAGGTCAAAGGTCATGGGGCTCATTGTGTATGCAAAAATAGCTTGTGATTGCATTATCATTAGAACCGATGGACGGATTACCATCAAACTCAAGACATGTATGTATCTTGCAGAGCCATGTATATGAAAAAAAGATTGTAATCACGATATTCTGAGAACCTGTTAATGGATTACAATCAAACTTGAATTTTAAAAATTGCTTCTGTTTTGGTTTGTAAAATCGCTCTATGGCGGAGGCATCATTTTCGACAGCACGCAGTCAAAGATCCATCTTTTTTTTTTGGGGGGAGGGGTATGACTCCATGTACCAGTACCATTCCATGTATATGGTTTTGATGATTTATAAATGTACAAAGTCGTTGTGATGTTTGGCAGATCATCATGGGTTGTAGCTCCGCACAGTTGGTCATTTTCTGGCTGAGTTTGCGGTTAAACTTATTTTATTGTTCTTTGTGAACAGCCCCAAGGAGTTTTGAAGAGGAAAAGTAGATCTCTGACCCTGAATCCTGGGAGAGTGATGTTCAATGATGATGTCACAACACCATCCCCTAATATCAGCTTGGCCCATGGTAAAGTACATTTGTTAGAAATCACAGGTTTAATGTTGAATTATTGGGAGTCATCCTTTACAGATAAATACCTTGTTTTACAGCATGTTTTGTTAACTGTATAACTATCTCATAGATTCATTGTTTCTGGACCTCCAGTTAACAGATACAATAGGGTTCATGTTGCAAAGGCAATTCTTATTTTCCGAAGGAGAGACGTGTACCAATCACCTACAAAAATGAATTGTGTATAGCTAGAATGTATAAAATCAACATAAAAAAACTGTACCTCACATTCTAAAGGTTAAAGGTTAAGGTGTATGAAGAAAATAAAGGATAACATAAAATGTCACATACGGAACCAAAGTCTGACTTTGCATCCGTTAGCACCCTAATCTATGCGAGCCTGTAAGCATTAGTTAACTAGTGTACTCAACAAGTCATTTTACTATTTACTGATAATATATTCATACCTCAATATCTATTTGTAGAAGTAACATTTGAAGCTTTATTACATAAAGAGCAAAACACTTTTTTGTGATTGGTACAATTTAAGGAATGCTGTCTAGAACAGTATCTTTGTAAAGATATTATTCTGAAATAGAACAAAAAGAATGATTAGCAGTTTGTTTCTTATTAAACCAACTAGATACATTTACACCACGAAAGAAACATTTTTTTTTTTTAAAGTGATTCCTTTACCAACTCTTTTTTACATACCGGTAATGTAGACTACAGTGTTAATAGTGCAGTAATACATGTAATTGAGGGGCAAAATCGGTTAAATTATTAGAACACTTTCTACCTACAATATGCAGGTTTTAATGCAGTCCTTTCCCTTCCCTCTATGTAAAATAAAGAGTTGTGGATCACGCTTTGGGTAAAAATGCTGCTTTTGTTTCTTTAAAAATGTTTCTGTTTAGGGACAACACTGTATGGGGTGAACAGTCAGGTTGAGCAGATGACCATTTCTTTGCCTGAATATTCTATTCCAGACACTGAATCTTGCAGTGTCAAACTTATCGGTTAGTATTATACTACTATTTCAAATTTTATCCGAGTTCAATATTATACAAATGATGCATGCGAATAAGTTCATTCTATGATCTAATCTGCACTCGGGTTGAGGCTGTATACATTTGATCTATCAGACGAAGCCTGACGGCTTCTTTCGATAGGTGCATAAACAGCCTCAACAAGAGTTGTGAACAAATGAAAACATGCATCATTTGTTTTACGGTATACAAACAAACTCCTAGATCGTTACTATTTGATGTAAAGAGAATTAATTTCAAGATTGTTGTTGTGTCTTTATCGCTGATAAATAAACCCAAGTTTAATAAGCTTAATTTAGCACACACAGAGAGATAAGTGCACTTACCTGTATACTCGTCAATGCGCAATGCTATTCATGTATTCACCCACACGGGTATACATGCATAATCTCTACACGCACTACTGCAGATCGCCTACCAAAAAATCGGATAATACAGGAAAGTATTGCACCTTTTTCATGAAAACGTGGGATAGTCTCAGTAAATGAATCATACATGACCGCTTTTGACTATTAACTCATTTGATTAGAATCAAGGAGTGAGTTGTTTGTATGAGGAGTTTTGAGCTTACCAGAAAAAATCTTGTGCTTTTAGCAAAAGTACCTTTTTTCAATATCTAATGGTTTGTGAAAAGTTCCCGGATGACCATCATGCAGCAAATTTTCAATATCTAATGGTTTGGAGTGCATGAACCCGTTAAACACTATATAAGGCTATATAAGACAATGGATGTGTGTGTATGCGCCCGGTCTTTGAAAATTCCTTGATTAGGGATGAAACGGGTATTTCTTGTGTCTTTAATGTGCAAGTCGATACAAAAATCAAAAGGATGCAATGGAAACAAAATGAGGTTATACTGTTCATACAATTAATAAATATTAGTGAATGACTTTTGTGGGACACAGAGTATATCGCACTTGCTGTGAGAATATTTTCCACACCATGCCATCTCGTGAAAGACACTCATCATCTTGTGGGATATACCCTTGCATCCACTCGAGGCCATTCAAAACTAGGGCTGCGACGAGTAGTCGAATACTCGAATACTCGCACTGTTGACAGCTACTCGAGTACGATATCTCGTACTCGAATACTCGGCCGCCATTTTTTTTTTTTTTTTTTTTTTTTGTTATTTTTTCAGTGGTTTTACAACCATCTCTGTGTCTCAACATAATGCGAATAAAGAATACTATTTAAAGCTAACCTACCTTCCTAATTTGAAGGGAAGAGATTTAATAAAAAGTGTCGATTTATTACGCAGGAGATCTTTTCTGAGCAAGGTAGCTAGGCCTCCAAAGCGCTGACATAATTCCCTTCGGTAGCAATGGCTGCGCGAGTCCGCTTTGCAACATAATCCTTTTCTTCGGTGACAATGTCTGCCCTAGTCCAAAGTCCGCATTGCGACATAATCATTTTCTTCGGTAACAATGGCTGCACGAGTCCAAAGTCCGCATTGCGACATAATCCTTTTCTTCGGTGATTGACAGGGGCGCGTAAGTCCAAAGTCTGCATTCCGACATAATCCTTTTCTTCGGTGATTGACGGGCGCGCATGTCCAAAGTCCGCATTCCGACATAATCCTTTTCTTCTGTGACATACTTTTTTCTGTGGAAATATGCTGATAGATTCTAGATCTAGACTAGATCTACTTGTATTATTTTTATCGGAGCGTCGGCTTCGAAAAAACAGTCGGGACTGTACCGACTCAGGCTTATTTGTGTGAGTAAAATCACCAAAATAAAGGCTAGCTAGGTATTAAGTTTTATTTTTAAATATTAAAAAAAAACAAAAAAAAAACATGGTGTCCGAGTATTCAAGTATTCGCGGGCAAGACTGGGAGTGTACTCGAGTACCTCATTACACGGTTATGCACAGCCTTATTCAAAACTATATAAATACATGAACTGCAAGCAAGAGCAATGTTATTTTCAAAAGAATAGGCAGCCGTGTCATTGCAAAAACAGGTTTCCATTTCTGTTCACTCAATTCATTTTACACACAGTCCGGGATTTTTTATGTAAAAGACAGCATTTTGAGGCTCGTTAATGAAAAATACTGAAATTAGACTTTTCCCTGATAGTATACAAATATATATACATTGTCTTGAGAGGTTCTGGTTGAAACTACTGTATGGGCAAGAGGTGACTCCAATAGTACTATTTGCTGAGGGGCACAGCTCTGAAGCAAATGGTACTATTGGAGTCACTGAGGCCCATAGTTTTAACCAGTACCTCAAAAAGAAGGCAGGGTTTTGTTGTTGTAATTTTATGGAAATAAATTTGTATACCCTTTTTAACATTTTGAATTTTAATAAATTTTATTAAATTTCAAAAAAATTATCAAAAGGAATTATATACAAATATTATCAAAACAAATTTTATACAAAAATTAAACGTTTTAACATTTTACAGTTTCAAAAAAAATTTAAAAAAAAAAAAAATCACATTTGTTTGTCAACTCCCAAACAGTACTTCTACTCCCAAATAGTACTTTTTCAGAGCATTACCTTGAAATGGTTTGAAATATTTCTGGTCACGTGAAGAGCTTTCAACCAATCAAAAACCAATACATTTTTGTACATTAATGTATTGTAAAGATGAAAATTTTGTGTTCAGTTCATGTTTTGTTATATTTGAATCATGCAGTTACGCGTATATGTGCAGACAAGGGTGCTGTGCAGACCTGGATACTACATCAAGGGCCCTTTAGTAATATAAACTGCACTTTGTGTGGCCTTTATACACGTGCAGTACCGCAGTACTGCGCGTGTACATGTATTAGCCCCCAAGTACAGTGTATATGGAGAGTACATGTATAAGCCCCTTTGTGTTGAGGTGTGCTCTTACACTCTGTGTGCTTTCAGAACTATACTCATAGTAGACTTGGGATTCACATGTATTTGCCATCGATAATGACATGGACCAATTTTACTCATGTACATGTACATTTCATATTGTATCAAAAAGGTTAATGTCTTTATTCTTTTGTCGGGGCTGTCGGCCCCTATTGTACGAAGGTGTAAATATGATAGTTCATGTAATGAACTTATTTGCATGAATCATTTGTATCTAGTAATGCCTGTAATTGCCACTTTCCAATGTTCCTTGAACAGGTAACCTGCTTGGAACTACAGCCACAGATCCCATAGGTGGGCTAGATCATCTGGTGAGGCAACCTACAGGCTGTGGCGAACAAACCATGATCCGCCTGGCTCCAACACTCTTCGTCTATCAGTACCTGCAATCCGTAGGATCAGATACAGCAGAACAAGAGGAACGGATCTATGACTACATCTCTGATGGTAATGTGATGGCTATAAATGCATAGAATATTTGATGATCCAGGCTTGAAGTATGCCATCCACCAACCCCCACCCCTCTTAAAATAATGAAGAAGATGTAGAATAGACATTTGATGGTCAACCCGAAGAATACTGAATTCTTTCATTCCTGCACAGGGACAACCCAATCCCAGTAGGCAATTGGTTAAGGTTTTAAGAGCGTAAGGGGGGAATTATGTCCGCCTGCTGATTGCAAAATTGCTCCAGAATTATAGAGGGTCAGCATATAAATGTGCCCAGGGGCAGATCTATGCATCATCATCATCATTATTATTCTTATTACTACTACTACGACTACTACTACTACTACTACTACTACTACTGTACTACTATAACTATTATTGTTATTATTAGCATACTATAAGATAATCAAGACCGGAAATTGGATGATTTGGAAGGTTTTGTGTTGCACAGAACAATCATTTTGTTTTTTACCAAACTGCACATGTGGCAAATGGGCGACTGCGCCAATTTGCACTGGTGGCAAATGAAAGGTTAACACAGACATAGTTAAAAACATTTTCCCTCTTTTAATTACATGAATTACTTGTAGGAGTCGCCCGAGAGTTGACCTATCGGCGAGACGATGGTGCATATGCAGCATGGACGTCTCGACCTGGAAGTACATGGTAAGTGACTTTACCTCCTCATTTCTTTCTCACTCTATGTCTTCCCTTATATCTCTCCTCTGCTTTTACATCTCACTGATTTCACCCTTTGTATCCATCTTTATCTCTCCTTTTTGTACCTCTTCCACCCAAGCCACCGCATTTTTACTTTTTTTCTTCATCTGCACATATTCATGTGCAGTGTACTCTCATCTCCCCCTCTACTCTTTTTTGACCACACTATCTTTTGGAAATAACAGTTTTAACATTTATTGCACTTTCCCCTATTTTGAGATTTTCTAGGTGTGATCAAACGGTAATTACCAATCTCACTAAAACCAGAAATGGATCATTAGATGTTAAATCATTCATTTAATTGAAGGGCAATCCAAAATTTGTTGAAAGCAGAAAAATAAGAGAAACAGGATGATGAAAGTTTGAAATAATAAGAATGTTATGAATGTTGAATTATCAAATCTCTACAACTGTGCGAAATCTCAAATTGAAAGACATAATCCAATTTCACCACTCTCCACACAAATGTTTAATGGGTACCCAGTAGGATGTGAAAATCATTATACATGTAGTTTGCTCAGCATTTTTGTCTGTAATATATGGCGCCTTGCTGGAATCCTTCCCAGGGAGTAGAGAATGTGCGTACATTGTATGCGGGCAAGTCTCAATCCAATGTCAATGAGCAGGGTAATAATGTATCTGTACAGCACTTAGAGTATCTATGTAGTAAGCACTATATACCCAGAACATTATTATTATATTATTATAGGTCCCTGAGTCACACTTGAAAAATTTAGTATTTTAATAATTTAGTGTGCTGGAACAAATGGGAAAGTTGTCTGCCGCTATTTGTCACGGTGACATTACCAATACAGCCAATTTGATTACAACTTTAGAAAACTCATGACTTTCTTTCTGTTTGTCTAGTTTCATTCAAACTTTCAGAAATCTGCATCGCTACTTTTTGTGCTTTCTTTCAAAGCAATTTTCTACAATATTTGGATTTTCGTTTAGTGTATTATATATTTTTCCTACTGTTCATACCAATCAGCACAAATGGCAATCAGCTCACATGGCGGTGTGTTGGCTCAGTCAGTAGAGCGTCCGCCTCACAACCGGGAGGTCGTGGGTTCGAACCCCGGCTGCGTCTTACCAAAAGACGTTAAAAGATGGGAGTCGCTGCTACCTTGTTTGGTGTTCAACAATAAGGGGATAGAGCAATGTCGATCTGGCGCTGCTCAGTGGCTGCCGGGCTCACGATCAATTGGTCACAAAGAATTTCCATTTTCGGTTTAATAAAATTTGGAGTGGACTATAAAAGATTATTATTATTATTATAATTATTATTTAATATCCTTCATGTTCCCTTCGTGTATGTGGTTACAGGTTGACGGCATTTGTTGTGAGGGTGTTCAGCCAGGCTAGCCGGTACACTAGGGTGGCCCCAGGCCATGTGGAAGGTAGTATAAACTGGCTCATTGACAACAACCAGCTAGAGTCAGGGGCTTTCCAAGAAAGTCATCAAGTAATTCACCAGGAAATGATTGTAAGTCATTCTAATACATTGTACCTGCACATGAATATGTACATCCTACAATCATTAGGTAGCTTGGCGAATTTCAGTGGCGTGAAAAAGATACATCCATTACGTTCAGTATAATGTGTAATTGTTAAAAATGATAATTTTATGGCATGGAGTTGCTTAATACCTCTGAATCTGAATCTGTTCTGTTCCTGGTACTCTTAATGTTCAAGTCAAAAAGTATTGCAAATTATTCCAAACTTGGTTCATAGTCAAGTCGTATAGTGTGTGCTGGGCTTAAGACACAATTTGTGTTACAATGTCAAAAATGACATGGCCATCTCTTGTAAAATTGATAATGTTCTCGTTCAAATTTTGGTGAGATTTTTGGCGTGTTGTACTTGTATAGAAATCATGGATATAACACAAACATAGTCACAAAAATATTTCCTGTTCATTTGTAAGTAAATTGGTTAGGGATCCCTGTCACATACATACTCTCGTAAACACAAGCATTTGTCATTTTGAAATTGGTTGGGGTCTGGGAAATGGTGAAAATATTCTATGAGCTTTATAATTCTTTTTATGTTAGTGTGGAGGAGTATCATTGAAAAAGTGTCCCCTGAAAAGGATGGCTCATCAAATGCCCTCATATTAGAAATATGACAAGTAACAACTTTTGTGGACCGCACTTCATAGGGGGTCTGGTCGCTATTCATAAGGACCGTTATTCATAAGGACTGCTATTCATAAGGACCGCTATTCATAACGTGTAACTTCCCGTACTTCCAGGACCGCTATTCATAATGGGAGAAGAGGGTCACTATTCATAGAGAAATAAGGACCGCTATTCATAACGTGAGATGAGGGTCGCTATTCATAATTCATATTGAGGGTCATTACTCATATGGACCGCGATTCATAATACGAAATCGGGGTCGCTATTCGTAATTTACATTGGGGGTCACTACTCATAAGGACCGCTATTCATAACACGAGAGGGTCGCTATTCATAATACGAGGAGAGGGTCGCTATTCATAAAACGACAAGAGGGTCGCTATTCATAATACAAAATGAGGGTCGCTATTCATAATAGGAGCAGAGGGTCGCTATTCATAATACAAGGAGAGGGTCGCTATTCATAATACGAAACGAGGGTCGCTATTCATAATAGGAGTAGGGGTCGCTATTCATAATACAAAATGAGGATCGCTATTCATAATACAAGGAAAAGGTCGCTATTCATAATAGGAGCGGAGGGTCGCTATTCATAATACGAAATGGGGATCGCTATTCATAATAATAAAGGGAAATATTGGATGGAGGACACCCCCACGGCTATTATGAATAGCGACCCCCTACTCCTATTATGAATAACGACCCTCATTTTGTATTATGAATAGCGACCTCCCCCTCCTATTATGAATAGCGACCCTCATTTCGTATTATGAATAGCGACCCTCTCCTCGTATTATGAATAGTGACCCTCATTTCGTATTATGAATAGCGATCCCCACTCCTATTATGAATAGCGACCCTCATTTCGTATTATGCATAGTGACCCTCTCCTCGTATTATGAATAGCGATCCCTACTCGTATTATGAATAGCGACCCTCTCGTCGTATTATGAATACTGGTAGCGATCCTTACGAATAATGACCCTTATGAGTAATGACCCTTTTCTCAAATTATGAAAAGCGGTCCTTATGAATACCGGTCCTTATGAATAGCGGACCTTATGAATAGCAGTCCTTATGAATAGCGACATTGACCCCTTCATAACACATGTTTGTGTAGTCCCATATACACATTTCTGTGTAGGAGCGCATGTGACTTTTACAGGACTGAAAATTACCCTATTTATTTTTCTCCCAATTTTTTTTTTTGGCCAAAATCTGCATTTCCAATTTAATTCAATTCAATTCAAATTTTATTGATTTAAATCCAAACAAATAGGATCATTCTAAAAATGTTTATACATTGGATAACAAATTTCAATGACCTTGCTTGAATGTCTTGTGCAAGTACTTGGATTAAAAAAAAACTTTTCTTTTTTAGCACTCGCTATCACCCCTGCTTTTAGGGAGACTGGGCCTATTTTTCATCATTACGATGATCCAAAACTTCACAGTATACACCAATAGTTACGTGCTAAATGATCTACATGTACATGTACCTTTTCCAATCTCTTCACAATACAATCGCATGACCAGAACTCAACTTAATCTGTAAAGGTACTAACAGATCTCACTTTCGCAAATCCTTTGATTTGTTTATCAGGGAGCTGTAAAGGGAGAAACTTCTATGACAGCATTTGTTCTTATCTCTCTCTTGGAGAGCCAGAATTTACTTGTCCCAGCAAACCAGGTAATGCAATTTCACATAACATTTATATAGAACTGTAACATAACATGACAAAAAATGTGCAAATTTGATAAAGAATATGTGAATGTGGGATTGTCGTACTCGTATGTCCATTGTGATTTAATAATGAAATGTACAATTTGATGAAAGTTGCTTGTCATCAAAATACATTTAAATCAATTGAGAGACCAAAATCAATTAGAGCATTAGAATTGTAGAAATTCAAGATCATGCCATAGGATCTTCATATGGACAACTTGGTCATGTGACTCTGACTCTGTTTACCTGTTTTCACATGGATTGGATGTAGTGTAAATTGTTCAAACTTAGAAAAACACAAAATTTAGATAATAGTGTATTAAGGAATATTAGAATGAACATTCTTTATGTAAAGACACACATATTCTATCTATTCAATTTAGTGGCTTTTTTATGCTATATTTAAAAGTTCAATACATATTGGTTTAACATTGTACAATTTCATGACAATGATATTTTCATGACTATTTATTTTTCATTCCTGACAGGAAATTGTTCAAATGATGCTGATCCCCCCCCCCTCTCTCTCTCTCTCTCTAGGCGCCATATCTATTGACTCTGCCAATCATGTTGTTTTAAAAGTCTGTGTTTGTATCCTTCAACATTAACTCCATTCCCCAGTCTTTCACTGCTTTCTCCTCAAGCCATCTCTGCAGACTATCCAGTCATAGCACTCCTCTCTTCTCAAGCCATCTCTGCAGACTATCCAACCATAGCACTCCTCTCTCCTCAAGCCATCTCTGCAGACTATCCAACCATAGCACTCCTCTCTCCTCAAGTCATCTCTGCAGACTATCCAACCATAGCACTCCTCTTTCCTCAAGCCATCTCTGCAGACTATCTAACCATAGCACTCCTCTTTCCTCAAGCCATCTCTGCAGACTATCCAACCATAACACCCCTTTCTCCTCAAGCCATCTCTACAGACTATCCAGCCATAACACCTCTCTCTCTCCTCAAGCCAACTCTGCAGACTATCCAATCATAGCACTCGATCCCCTCTCCTTAATCCATCTCTGCAGACTATCCAACCATAACACCCCTGTCTCCTCAAGTCATCTCTGCAGACTATCCAACATACCTCTCTTCTCTCCTCAAGCCATCTCTGCTGACTATCCAATCATAACACCCGTCTCTCCTCAAGCCAGCTCTGCAGACTATCCAACCATAGCACTCCTCTCTCCTTAATCCATCTCTGCTGACTATCCAACCATAACACCAACCGTAACACCCCTCTCTCCTCAAGCCAACTCTGCAGACTATCCAACCATAGCACTCCTCTCTCCTTAATCCATCTCTGCAGACTATCCAACCATAACACCCCTCTCTCCTCAAGCCAACTCTGCAGACTTTCCCACCATAGCACTCCTCTCTCCTTAATCCATCTCTGCAGACTATCCAACCATAACACCCCTCTCTCCTTAAAGGGATCGTTTAACAGTGTTAAATCTGAGATACACGGCCCTACATGTTATTAGTGTCTGTGATATGGTGTAATAATGAAGCCCTAAAAAAATTGCGCTTCAAAATGATCAAGAAGTGCCTCAAAAAGTAAAAATCTTTGATTGACCGGTTTTACCATACTCGTTTTCCCTAATAGACTATAGTGTTATGAAAACCATCAGGCGAACGGTTTTCAAAATTTGTAATTCCAATCATAAATATCTTGATAATCAGACAGGCGATCAGCTTGTAAAAGTCATGGGGTTCCTGACTGACCTAAAGGTTTATGATTATCATTGCATCATGAGCTAAATCCAGAATTTTGTTTCAGAATCTGAGAAAAAGTTACCGGATCCCTTTAAGTCATCTCTGCAGACTATCTAACCATAGCACTCCTC
Source organism: Mesocentrotus franciscanus (assembly GCA_037976565.1). Taxonomy (NCBI): domain Eukaryota; kingdom Metazoa; phylum Echinodermata; class Echinoidea; order Camarodonta; family Strongylocentrotidae; genus Mesocentrotus; species Mesocentrotus franciscanus. Next base: position 5,284,462 of record CP137679.1, read on the forward strand.
TCTCCTCAAGTCATCTCTGCAGACTATCCAACCATAACACCCCTCTCTCCTCAAACCATCTCTGCAGACTATCCAACCATAACACCCCTCTCTCCTCAAGCCAACTCTGCAGACTTTCCAACCATAGCACTCCTCTCTCCTTAATCTATCTCTGCAGACTATCCAACCATAACACTCCTCTCTCCTTAAGTCACCTCTGCAGACTATCTAACCATAGCACTCCTCTCTCCTCAAGTCATCTCTGCAGACTATCCAACCATAACACCCCTCTCTCCTCAAAACATCTCTGCAGACTATCCAACCATAACACCCCTCTCTCCTCAAGCCAACTCTGCAGACTACCCATCCATAGCACTCCTCTCTCAAGATATCTCTGCAGACTATGCAACCATAGCACTCCTCTCTCCTTAATCCATCTCTGCAGACTATCCAACCATAACACCCCTCTCTCCTCAAGCCAACTCTGCAGATTTTCCAACCATAGCACTCCTCTCTCCTTAATCCATCTCTGCAGACTATCCAACCATAACACCCCTCTCTCCTTAAGTCATCTCTGCAGACTATCTAACCATAGCACTCCTCTCTCCTCAAGTCATCTCTGCAGACTATCCAACCATAACACCCCTCTCTCCTCAAGCCATCTCTGCAGACTACCCATCTATAGCACTCCTCTCTCTTCAAGTCATCTCTGCAGACTATCCAACCATAACACCCCTCTCTCCTCAAGCCATCTCTGCTGACTATCCAACCATAACACCCCTCTCTCCTCAAGCCATCTCTGCAGACTATCCAACCATAGCACTCCTCTCTCCTCAAGTCATCTCTGCAGACTATCTAACCATAGCACTCCTCTCTCCTCAAGTCATCTCTGCAGACTATCCAACCATAACACCCCTCAAATTTTATTTGGGGATTGTATTGGGAATAGTGCATCAAACAAATTTTCAAATTTAGTACTCCGTCCTTCCTATAATTTGTGTGCATGAGTTGGTAAAAGAAAAATTACATCCTGACAAAAACTCAATATTTTAGGATAATGCGCTAATTTGTGCATGTTTTAATGTCCCGTTATTTAATCCATGATTTACAATCTTTAATAACATTAAGTTTGCTAATGCGTGTTTTCGCGTGTTTTTATATTTTGAAGTTAAAAAAGGATGAAATTACACAAGTTTGTGTTCTCTTGTTCTACTCTTTACACATTCAACAATGGATGAGAAATCATTGAAAGGGACAGCGAACAGTTGCTGGGATACCATTTTCTGATGTAGGAATTCTAAATCCTGAAATTTCATGCGCTCCTTTATCTCACCACCTGGTCAACAGTTGCAGATTAGCGCATAACTTTTCGGCGGCATGGAGCATGGGGTCAAAGGAGAGTGGCTTGATTCCAGTCCTTCTCTATCACGTCCCTGATCCAACCATAGCACTCCTCTCTCCTCAAGTCATCTCTGCTGACTATCCAACCATAACACTAGCCATAACACCCCTCTCTCCTCAAGTCATCTCTGCAGACTATCCAACCATAGCACTCCTCTTTCCTCAAGCCATCTCTGCAGACTATCTAACCATAGCACTCCTCTTTCCTCAAGCCATCTCTGCAGACTATCCAACCATAACACCCCTTTCTCCTCAAGCCATCTCTACAGACTATCCAACCATAGTACTCTTCTCCTCCTTAAATAGCTTTTCATGTCATACTTTATCACATATAATCTTGAGTAATCGGTGAAACACACGAACGCATCCTACATTTCAACAAAAGTTGTGTTTTTTCTTCATAGGATGAGCATTATAGAAGGGAGTTGGGTGCGGAAAGCTGGCGAGAACACCCTCGCACCTCTCTAGCTATCAGTATATCTTGATGAGGACCCGAAGACTGCATGGGCCGATGCATACAAAGCTCAGCTGACTTAGACCACCAATGGCATCTGACAAACTTGTGACAAAAGAGGAGTAGAAGGAGCTAACGGACAATTGTTGAGACCGCGAAAGCAAGATCGACATACATGTCAACAACACAAAAACTGCCACAGACACACACATACACACATACACATGTAGATCAAATTATTCACAGAGACCACTTGAGTGGTCCATGCATACTTCTAATCACAGAGGCTTACTGCAGAGATGATTGGTACAGATAAATCAATAAGTAGAAGTAAAGAAATATACTATGCTGTTTATCCATTTTGGCACTGCTATTTATCAACTTTGCAGTACCAGGGCTCACTCTCTTTCAGTTTTAGTTATGTACATGTATGGCTAATTGCAAGTTTCTACCTTTCTTGCAGAAAATTAATGATGCAATCAGGGACGCGACCGAGTTCCTGGTTACCCAAGTTAGACAGATAGAGAGAGTCTATGACAAGGCTATCGTCACTTATGCCTTGGCGCTGGCTGAAAGCGCCAATGCGAGGATTGCAAATGACAATCTGTGGAGTGATCGAAATGAAGATGGTGCGTAGAATAGTAGCCTGTTGAATGATGTAGGTGATCTAAAGAGCACTGATTAATAAAACTGGCTCTACTCTTCATGTGCCACTGTACATGTAGATATTAAGTATTCCTGTGCCACATTGTATTTCACAAGAGATTTACAATGTCCATCTTTATTTGTCAGTAAATTGCATTTAATGTGTTAATTTCCTGTATAAAGCTACTATGCATTCAGGTACATATAAAGGGGTTGTCATGTAGTTATTTAAGACCTGAAATGGGTTATTGTGCAAACGGTCCAATCGGCAGAATAATGATATTGAATAGACAAAAATGTCCACAAATTACAAAAATCATCGTACATACTGTATTAGTGTTCAGTATTTAATAGTTATATATCTACTGTAGGAATTTACGGATGAAGGTAAAAAATATAGAGAGATTTGGTGAAAGTACCCCGACTTTGAGGGTATGTAGTTTGAAAACGAGCCAATAAGACGTGCAGCACCAAATAAACAATTCAAAGAGTGAATGATGGACAATCAAAATAAGTTTATGAGAGTACTTGAAAGAAAAATATGAGAAATAAGTACTACAGCAACCAAAATGAAACCATAATCTTAGGAATCGATTTTGTGGCAAACATGGTCATTTTGACTCCATTTTCTGAACATTTTTATGATCAAAATTTTTGACAATTTATATGTTTTTGGAACAAGCTTGAAGTTGTTGTTTAATTATTATGATTATTATCATTTTTATTAAAGTAGAAACGGATTCAAATACAATATTATATTAATGGAAAGCTTATAACCTAAAGAAAGTGAAAAGTGTCATATCTTTTCCCTAAAAACACATATATGACCACAATCAGACATTTAACTTTGAATCTTGACATCCCCCTCATAAACAAAACCGAAATTATACACATTGGGCGGTTTCGATGATGACGTAAGCGATTGGGGTCAGATTGGGGTAATTACTTCCGCATTCACACAACACCGTACGTATCACACACGCTAGACGGTCGACAGCAGCCATACCCTCATCAATTTTAATTATTTATCATCCATTCAAATGAGTGAAGTGAATAGGCCAGTTAGTAACTTGGATGTACAATATTCATCGTCTGAATCCAGTGACAATGATATAGTGATGGCATCGATAGGCCAGTTGGAACAATTACAGAATACCCTACCCCGGTTTCACGAGAATTAGAACCAACAGTCTGACAAATATTAGATAGGGACTTTTAGATTTGCACGATGAGAACGTGGACTGCCACATGGACATCCTTTTAAGGCAATGTGACGTCCTTTTAAGGCACTGCCGGGCACTGCCAGTGCCTTAAAAGGACGTCACATTGCCTTAAAAGGATGTCCATGTGGCAGTCCACGTTCTCCAACTACCAATGACCATCGACCAACATTAGTCTAAGCACAAAGCTATTTTTTTCTTTTGTATTTTTAGCACGAGACATTCCACTATTATAAGCACAAAACTATTTTTTTCTTTTGTATTTTTAGAACGAGACATCACTTGTTGATTAAAAAAGCACAAATTATTTTTTTCTTTTGTATTTTTAGAACGAGACATCAGTCTTGTCGATTAAAATATCTAATAGGGTCTTTGACAGCAGACTAAACAGTATAAGAGCTATACTAACTATAGCGGGCACAAGGTACATACAAATACGTGCGTGGGACTATACACAGGCTGGACTTTTTGCGTTACTGAAATAGTGCTCAGAATTCAACTAATTCATCTACTAAATGACCATAATAGACAAGAAACAATTCAAAGGTAAGGACAAGACTCAGTGCTTATCAATTAATATAACATAAATTTTGCATGAAATATCATCAGGAAAGCCATCTAAATTTGTCACAAAATAATTAGCGACGAATTAACACACCAAATTCAGCGCTGCAATATGACGGACAAAACGGCGTAGAATTCAACTTTTCATCCACCAAATGAATACGAACACTTGCATTATACAATCTTCAATACCTGTATCACCATTATCGCAAACAATAAAATCACAGTCTATATCTACGGCTAATATATGAAGACTAACAATATGGTAGGGTATTCTGCAATCAAGCCGGCCAGTTTTCGATAGCACGAATGATCACCGGCAATATTAGTTATTACTTAGACATATTGTGTTAATTTTCATTGATTTCTTTCATCTGTATAATTTCTTTCATCAGTTTTATGTAATAAGGAACATTACACCTTTTTTCTTTTTAGTTTATCTTTATTTAGTTCAAAGAACAGACATGCAAAACAATCAAAACATGCAACAAACTTATACGGCAAAAGCCATAGACTCCATGTAGTGGGTATGAGCTTTTGTTTGTTTTGGGGACAATCTCCCAATCGCCTATGTCACATTATTTTGGGCAATTTATTGGTGTCATTTGGGCGAGAAAATGAATGATGAACAATTCATGGTTTTGGGGTAGTTTTTTGGTTGTTACGACCTGATTGATTATCATAAAAATCTGAAATATTTTTTAAAAATTACTGAGGTCATAAGCTTTCCATTAATATAATATTGTATTTGAATCCGTTTCTACTTTAAGATTATTATTAGTATTATTATTATGATTATTATTATTGTTATTACCATTACTATCATTATCATTTCATCATTATTTTTGGACTTTTAGATACTGGGGCTGTTAGTTTTACTCCAAATGCAGCCAATTATAGAGATGGCAGTCAACCATTTTGGCTACAGAGAAAGCCTTCTGCTATTGAGGTAGAAACCTCTGGCTATGCTCTCCTGGCACAACTTGCCTTACATGATTATCAAAAGGCAGGCAAAGTTGCTCTCTGGCTCAGCAAGCAACAGAACTACGATGGAGGATTTGTATCAACTCAGGTGATTGAAATATTTACTAGTTAGAACTGACTTAGCTAAAGAGGAAAATCTACGGTACTTAGAGTCTAGATAGCTGGTTCACATTTTTGACCATTTAATTTATGGGTGTGCTCGGGGTGTTACATTTCTTGCGTTGTTTTTTTTTTTCTGTGGTTGCTTTTTTATTTGAATTTTTTTTAATAGACTCCACACTGAATCTGCATTTAAATGTATTAATATTAACACTGTTTGGATTGTCAATCCACTTTCAAAATGTATTTATGTGAATTAATGTATTCTTTTATTGTGTATAATGAATTACTTTTGAACAATGCTATTTACATGTACTTTCATAACGTTGTTTAACATGTATATCTCAATGTTCAGTTACATGTAATTTGTTTCTACACATGTATCTTGATCATTTGAAAGTGGACACTAAAGTTCAAGTTCAAGTTCAAAAAAGAAAAAAAGTTTTACTAAACAGAATTACATGTAGGTTTGTTGTTGTTGAATTGATTTATTTAAAAAATCAGCATGACTTGCAGCTCAAGGCTGATATTGTATGTTTTACAAAGTAATGAGATATTAACAATATAATAATACCAACATCAAAATACAAAAGCAAAGGTAACAATGGTAACATCACACAGCAATATCATAAAAGATTTAGAAAAATATATTGTAGATGTGGATCAGCAGTTATCAAAATAATTATTTTGTGTATGTGTATGTTAATAATTTGCTTTACCAATTTGGCTACAGATGAGAACTTCTTCATCTTCAAAAAATTTTGTCCCATATTCAGGTCCTGAGATAAATAATTTTGAGGCCCTTGTCAGCAATTTTTTTTTCGTACACTTAAAGTGTACCAATCACTAATTATATTTTGCTCTGTATACTAAGGTATCCATATCGCTTTTAATACTATAATATTCAAAACATTAGCTTCGGATATTACTTCTGGACAGAGATACTACAAGATTAGCTATGCTCTCAATAGACCATTTACGTAAAGTAATCAAAGTTAATGCACGAATCTTTGCTAAATGCCATGTTACAAATTATTTCATTCACATGTTACAAATAATTGTATTTCAATAGTCAGAATGCGAATTGCATACATTAATTGTTGCTAGAACCCTGTATTTGTATAACATGTTTTATTTGACCTCTTATTATTATCCATGTATCTTGACGGTATAAAGGATACCGTAGTAGCATTACAGGCACTTGCCAAGTATACTGAGCGTCCGGAGTTCAATACCATCAATATGGATTGTGATTTGGCAACTGAGCAAATCCCTCTTAAGAGCTATCACATCGAGAATGACAATGCCAAAGTACAAGAAGAAGTTGATGTAAGTATGTTTTTATTTCATGTAACTCTAAAACCTCATTCATATATGATGCTGTAAACCACCGTAAAAAAAGAGCATTTTTTTACCTGTAAATAAATGGGAGCTGCGCGCTACAAAGGTCCTACCCGTACCCGGTTTACTGCAGTATATCTGAACAAGGCTTACTGTACCAAACTTGTGTCCTTTCAATCAAATTTTTGGTTATGACATTCATAATATCCAGATAAACACAATATTGGCAAGTCAACGCTTTTTTGTTTAATCCGGTGAACCACATCTAAGATTTTAGTACATCTGATCATTGCATTACTGGTATACGTGTACATGTATATAGTCCTACTAGAGCTCAGATCATACTAAATATGAAGTGAAATGACTCCACAATGCATGCACTTGGTAATGTTCTGGACTTGGACTTGTCCATATACGATGTTCCATTGTAACTTACCGGTACACATATATCTTATTCTATACAAATCACAACTTACTCCTAGATACTAATCAAATTATTTGTCAAACGTAGTCAAATGTGATTCATTTTATACTGAGACTTTCATAAGAAAGCATGCAGTATTTTCCAGTACTATCCACTCGATTCGTTGTATGTGGATGAATATGCATAGCAGTGCGCATTGATGCCTGTAGAGGTACAGTAAGTGCGCTTATTCTGTGCGGGCTAAAGTACATGTAAGCCTATTAAACTTGGGGTGTATTTGTGACAGAATAATGACAGAAAGTAATCTTGAAATTATTATTTTGTTACATCAAATAACAAGGATCTAGGAGTTTCTTTGTTTAAAACAAATGATGCTTTCATTCATTACAGGATCTATCCGCTCTTGTTGAGGCTGTTTATACACCTGTATCATTATTTTCATATTAATAAATGTTCTTTTGATGCATTTCCACATGTTTGTGGTTTTAAAGGGTGGGTCATCTTCACTAAAGTTTTTTAATTATTGATGACCATGCCACAACTCCAACACATTCATAGTTAAAGCCATACTGTACTAGAAGCACTACTGCAAAATCCCCTCTAGTGCTATCTCAGGTCAGCTGTAGCAGTATGGTCCCTTTACTCGCTGCTTCCCGAGCTGGGCCGCTGGTTGTCGCATTGAGTCCTCTGTCTGCGAAGTGGAATTAGATATTGGGTTACGCCCTGTTGGCATGTTGACCATGAGATGTTGCTGTGCAATAAACAGTACACGAGGGCAGAAAGTTCAGTATCGCTTTAAGACAACTTTTGACAGGTTACATATAATTATGATGTAACTGTAAGCACACGTGTGAAACTCAAATAGAGATCTGGGCCTGTATTCCATTTAATACTTGTATTTTGTCAGCATTTTACTTAGCATTTAGCTTAGCTATGTAAGTAAAATTGTTCATGTCTTATTCAGATCACATCTAAGTATTGTACTTACCGGTAAGTAAGCAAGCCAACTTTAAGGCAAAATATATGTACATGTACTTACTGATGCCCAATGAGACGTCACTTACCCAATCCAAAATGATGTGCGATAAACTTGTTGCATTAGTAAACTCTGATAGATTTGTGCGCAGCTTATGACTGCATATGAAAACCACATACCTGCCAATCAAATAATTGGCTTAAGTCAGGTAGGAAGTTGTCTTAAATTTTAAGTGTAAAATTCTTGGCCAAAAGCTACCTCTGAATACCAAAGTTTGCTAAGAATTTTACCTACATGTAAACTGAAAACTGAGTAAAATACTCATATTTCTAACTTACATGTATGGCAAAGTAAAACTGAATATTGGCCCATATATCTTTTGTTGTTGCTTTTCTTGTTACATGTGTAACTGCATTTTTTCTTCTTTTTTCTTCTTTGATTCTTCTTTGACAGGTGTCACAGTCAATTGGACGCAGCTTAAGAATTGGTTCTAGAGGAACCGGGGTTGCCAAAGCAAATGTAGGTCAAGACTTTATATCTTGAGTTCTTTGTTAAGCATAAGTATCTGAGAACGGGAATACTATGATAGCAAATGATAGAATCTGTTCAAGTGTTCTCTTGAAGAAGAGATAAATGTTTCGGTGGAGAAAAAACAGTGAAAGTTCATTGGAAATTAATGTCCTAAATCCGTATTTTCGAAAGTTCTGGAGTGTTTACTTTATATATGTTTGATATTATTTATATGAAAAACAACGTTCCATCTAGTTTACAATATGGATACAGAATTGGTCATTCAACTACCCTTACAATAACTGACTTTTTAGATCAGTGATGAATGCTATTGATAAAAAAAATCATATTATTGGTCTGTTCTGGGATATTTCAAAATCTTTTGATTGTATTAATCATCGATGGTTACTTGCGAAACTCAAATTTTGGGGAATTAGGGGACTAATATATGACTGGATTCAAGATTATTTGTAAACTTTAATGGTATTGATTCAAGCAAATTGCAACTTTCATGTGGAATACTGCAAGGCTGTATTGTCATATATTATCATTGCAGATGACACAAATGTTTTCAAGTGATTCAGATTTGAAGTCATTGATCTATAAAATGAATATACATACGAATAAACAAGGTTTTTGATTGGTGGAAAGTTAATGGCATTCGATCTCACCTAGATAAAACAAGTTATATGCATTAACACCCGAACACCAAATTTGACAGTGATTTAGTAAATTTTAAAAGTTTTAAATGTTCAAAGTAGTCTGACTCTGATAAGCATGTGCAATTTCTAGGTATCACAATTGAGGGAAAAGTCAAATGGTCAAACCATATTGATATATTATGTTCAAAGATTACTCTAATCATTGGTGTGATATGATACATTTCATACCACTCTACTTTGACATGTAGATGTACATATGCATTTTATCATACCAAATCCATTAATGTTACTGTACAGTGCGTATAACAAAAAGTATACCCAACTTTAGTAGCTTAAAATTAGTAAATCATAATTAATGTGACCTTGAAATCTATTTCATGGTAAAGAGTACATTACCTTATTTTCTGTCCAATGATACCCTTTTAATAATTTTTCGGCCATTATGAATGACTGAGCTCCACGGTTTTAAGTGCCGTCAAAATCTCCTTGTACCAAGTTTGGGCTATATGCATATGTTACTTTGGTCTTAAATCATTTCAAAAGTTAAGTCCTTCTTCATACTTAAGTGCTTCATTGTTTAAATTGATCCAATGTAGCTAAGCTTTCACAGGACCCTGTTTCAGTCCACAGGATAATCCTAGATTATTCTAAACAACCTTCTAGCTTCTTGTCTCATGATATCTAAAATCTCACTTCTCACTTGTCTATTGCAACATTTCACATGTGTGTGAGATGCATAAGGTATTTGTCTCGAACACATGAACAATTGGAGGGTTTAATAACTTTGAAGATTCCTCAAATGCAAGAAAGAAAGTCATGATGATAACTACTAGAGATATTGACAATAGGCTTTTATGGAAAAAGATAGGTAGATAGCATCCATGCAAGTAAACTTTGTCCATGTTAAATGACTCAATGACAAGGCTTACCTTAAACAAGGGATGTGAGAAAAGCCAAGATTGTGACATCGTAACAAAGAAAATATAGATATTGCTTGTAAATGAGCCTTTTCTTGAATCAGAGTTGACATTAATACCTTTTTTATTATAATGCACAAAATTAATCCGAATATGTCATTATTGGACGAAAATAAAATTGAATTGAATTGAATTGCATTGTTTTCGGACTGAAGTAACAATGCGTTAGGGCTTTTGACCCACATTCATTGCTTCAGCCCAAACTTGGTACAAGAGGATTTTGACATCACTTTTTGAAAAGGCTGCTGCTCAGTCATCCTTGGCAGCTGAGTTATGAAAAAGGTTTCATTAGGCAGAATATTGATAACTCTTCAAAATGAAATATAATTCAAGTTTACATAGGTTATAACCTTTAAATGGGAATCTGCCAAAAGTGTGTATTTCTTTTTTTTATACACACTGTACAGACGTTTTCACCCATGCTCTTTAAACAAAACAAAAACTTTTGATTAATAAAATGTCTCTAGAAATGAAATTTAAAAATAACTTGAATGTTAGCTAGCTTTTGAAATTTTTCGTCACAATATTCCCATCCTTATGTTTCCATATGTGTTGTCTTATTACCTCACAAAATGATGAAGTAGCAGCTCCAGTATTTTGGGGGGATGGAGAGGGATGCACAGGATGACAAATCACCCTCCCGCCCTGCCCCAAAAATTTTGTTGATGCAATTACCCCAGGAGTATTAAAGCTATATATGCCACAATTCTGGCCGACTAATGGAATAAAGAGTGGATTGCCATGGTCGACTTTTGTGCTAATGTACATGTTCCGTTCTTCTAAACAAGATGAAACAGTACAGTATGTACTAGTAGAACTTATTTTATTTTTCAATTTGACAATGAAGCACTAGATTAAAACTGGAAAATGAAAGTAAGTGTTGATAACTGTTTGTAAATGCTTTTTTTTTTTGGTTTGTTTTACCTGGTTGTAAGAAGCAGCCAGGGGACCGACAGCTGTAAGTTCTCTCCAAGGGACTTGGTAATGAGAATTAATGCCTTTAAAGGGCACTAGCGCATCAACCTATTGGTTTTAATATAAGACCACTACTCTACCACTGAGTCGTCGCGCCTCATAGTGTTGACACTATGGGTTAACGTGTTTTACTCAAGTTGTTTCAATTTTTCCCCCAAGGTGGAGCTGCGTTACAACACAGAAAAATCTGATATCGACACCTGTCCCTTCCATCTTAACATCAGTGCTGTAGAAATCGATTCAAATGCACTCAGTGGTCAGAATGTGAAGGGGCTGAGAATAAGTGTCTGTACAAGGTAAATACTTTAAATGCTTTACCAGGGTAGACAGTCTAAAACGAGTATGAAAAGTGCTTTTCCTGGGCTCTGTAACATAAAAGTTGCAATCAGTTGCAAAAAGGCAATGGCCAATCAAGATCACTGTTGCATGCACATATTGTTCAATAGCTTGACTATTTATCTAATCAGAATCATTGTTTTAAATTTGCAATTGATTGCAAACCTTTGTGTTATGGGGACCTGATGTTTGGCCTATGGGAGCACAGTAAACTTTTCAGTCTTGATATAAGAGAAACAAGTTTTGGAAACTTCCAGGATGGTAGAAAACGGTCTATAATTGTGTCCTTTGGCAAGATATCTAAATCTGCCACTCCACCCCAGGTGAAGTATTAAAAGGGTACCAGGTAAGAAAAAATTCCTTGAATGCTTGAGCATGTAACTCTGGAAGCTTGGCAATTTAAAGCTGAGGTAATGATAAGATTCCAGGGACCTTGGAAAGAACAGTGTTTTTTTATACTAACCTGGTTAAATAATTTTATAGCCAATGAACCCCAAAGAATAAGTGTAGGTATTCTGAAAATGAGATGCATTCCTGCCTTTTGATGTACAATAAATCTTACGAACGTTTACAAGAGATATATAAATGTAGATTTCTTGGTATGATGTAATGCCTTTTAGCATGACATGGGCGTGGCCATTTTCTTGAAAATGTGACGTACCAGGCGGAGTTGTACATGTATCAGGCACCAAGCTTTGACTGGAAAGACTTTTTAATTCAATAACAAAATCTTTACTTTTCAATGAGGGAAAATCATAGCCAAGAAGGTAAAAATTACATTTGGTGCGAAATATATAATAGGGTAACAATTGTAACTCATTTATTTAAAAAATACTACAATATAGCGGTTAAAAAATCTATTTCATTTATGCGAAACCTTCACCCCAGAACAGCACCAACTTATTTATGCAATTTGCGTTCTGGCAATTGGAATACAAAGGATAATAGCAGTTGAATGAAATGCTTCAACACCACAAACACCAGGGAAGGAAGCATCCATAAATTTGAATACATTTAGTTGATAAACGACTCTGCATAGTACATCATGCAATCAAGAAAATGGCGATGCCCATGTCTTGCTGAGAAACTGTACTTTACTCTTGCTTTATGCCTTTCTCATACATTTTTGTGGGGAATCTTGTAGATTGATAGGCAAGAATGCAATAAATCTCTCAGAACAACTAACGTTATTCTTTGGGGTTAGTTCTCCTTTAATTAAAATACATACATGTATAGCTCTCTGAACAGTACTATGAAAGTCTGTTTCCTACATACGCAGTAGACCGTCTCGCGAAAACCTGTGCATCAAAATTAAATTCCCTATAATGAATAACACTATTCATGTATTGTATGTCTATGTATACAAAAAGTTATTAGGAGTACCATAATGGAAAAGAAATATTACAGAGAATAGATGTAAGGTTAGATATTACGAAAATCTACAATTTTTGTATTCTTTCTCCACATCTAAAATTTTCATTATTTAATGTATATGTTTCTCTGATTTTCTGCATCCACCTAGCCCGTCTCTGTCAAGGGCAATCCTCCTCTATAAAATTAACATTTATGAGCAGGTTCTTATTAATCTTGGATCTCTAATTAAAGAAGTCCATTGGCTCTTTTCTCAATGTTTTCGGTTCAAAATGTGCCTCTACGCTTTAATACTTACGAATCCATGATACAACCCCTCTTACCTTTCTGACCTTATTATTATTTCGTTTAGCAACCATAGCTAATTAAAATTAGATAATTGTTTAAATATGACACCAGTTGTGGGTTGTCAATATCTGTGAAGGGACATGGGGGTCCTGCTACAACACAATCATTCAGAACATGCTCCGTCAACAGTGAATTTGACCACATGGACACAGGTCGGAGTCTTCAAGACTCCAGAGCTTCATATTTGCTGCAAAGCAGATTGAGCCTGATCGTAGGTGGTTCAGCTGAACCCAGGGCTTCCTGGGAAGTTTGTGGCCAGGAGGGTGAGAGGAACAAGCTGCTTTAAGATATGGTTTGAATCTCTCAGGGATAGCTGGTTCTGTAGCACCTGCTACCTCAAGGGCATAGAAGCCACCTTGAGGACAGTCTGGGCAGGCACTCTTTATCAAAGAGGAATTCACACAGCAGGTGGTTTAGCCAAGCAGCTTTGCGGTAAATAATGATTTAATTGAACCCACACATTATCTTCATTTCGTTAATGGCAACGCTGTCCTAAGCTCAAATCTATCTACATTTAAAAGACAATCAAAAGCGCACTGTTTACCCAAGAGCAATTAACACCTTTGCTTTATATATTTGCCCTATTTTACCTGTTTTGTAAGCACTTACATGTATTGTACATGTAAACATTGTCTAAAGCACAAAATAATGACCATTATTATTATCCTAATTGATTTTTATTTTTTTTATTTTTTTTTATATAGATACAATGGTGATGACATAACCCATATGAGCATTCTTGATGTAGGATTGTACTCAGGATTTAAGGCTGTTGAACATGCAGAACCAGGACTACCAGGGCTCACGGAGGTAAGGCTTAAAGTCCTGTATTTACACAGACAAAATTATGATAATAATAATGATGATAATAATTTTGTTTACCCAGGGATGCCTCATCTGCTTCAATGCTGTTCTTCTGAGGGCCCTGAAATTATATACCCTAGCCATTAATACCAGGTATCTATTGGCACCTTGGTGGAGAGCAACAAATGTGAATTAATGTCTTGCTAAAGAATGTTAGAGCAGGGCTGAGATTCCAACTGTCAAGTGAATGAATCACTATACCTTGACACCTCCACCACAGTTGATAATATTGGTGATTTTAAAATGACAGTTCTGATACTACAGTTCTAATATTGCCAATTTGTGCATGAAAATATTGATTATAAATTTCACCCTGCATTTCTGATTTAGAGACTTCAGTTAGTATTTGCGACTTAAGTACTCTTATTCATGAATGGCACAGTGTACTGCAACAGAAATGGACTCAAATTTTCCAGTGATTTTTGTACTCTCTGCTCATGTAAAATTTGTAATTCAGAGCTTTCTGGATCAAAAGATGAAAAATAAAACGTCACTAAAATTTTGGATTAAGATGTGAATTGAGTGTGTCGCCATTAAATCTCCCAATACACATTGTGAGAGTGTATAGTTACTTTCATCTACACAGTGTATACAAGTACAAGTACATGTACCCAATGCAAAGAGAAAATGTGTACCGGTAACTGTGGAGGCATTTATCCACATATACTGAACAAATCTATTTTAACTGCCATGTATGGTTTTTGGAATCCATCATAAATCTTTCATCAGATTTGATTTGCTTTTAGATAATAAATAGCAAGATACTAACAACACTTAAATTATGTGAAGTTTTTTCCTCCTCAAATGGAATATTATACAAGTTAGAGGCAAAATATAATTTATATGTCTGGCCTGGGACTTAAATTCCAACAACATCAACGTGCATGTACTGCACACGTGTAAAACCTATGAGGGTTACATGTTTTCAACACACTTCCTACAAATAAGTCCTGAGATTGTTGTGCAGAGAGCCATTGGAGTGGAGCATTCTAGTATAGGATAATGTAGGCCTATAGCCATGACCCATGATCTAGCATTTCTTTCAGATATTTACAACAAAATTCACTGGAAATTGTGGATGAAATGTTAAATTAACTTTCACATATATCCTATATACAAGGAGAACAACATTTTTCATGACTATTTTTGTTTCATTCTACCATAACTCTATGTGAGCTTTAATGCATTATTGATATGAACATTTTTTTCAGATGGTGAATGGCAGCAAATTAATTGCTTCGTATGAAGCCAGCTCACGCTCTGTCATCTTTTATTTAGATACGGTAAGGAGCATGCCACATTCTGTCTTTTCGTTTGTGTAACACTGTACAATATTTTTTTTAAAACCTATAATAAATTAAATATATTGAAAGTGATGAAGGTTGAAACAGAATGTGATTAAAATCAGCCAAACAAAACACCTTGCCATATATATGGCATATATGGCATGAAATACATGTACTGTATATTGCATAAATTCTAGGAATAATTTTCAATATTTGTTTTCCTTTGTAATATTTGTCTCTTAAATTCGTAATGGTGAAGATCTTTGTATCACGTTTCCAGCCAAACCTTGCCTGAAATGTAGGAACATTTTTCAATCGTTTCATCACTTTCTTTCTTTCAAAATCTGTCTCTTAGAATCTGAATAAAAAAGATGAGATGTTTTACCTTTTCGGCCAAACCTTGCATAAATTCTAGGAATAATTTTCAGCATTTTGTTTCTTTGTAATATGTGTTTCCTAGATTCCGAGTGATGAAGATCTGTGTTTTACTTTTTCGCCAAATCTGACGTGGTTGTAGGAAATGTGCAAGCAGCTGCTGTTCATGTGTACGACTATTATGACCCAGGTAATTCTCTTTAAATACTTTCTTTTGATATTGTCGAAATTCACAAATAAATGAAGATTTTTTTTTTTTTTTGGGGGTTGCAAAATATTCATCATTTTTTTTTTAATAAATGTTTTATTGAATCTAATCAGAATCAAAATATATACAAATAATTGGAGAGTCATTAGAAATCAAGAGTAACGATACATGATATAAGACAAATTAATATCAGAACGTCAATCATAACAAAGTGGTAAAAGATCAATATAGCAGGAATGCAGGCAGCCAAAGAAGAAATTATATTTAAAACCTCCATTTATGAAAATGAGTTGCAAGTTATTCTCTTTTGCTGTACAGTATTTAAGATCAGCAATGTAAGCTTTAAAACCTTGAGAGTCTGGGATTTGTAAACCACCCAAAGGAAAATCATTGCCCAAGAGTTCAAAGTGTCTTTTGACCCTTTCATTGCGATCACTCAATATAAAACTTTTAAAATGTTGTATTTAACTGTCTAAAAAAAAATTGTTGGTATCTTCATACACAAAAGAGAAAAATATAGAAGTTGTGGCAATAAAAGGGTCTTTCCAACACAAATCTTCCCAACTGGGGATAAATTTCTTTCGTGCCAAGTGCCAACAATTTAAGGTATTTTCAATGGATTTAAGCTTTGTCTTATAGTTAAGGTTAAATAATTGATTTATATTCAAGGAAATGTGTATTCACAGGGTTTTGAAAGTATGCTTCTTCCACTTTAAAACCATTATCGGAAAATGGGTAAAATTGAGAACCCTTATTGGAAGGAATCCATATTGCTTCTGATTTAGTTATATGCAACTTACAGCAAGATTTAAAGGAAAATGTCTCAATTGTATCAAATAATTATTTTAAAGAGTTATTTGAGCCTTCAGTAAAACGTGTGGAATCATCTGCTAACAAAGATAATTTAAATTCATTCCTTTATCCTGGGATACCTTTAATAAAACCGTTTTGCAATAGTCTCAAAACAAATAATAACTAGAAAAGTCAACGCAAAGCGTTGCATCCCCTTTCAGGGTACAAATGGCCTATATACGTCAGAACAAGTTACCTCCATTAGACTATACTATTATATTACTAGGCAAGGAAGTTAACCACATTTTCACATATATAATTAGGTGTTTTTGCATATTTAATGAGCTATGACCTTTCACCTTTGACCTACATACTCCGAAATCGAACTTAGGCTGTGTTTTGATACTATGTACCTTCATATCAAATTTGATTAAAATCCGTCAAACATTACTAAAGTTATCAATTGGAAACCAGATTCGCATATTTAATGAGCTATGACCTTTGACCTAAGGCTGTGTTTTGATACCATGTACCTTCATATCAAATTTCATTAAAATCTGTCAAACATTACTGAAATTATCGATCGGAAACCAGATTCGCATATTTAATGAGCTATGACCTTTGACCTACATACTCGGAAATTGAACTTAGGCTGTGTTTTGATACCATGTACCTTCATATCAAATTTGAATAAAATCCGTCAAACATTATTAAAGTTATCGATCGGAAACCAGATTCGCATATTTAATGAGCTATGACCTTTGACCTACATACTCCGAAATCAAACTTAGGCTGTGTTTTGATTCCATGTACCTTCATATCAAAGTACCAGAGTACAGGAGCAGAGACTAAAAAGGCTCTGTTGCCATACGTCTGTGTGTTTAAGTAGGCGTAACAGAAAGAAGATATTGTGAGGATGATCTGAGGTTGCGTTTTGGAGTGTACTGATGAACAAGTTCTGACATGTAGTGTGGAGAGAGGTAATTCTGAGCCTTAAAACATAAAATGAATACCGGGTATCTTAAAAAGGACACGTTTTTCTACTGGTAACCAATGGAGATCAAACAATATAGGTGAAATTGGGTCTCTAGAGCGAGCGCCTGTTATGAGCCTTGCTGCTGTATTCTGGATTCTCTGAACACGATTCAATTGCTTTTTGGGTAGACCATAGAATAGGGCATTACAGTTATCAACATGGGACATGATTAAGGAGTGAACAAGGATTGCAATAGATTTACGATTAAGATAATGCCTAATCTGTCCAATTTTGCGAATGGCCGAGACTGCCGATTGACAAGTCTTGGTGATGTGATCTGACATTGACAGATGCCTGTCCATGATGACACCAAGGTTGCGGGCTTTTTGGACTGCAGGGATGTTAACTCCATCAACATTGACAATTAGAGAATTTAGTGTACTAGGAACAAATCTAGACGTAAAATGTATCACCTCAGTCTTAGAAGCATTGACAAGTAGCGTGGGGAATATAGGACACCCTTGAAAACTACCCCTTTCCATACGAACAATTAACATCTTTATAATCATATCTCAGATATTTGGATGATATCTTCTTCCCCTTGTCTATTCATTTAAACCGTATCAGACATCTGAACAGGGCAACTTTCAAATGTTATTGCCCTCAAAGTTTAATTGATAAACCAACAAAACTACGGGTGAATAATATTGAACGCTAGGCAAAGTCAATGGGATTTTGTGTGTAATTTGCCGGTCAATAATAATACACCGTTAACCAATAAACAATAATGATGAAAAACAATGAAACAAATATTATTGCCCGATCAGAAAGTCAATGGCAAAATGCGTGTTAAACTAGCGGGCAATAATGTGACGTTATAATCAAACCTAAGGCACACTGTTCGCAGTGTATCGAAAATTTTGTCAAGCACTGGATCATGGATACTCAGTGCTGGTTTGACAATGTTTTTGCAACTTTTTATGCTAGGAAACCTGTGCAGTGTAGGCTACTGTATTTTACACAATTTAAGAGTATAAGATATTAAAAGTTACTTGTTTGCTCTAGTTGTCTGATGGGGATAATAATAGTATTGACTGCCTAATTCAGGGCAATACGACTTGTCCTATATCGGCCTCACCTTCGGTTCGGGCAATATATGTTGTATTTCCCTGAAGGCAGGCAATATTACTTAAATATTGACTTCTGACGTCCATTGCAATTGAGGCTAGTTTATTTTAGTTCAGGCTTATATCGATAAAATGACAGAGACATACACTGAGCAACAACAAAAAAGAAAGACACTATGTATAATGAAGATTTTCAAATAAATACTTGATATAAACTTATTACTCATGAATCAAATTAAACATAAATTAATCCTCTTCAAGATGATATTCAATTGGAATCATAACATTCATGCATGAGTAAGCATAGCCATTTAACAGTAAATGAGTCTCTGAAAGAAAATGACAAAATTCGGGCACTGATATGTGGTCATTCAATTGTTGATGAGCATTTCCATCTTGTAGAGTAAAATTAAAACAATTTTTTTTTTTAATCACAAGAAATACAAAAGAAGAGACATCTTTACCATGCTTGTCCTGAGACTGCAATTGACATACAAAGCTTAATCCATTGTTGAACAAGCATAACGTACAGATGCACATATTCATTAACATTTGAATGGCTACTCGCTCTAGTTTTGCAATTTTCTTCATCTTTCTAAACTTCCAACGTTTAATGGAATGTGCCCATCAAACTTCAAAACTTGATCTCAGTTATGTTGATAAAATATTCACTTTCCTTTAATTTGATGTATATTTTATAAAATTTTAGTAAAGATGATTTTTATGAAAACTTTGAACAATTAAGAGTGTCCGCTTTCTTTTTTACTGAGTATAATTTACAGTGTCCCTCATATTTGCATTTTTCCTGTTCTACATCAATATTTGTTAACATTATAATGTATTATCATTTTATCCATTATCTGCTAAAAATGTTCAGATATCAAAACTCTTCTATTTGTTTGCAGAGAAATCTTGCACGATATTCTACAAGCCTGGTCCAGGTAGTGCCCTCTTGTCAACGCTTTGCTCTGAAAATGAATGCATCTGCTCTGGTGGAACCTTCGGCAAGTATTCAATGTCCAGTTAATATTCTTTCATTATTTTAGTGTGGTAGGTGGATTAATGATTGATACACATGTAGCTTTATGACTATGAATTGTGAGGAAAAAAAGGAAGAAAAAAATATTGGGGAACAAAAATCAAATCTAATAAACTATTTTCGAAGCAACATTAAACAAATTTTTATAAACTGAAAATATATCAATGCTACTCTCTTCAACTTTGCAAAGTTTAGTTTGAAACCAAGCTGAAATACATGTATTCTTGATCAGAAGTGTCAAATACTTTTCTTTTCTTTCTTTTTTTTTTCACCTGGCACATAAATAATATCACTGAAGATTAAGACCTGTTCTTAGTAGTGATTTTGTGCATCTTCGAATTGTGATAGATGATTGCATGTATACTTCCTACATGTACATGTACAGTCACAGATTACTAAAATAAATTCAAATGTTTATGTTTTATTTTCTTACAGACCACTGCAACATTGATCCATGTCCTAGGCGATATACAAGAATTCAGCTAGAAAGTACTGCCTGTGCAAGCCACAGTAGTTATGGTAAATACTAACAATCATAAAGATATCAAACTACACATATTTTTCATGAGTAAAATAACACACAATTTATACATAAAAATTACCATGCTTTTTTCTTGTTCATTATAATTGGATATTTTTTTTTTTTTTAGTGTTGATTGTGTTGAATACCCGGTAGTTGGTTACTCAATTTAAGCGCATGTTATATTCAAAGGCATTTTCCAAACATTATACATACATGTATACATATTTATATATATATTGCTGTCCTTCCTTTTGGAAATTGGTGCAAAGGTTTAAAAAATTGTCTCTGCTCGGAAAGCCAATGCCTTAACCACTAGACCACAGAGACGGGCTAGTGGCTTCGGCGACATCAGATTCAATTGACCAACAGATTCACAAATCTTCAAAAATTTAAATATATGAATCATAATTTTATAGTGAAATAGCAGAAGCCTGTCATTATGACATGGAGCGGCAGAAATATCACTACCTTTATTACCGGTAGGCTAAATAATATCCAAAGTATATTTCAAATACCAGGTATGTCAAATTACAACTCTTACAGTTATTACAAAGTTTTGGTATGGGGTAATGAATTTGGTTCAAATGAACATATTGGAAGCGTATGCGATTTTACAATATTCAGTGATAGTTGTCGCGGTTGAAATCGAGTCTAAAGTGACGAAATTGTAAATAATAAACTCTATATGTTATATAACGCCCTCTCAAGACCGATATTACTTTAGCTTTATAACAATGTTTCTTGACTACAATCGACCAATTTGCTATTCTTGTTTGGATATTATATATCAGAACTGCATATTCTGAGATTTGCATGGTCGCAGCTAACATGGAATGGCCGTAGGCGCTATTTGAAATATTTGAAATTTACCGGGAGCACCGGTAAATTTTGATAATTCAATTTGCTCGAAAGCAGAAGTGTTCTAGAGGCTAAATTCTTTAGTGCTTATAATACATCCACAGGGGCATCCAAATATATCAAAAATTTAAAGAATTACTTTCCATCCAATTTCAAAATTTTCCAAAACTTTGCATTACCTTTAATTCACCGCTTTTGAGTTCCAAATGCATCCGTTTGTCACGGTGCCCTTACCTTTTGCCAATTTACATGTGTACATGTACAGTACATGTACAGTACATGCACTGTACATGTACATCAAAAAATGGCAATACAATGTATTTAGATTTTTTACCCTGACTCTTCTTGCAGCACTCAAGATCCGGATTGACCACGAGCCGGAAATAAAAGATGGCTTCAGGATCTACAACTTTACCGTCTTAAACCCGATAAAAACAGGTGAGTTCCAGTTCATTTTAGCCATACTGAACTGATGACAGTAGGCTACGTAACCCAATACCGCCGACAGAGGAACAGCGCAGCTAGGGAGACGGTGAGTTACGGGACCACACTGCTACAGCTGACCCGAGATGGCGCTAGAGGGTATTTTTCGGTAGTTCTTCTAGGACACTATGGCTTTAATAGCAATGTTTCAATCACACATGATGCAGGACATTGCAGTGATTAATTTCTACATGATTGGCTAGTGGGGGTGAAAGAAAGTACATGTACAAACACATTCACATGTAGCTGCATATACATCCAAGGTCCTGTACATGTATGTACCCACTGTATTTGAATTTAAAAAAAACTATTCATTTTAATACATGTACACATCATACATGTGTGTGTACTTATACAAAGCAAATATACAAAATATTCTATCAAGGTATCTTCTCCCAATCTCTTGTTTTCTGCCATCCTAGTACACATTTGTAGTATCACTACACTCCAGGCCTTTATGTTCCCCTCCCAGTTAGTTCTTAGTTTTCCCATAGACTTATCTATTTATATACCCTCATGAAATAGGAGATGAAGCTGTTCCCCATCAGGCAATATTAGCATAAAATTTACCCGCACTTAATTGTGAATTGCTTGATTTTCATGTTTTAAAAAATCTGCTTTTTTGTTGAATTTTTCTGCAAAAGCACATAGCATTTTGCTTTTATTCTTGTTTGAGATACTTACCCCTTTTTTACCTTGATGAAATAGGAGATGAAGCTGTCCCCAATCAGGCAGAGAGACAATTGTTCATTAACGAAGCTTGTGACTGTCCCAAGGTCAAGCGTAGTACTATTGGTGGGACCTTTGTGCTCGTTGGACGGAAGTCGCTCAAGTACACCACTGAACAAGGAGAGGAAAGGTAAATGTATGACGTGAAATATAATATCTATGTACAAAGAATGACCTTCTTACCTTGCTTTTTAAACAGAATACCAATGAATATGTAAAAATATGCATTAATTTGCCTAAATTATAATTAAGTAATGAATATTCAATTTTTTTTTAAATTATGCGGAGTACTCTTTATATGTGTGTCAATATCCGTGCAAATTTTTGCGTCGAATGGACCTTCCATGGCCGTGATCTTGATTGCCGCCACCCCAGCCAAAAACTTGCTCTCAGAGAGCCTAGTCAGATTTCTAATATGAATCTTACATGTAAGAATATGCAATTATTTTACATACATGTATGTAACAATCACCTACATGCATCAGTGAAATAAATTAGATCACAACAATGTCATGGAAGGCCTTGTAACTAGCTTACTAATTGCCAGCTTAAAGGTAGTGTATTCCTTTTGCATGCAGCTAACATGAAATTCTGTAGAACTTTGCAGGAATTATGAATTTGTCACGTATGTCCTATCTGTGAAATTTAAATGTTAGCAGTGTCCTAGTATTCAAAGTATGCAAGGAAACCTGTTTACTTTCTAGACTTCACTTTCAGACACTGTTGAGTGACTGACTTCTTTTTTTTTCTTTGGTAATAACATACATACATAAAATGAGCTGTAAAGGGTACATGAGCATTTGTCTACATCATGAATAACCCACTTATTGTAATGGCCAAAATTAAATTGATTTAATCTTTGCGCAGCACAAAACGTACAACCATTATCGGGTACAAGGGTCTGAATTTCAGACTATTTAATTAAACGAGCGCGCTTGCTAAATTTGATTCGACAACTAACGGTCGTTATTTTCCTACAAAAAGACAAGACTGCAAATGGGACATAGTACATGTACCTTTAAGACATACATGTAC
This sequence comes from Mesocentrotus franciscanus, assembly GCA_037976565.1. Taxonomy (NCBI): domain Eukaryota; kingdom Metazoa; phylum Echinodermata; class Echinoidea; order Camarodonta; family Strongylocentrotidae; genus Mesocentrotus; species Mesocentrotus franciscanus. Next base: position 5,308,023 of record CP137679.1, read on the forward strand.
TGTATCTATTCCACATTGGTTACAACTAGCCACTATCCCAGCCTTTCCCAGGTGAATCATGGACTGCATATTTAGTAGTTTTTCAGTCTCATTCGTGCCTTTGATTGGGAGACTAGGTATTGGCACTCTACAAATTCTGTGAATGGATCTGTTTGGATCGTATGATGAATGTGAAATTTATGGCAAGTATTATTTAATTCTATTTTTACTTTTACCTTTTTCTTTATGTATAGATACCGATACGTGTATGGCCGAACTTCTAAGCTGGAATTTTGGCCAAGTGTAAGAAGACAAGGTAGAAATCATGTTGAATTTGATAAACTGAGAGATTTTGAAAACCAAATGGCACCTGAAAGCGCTTGTTCCAATGAGAATTAAGTCATCAGTGAAAGGAAAGAGTAAATCATGAGCTTGCTTTTTTTTCTTCTTTTTTTTTGTTGTCAATGTAGCTTTTATGTAGAGGTGTCGTGGTCTAGTGGATAAGTCACCGGACTTTGGATCACATGGTTCACTGTTCGAGTCCCGCCTTGGCACTTATATTCTTTGGCAAGACATTTATCTACATTTGCCACTTTTCACCTAGGTAATGTAAATGCATGGGTACCCGGTGGAAAAAAAAATCTTTAAATGCTTTAGCACCTTTTCATGGTGGCTCAGCTACAGCCGGGTTGATAATGTGATACTTTGTAGTAGAGTATGTTCATATACATGTACAATGTAGTAGCTGTTCTATATAAATGGACATATCATTATTATTTTCTTTATTATGTTCCATGCCATTATGACTTTACTCATGCAGATTTGTAAACATTGGTTGGTAGATTAGATACTTGTTTTGTGTAGTAAGGCCTCAGTCAGAAATGAGGTGGTCAACTGCCACATTTTTTTAAGAACAAGGACATATTAAGTGTGATACGTTTTACATTTGTGTATCTTACAACAGAGAGCTCAGTGAATATACGACATGTAGGACCATTATTGCATTCATTGTCATTCATTTATACGTAAACAAACTGCAGCAGCTTTGTTGAGGCAGTTTACCGTGGCATAAACAGGCCTTAAGAAATCATGTGTAACTCTGAAAATTACTTTGAGAGGAAATATTGAATCCCACTTATCATTTTTCATGATAAAGAGGACATAGAGAAACAAAATAAGGAACGAGCATACGTGTATTTGAAGGATTTAGTACATGTTGATAATTTTTATTAATCAAAGTAGAAAGAGACTAGGCACTGAAATGTTTCTTTTATCGTACATGCAGACGTACATCAGTTTTGGAGGTTTGACTTTTACAATTGTTTTACACGTATCTCATGAACCTGTCCATTACAACCTACTTTCAATATTACAAAAATATGCAACAAAATTATAATTTCTTAAGCACAGGAATACATGTGGAGGAGCAGAGAGCTGCACGTGATTTGAAATATATGATACACTGTATATGTCACATGTCACCATGAAACAAGTACAAAGTCACAAAATTTACCAGTACTTTTGATATACATGTAATTATACCTGTTTGACATTAAATCTGCAAATTTTGAGCCTTTCCTTTATGCTTGCATGTATTGTACAGTATGATATACAATGTACATGTACATAGGTTACATGCATTGTAAACCAATAAAAAAATACAGTGAAAAAGATATTTAGGAGAAATGCCATGTTTTAAATGTAGTTAAATCTGTTATTCATGTACTTGTAATTATCACAGTTCATGTTCTGACGATCATAGATTTTAGGTTTAGGTATATTGATTTTCATGTACATGTACTTGTCACACTGGTGTACTTCACACTCTGATGCTGAGGCATTCCAGTCACTGACAGACTAATAGGCAGGAGGGGAAGGGGGCACGACTGGCTCATATCCCTTCTTTTAACTGGCTCATATCCCTTTTTTTAACCCCCAAATAAAAATAAAAACGGGCAAGCCATTTATTTATCTATTTCATTTATTTGCTTTTCTTCTGATTTATTCCCTTCCCTTTCCAATGGCATGGATCCACTCCCAACTCAAGTATGTTGATGCTAAAGAATCACTGTATTAATCAATTCAATGCTTACCGGTATGTAAAAATGAGAGTATTTTACTGAGTTTTCATCTAAGATAAAATACTTAGCCACATTTGGTATTTTACCATAAGTTTAAGACAGCTCCTTAGGAGACTTTAGCCAATTATTATGGAGGTCTTGATTGGCGGACATGACTTTCATACCGTCATCATAAGCTGTGCACAATTATATTAGCGTGCATTTAATGCGACGTTAATGGCGCATTGTTGTTGATTGACAATGTGACGTAACAATGCTTATTATCGTATTAAGTACCATAAAGTTGGCTTACTAAAGTAAAATGCTCAGATGAAATCTGATACGAGTTAAGACATTTTCCACAGCCAAGTAAAATACTGACTTAATCCGCTTAATGAATTGAATACGGTTCCTGGTGCTTCGAAAATTTTACTTTTATAAGTGACATGCTGACAATGGATTGTTTTTAATGACGAAAAATATGTATGTGTATTGCAATGCATGTTCGTGTATACAATATATGGAAAATTGTACATGTATTTAGTAGAAGAGGATATAAAGTTTATGATTGCTTTGATATTTACATGTAGTAGCTAGGTTCAAGAATACTTGTATATGTAACATTGGTATGAGATCTTCTGCACATGGAAGATAAAATCATCTGTTGAGAAATGTTATGCAATGAATATATACAATATAAATCTCAAGACTTATTTGTTTTCTTTGTGATTGTTTTTTGACAAGGCGTTATGTAGAGTTGTGTGGGATCTGAACGAGGTTGTGTATTGTATGAACCAGGCTTGGTTCATGTGGTGCACAACTTTTGAATAACTTTACACAGCTTTAATACACAACAAATTTACAGTGTATGCGCTTGGAGAGCAAAATGATTATTTTATTTTATTTACTAATGTAAAGCGCTTTGGGCATGTTTATGTAAAGGCGCTATATAAATATAAATATCAATACCTGACGGAATCACTCCTGGTTCAGTTGCTTCTTTTTTTACCAGCATTATAAGGTCACCACATTTATATAACATTACATAAACTTCATTTTGATGCACTACGAAGCTTGAGTACTTCAGAACATATTTGGCTATGCTTTTTATGGTAAATTCAATTTGAGCAAGCGTTGTTATGGTTGATAGGAGACATAGTTTCTCACTTGTGGTATGTCACAAAAATTGCCCCCAAACCATGGAATGGCCCTTCTTTCTTTGCTTCAATCGACTCATTGAACAAACATGGACTGCCACAGTCAACTGTTGTCACATGTCCTATGCATAACATACAGTAGTACTCAATTTGGCATTCTAGGAGTTCTGTCGGTAGCAGTAAAAAAGCTTATTAAATCTGTTTGTACGTGCTGTTTATGCTGTTTATAAGTACATGGAATTCAGATGCATGTAGTAGCATAAGAAGTTTGATGTTTAAAAACAATTTTAGTAAATAAAGATGTAGTTTGAAGCATATTTACTATCTGACTATGGCTAATTCATTGACTATTTTTGTTGTGGTTTTGTTCTGTGATGTGGAACTCTGTAAATAGTTGTAGCAAGTACTTTTACCAACTAGACTGGAATTCCTCACTGCTGACGAATTAGGTGATCTGCAGCAACGATTGCCAGACAGCATCTGACACATGATTGACAATTGCATGCTCACAGGAAAAGGAGCTGTATTTCACCCGCATATTTCCGGGCTCAATATTTCGATAAAAAAATGAATGTCTGAGAAGGAAAACTAGCATCACATAACAGGACAATTTTGCAGTATCTGTGAGGTTTACACTACAAATTTTACGTGAATTTTCTCAGTATTAAATAAAATCCCCCATAGGGTTTGTACACATACTTCTGAGCATAATTTAATTCAATTCAATTCTATTTCATTCAGTTAAAAGACAACATTACATATAACAATCAGATATATAACATAAAATACACATTAAGAACTTATTGGACAAGGACATAAAATAAACTGAATAGGCTGCAACCTGAAAGGAAACATAATCCTTATATAAAGGTTGACCCATTTTTGATAATAAAAATTTGTTACTGAACATTATACAAGACGCAAATAAAAAAAACAATGGTAGTCTTGGAATACAACTAATAGACGAGAAAGAACCCTGTCTTATCTGGATGTCAGGTATTAACAGAAATTATTTCAAACAGAATACAGTGCTATCTGAGCACACTGAGTGAATGGTTTTAATACTAAATGGAGCTTTCGCCTTTCATAGAGTACAACCTTTCCAGTGTTATATCTACAAAACATAAAGCAAATACCCAGAACTGAAATTAAACGATGCACTTTTATTCCAATCAAAGACTCAAGCGATTCTTAGGACTTATGTTTGACAAAAGACTTTAATACATGGAAGTCGCACATAGATGGCTTAGTCCTTAGATGTAAAAAGAAACTGAACATTCTTAGATGCCTAACTGGGACTACATGGGGAAGCTCCTCGAAATGGTTTATAGAGCACTGATTAGATCATTATTAGATTTTGGTTGTGAAGCCTATGACAGTGCGGCTCCAAGTATAAAGAAATCACTTGACTCCATTCAATATCAAGCCTTGAGAATTTGTGCAGGAGCTCTCCCTCTTACATCCTTAGATTCATTACAAGTAGAACTAGGTGAAATTCCCTTAGACTTAAGAAGACAGATGCTGGCAGACAGATTCAGGCAAAAGATTGTAATGCATCAAGATCACCCTGTCACATTAAATGTTAAGCCAAGCTGACAAATGGAACTTTTGAAGCATCAAAAGAATAACAAGCCATTTGGAAGCAGAAGAGAACTAATGAAACATTGTACCGGTACTATTGAACCCTACACTACACCTAGTTTCCCCCCTTGGATAATTAATACTCCAAACGTGTCGATAGAATTAAGCGAAATAGTGAACAAACATGAACACTCTTATTTACGTCAACGCAGCTTAGATTTGATCGGCACCAAATATGGCCAAGTCAATCTATACAGATGGATCAAAGGTTCCAAATCTTGGAAATGGTCCTGCTTCCAGCCTTTTCCTTTCAACAAGCCAAACGATTGGCTGATCATACATCATCTTTCAGAGCCGAACTGGCTGCAATCGTCCTTGCGCTCAATTGGCTAGTGAACATTAATGTGTATGTTGACATTGGTATTTTTGTGACTCGGTATAAAGCGCCCTGCTCGCCATAAAAGATGAAAAAGATACACTGTATTACATTTGTAACTGAAAGTATTACTTGAAGTACATATACCGGTACTTAGAATGGATTCCTAGCCATTGTGGTCTACACGGAATTAGTGAAATGGCAGTTTTTTTGTGCAAAATCTGCTTTACAAAACATTGGAATTTGTAATAAATTATCCTTTTCTGAAATAAAGAGCATTATTACCAAAAAGTATATAAAACTCTGGCAAGACAGATGGAATATTTCTTATAGTTTTCTTAGACAGGTACTGCCTGCAGTAAATCAATCCTATTTATGTAATTTGAACAGATTTGAAGAAAGTATTCTCCATAGATTAAGACTAAGAGTGATAGGTTTGAACATAGATCTCTTCAGATTAAATATGCACCTGACAGCACTGGTGTACTGATGGGGAGCAGTTAATAAAATTCAAACGTCGATACCAGTGATTTACAAATGTTGCTGAAATGTCATGATTTTCCTCGGATTTTTTTCTCACTTTTTTGTAAATTATACTTTTTTATGCATTTGTTGGAAAATGACAAATTCCCAAATTTATAGTCAGGCAAAAACCCTAAAGTGCCCCTTTACATAGGAAAGGTGCCCCTTTAATTCATAAGTGCGCCTTTAAAAAAATGCAAATACGTGTCTGCTCCACATTCTTATAAGTGCCCCTTTTTGTACCTCTGATAATTGCCCATTTCAAATCTGAGAGGTGCCCATTTTACTTTAACAAGTGCCCTTTTCATTTGTAACAAGTGCCCCTTTTCATCTCCGACAAGTGCCCGTTATTTTGTCACATGCCCCTTATCCTTCCCAATTAGTGCCATTTTTCTTTTGAGAATTGCCCCAAATTCTCCTTTGTAATAAGTGGCCCTTTTCCATTCTCATAAGTGCCCCATTTTCACCTCTGATAATTCCCCTTTTCTTCCACACATGCTCCTTTCCTGTTATAATAAGTGTGATTTTCCCTTTGGATATGTGCCCCATTTTCCTTTCACCATAAAATGTGCTCATGTTTTAAAGCAACTAAGAGCAATTTTTAATTGATTTCGCCCAAAGCTCGCTCGCTCGCATTGAAAGTTGATATAATTATGTTTCTTCTTAAATATCTTTTCAGTCTTTCATGATTAGATTGTGCTTAAAACCCCATCAGAATTGGGGGTTTTTTTCTCCTCTTTATGAGATGTAGTAATGTTTTTCGCACTGCGACCTCACAGATCTTTAAATTTTTGCTCGCTCGCAAAAAAAAAAATATTCAAACCATCATAACCAACTGCAAAGTATGATTCTTAAGCAGTATCTTGGACCTTGTAAAGAGAGAAACAAACATTGAAATCATCCCTGATAATGTAAACACAATGTAGGGGTATATACCAATGTCTACAAATGGCATATTTTCACTTTGAGGTTTCCCGTTGTAGGTGCCCTTTTTCCAGAAATTGCCCCTTTTGTTGGTGCAAATGTTACTCGCAGAAACTGATTTAAATCACATCCACAGGAAATCATGACACTACTTAAAAGTTCTGAAATAGTTAAACAAAAAGCAATAGTTCGCTCGTTTTAGGAACAAAGCGGCTGTATGAAAACTCTTAAATTTCATTACTAAGACCATTTTGAATCATAGTTTGTGTTTTCCCACCCATGGATATTTTTTTTTTCTGCACCAAGAAAGCCCGCAATACTTGTTACTAACTTGACCACTTAATTTTGCTTATAATTTCAGTTTTCGCCCCCAGCATCACATGCTAGCTGGCAACCCCTCATGCCGGAGTGACTTAGGTTTTAACCCATTCCTTCCGGGAACCTGGTATACCAGGTTCCCATTATAGACAGGTAAATGACGTCTTTACAGGCCCAAAATTGCCTTTCCCTGCCACTAATTCACTAAACTACCGGTAGTTGATTTGAGGGTATTTCCAAAGTATATACTATCATTACCCATTGCTCCTGTTTTGTGGACTTTCATATTATTCACTATAATAGTACTTTTTCATAAACATGTCAAGTTTTCTCTCACAAGAAATTTGTATAGCAGCGTATACAGTTCCGCAGTGTCTGTCCCATAGATATTGACTTTCGCTGAGACCTTTCCATACACGAATACTGATACTGCTGGTACTTCATTGGGAGCAGCGTAATCCGCGCTCGCCCTGTAGAAGCTTGTAATAATAATAATAATAATAATAGTGTAAACTTATAGAGCGCACACACTGTCCAGGGACGCTCATGGCGCTAGCTCAGCAACAGTTCTCTTTAGTACAAGTAAAGTAAATGTTTATTTGATAATAGAGATATACCATCAGAAATCCAAACAAAAAACAACAAAAACAACAAAAAAAACTCAAAAACAATTTTGCAACACCCATTTCAATCCTCAGCTCCGCCCGGTGGGGCCCGGTGCCCTCCAGCTGCTCCGTTCATGACAATTTGAGGGACTAGCCCAGTCAGCACATGATTCACAGGAGCTCTAGCATCTGAGGCCACCAGGCCCCACTCGGGCAGCCAATGAGACTAAAGGGTGATAACTAATTAAGCTCAGATGTATATACAAATAAAATATTAATTATGGATTTAGTAAAATAAACTTACATGTACAGTATACAACTCAAAGAAATACTGGGTTACAGATGGAATAGGTAAGTCTTAAGACGATCTTTAAAGGTGGAGTATGTTGCAATACAGCGAAGTGATGGGGGAAGCTTATTCCATAATTTGGCTGCTGCATGCGAAAAAGCATTGTCTCCCCATGAATGATGGGTACGGGGAATTTGCAGCAAATTATCACTTCCAGATCTTAAGGTACGAGTTGGATTGTAGGGGTGTAGTGAGTCTTTAATATATTGTGGTGAAATTCCATGGAGGGCCCGATAAACAAGTAACATAAGTTTGAAGTGGACCCTTTTCTGGACAGGTAGCCAGTGAAGAGAGCGTAATATAGGGGTAATAGAGGACATTCTTGGTGTGAAAGGAGTCTTGCACTGGAATTTTGGAGGGATTGCAGTCTATCGATCTTGCTGTTTGGTGAGTCCAAATAGAATAGAATTACAAAAATCTAAGCGAGATGAGATTAATGCATGGATTGCATGCTTGTCTAGTCAAAGATTTTTGTATGAACCCAAGGTTCCGTAGTTGATATCTCACAGACTTTGATACGCTAGATACATGTCCAATAAATGACATATTATTGTCAAATATCACACCAAGGTTACGAACTTTTGAGGCTGGCTTTATAACTTTGCCACCTACATGCAAACCTAAAGGATAATGATTAGCTCTCAGTAAAGAATTCTTAGAGCCCAAAATGATAAACTCTGTTTTATTTTCATTTATTTTAAGACCATTGGAATCCATCCAGCCTTTCATCTCATGAATACAGGCTTCTAAAGTTCTCCTAGCATCTGCAATTGCATCTGAGGAAGGATGTACAGAAACGAACAGCTGAATGTCATCAGTGTAACAATGATACTTTATATTATGCTTTCTAATTATTGTACCGATTGGCTCAAGGTAGACAGAAAACAATAACGGCCCACCAACAGACCCTTGTGGTACACCATATGAAAGGTCAGTTTTGTCGGATTGAGAATCATTTACAGAGACATACTGGGTTCTTTTGTAAATGTATGATGAAAACCACTGCAACGCAGTGCCTGTAACCCCAAGAGAGTGTAGTCTCTTAACAAGTATTGTGTGGTCAATAGTGTCGAAAGCACTAATTGACATATCAAGTAGCACAAGAAAAGTAATATTACCTTTGTCCATTTCAGAGAGGATACTGTCCACAAGATTAGTTAGCAGTGTTTCCACACTATGGTGCGGGCGGTAGGCAGATTGAAAATTATCAATTAAATTATTTTCAATAAGATATGTGCGAAGACGTGAGAAAGCCACTCGTTCTGCGAGTTTGGACAGATATGACAAATTTGAGATACCGGTAGGTCTATAGTTCTGAAGACATTCACTGTCCAAATTAGATTTCTTCAAGGTGGGGCGCACTGCTGCAATCTTCATACTGCAGGAACTATCCCTGAACCAAAACTTGTGTTTATTATAGTTACAATTGATGGTACAACAGCAGGGAGACATCGTTTCAAAAGCGATGTTGGTATGGGGTCAAGTTCACTGGATTTAGAAGGTGAACTCCTTATGATTGACTCAATCTCATCAGGTGTTGTTGGAGATAGTGTATCTAGTGTCTTTTCTGTAATCAAAGGAATATCAAACCCTCCGATATTAGTAAGAGCTGATCTAACATTCTGAATTTTTTCTACAAAGAAATTATTAAAACGATCTGCAAGATTTACATAAGTAGGAAGGGGAGATTTCTGACTTCTGTTAAGCAGAACATTTGCAACTCTAAAAAGCTGTTTTGTACTTGTGCAGTTTATGACGGCACGCACCCAAATACCTTACCTCCGCTCTTCTATTGTTGGAGTTTATAACCATGACAACGAACTTGACCCTCGGCCACGTTCATAGTTCCTCTTACGTAACTCTTATGTAACTGTAGGTAGGCCTAAGACATAAATCTTTTCGTATATTCTATATAGGTCTAAAATACGTTCAAATATTTCTGTGTCATTTTTGTTTGTCTATACTTTGTCAATACTTACAAACTATAGTTGTCAAAATTTGCCAATACTTACGAACTATTACGTTTCCCCTATCATCTTCCGCTCTAGAATCCTATTTTTTGGTTTTATTTGTTGTGTCCTTTTTATATTTTTTCTTGTCTCCCTCTTCAAGATTTCTTCTGTTTGTGTAGGGAATTTATGCTATTTTTTTATAAATAAAAGAGAAAGTTTTATTCTTTCTCTTATAATGTTGTCCACCTTCTTTTAGATAACCCTTTTGTGCTAAAGTATATAATGTCCGATGTTTATTATTTCTGTCAATAACATATAATGAACGTATCATTTTATTTTGATGCAACAGAGAGTTACATACCAAATCAAAACCTTTACTTTCTATAATTTGTGTACAGTAACATTCTTCTCATCTCGACATTATCAGCCGCTCGTTCTCTATTTTCGTCCCCTTTAATATAAGGTATAATGTGTACATCATTGGGGATATGTTATAATAATTTATCTCAAGAGATGATGCCGGCATACAAGCAAATGGCGGAATATAAAACACTAGCAGGGCCCGTGGAAAATCCACGGGATTCTAGGGAGGGTGGGGGTTGAAAATAGATATGTGCTATCGATTATAATTATTAATATTATTTTTATTTTTATTTTTTTTAATAAATTTTTTAAAGATAATTTCTTTTTATCATTTTATATTTTTTCTTTTTCTTTTCATTAATATTGTACTCGTTAGAATATCAACCTTTGTTTGCTGTCCCATGTATCATTTTGAATTGTTTTTTTATAAATATGTATCATGTAATAAAACTTGAAAATTTGAAGAAAACAGTGAAATCAATAATTTGTAATTAAAATTGATGCATATATTTTAGACTAATACTTTCTTTTTACTTTCGTCAATTACGATTATTGTCGTCACTTAAATTCGTTCCTACTTTTTTCACTATCCCTTTCCGGATCCTTACTCTCGTTATCTATACGAATATTGTTCTCATGCATGCACTGAAAATAATATACAAATATACAAATATACAATGACACTCGATCTAGCTAAAACTATTCGCATCGAAGGAACATCAAATCGTATTATATTCTCCCGAGGGCCATCGCGCCCGAGGGAGAACAGTACTATTGATGTTCCTGAGTGCGAATAGTTTTAGCTTGTTCGAGAATGAGTCATTGTATATTTGTTTTATATCCCTTCCACCCAGGCGCGGATCCAGGATTCCTTAGGGGGCCCAAATTTGAAGTTATGCGAGCCAAATATTGGTACGTAATGTGGCGTAATGAGCAAAACGGTTTTTTTGGGGGAGGCCGGGGCAGACAAAAATCCGCATCACACCCCACTCTTACATGCAAGCCCCGCTCAACGTTTTCAAAGTGATTCGGGTGTCAGGCGGAGCCCCAGAAGCTCAGGGTTTTAGGCATTAAATTACCGTCAGATAAGCATCCAGGGGTCCGCCTTAGGGCCATTGAGTGGGTCCAGGGGCAGAGCCACCGGAAGTTCAGGGGTTTTAGGCATTTAATTACGGTCAGATGAGTATACTTTGATACCTTATTTGTGACACTGGCAGGTCACTAATTGGCGTGGGGTCCAGGGGGCGGAGCCCCCAGAAGCTCAGGGGTTTTAGGCATTTAATCACGGTCAGATGAGCATATTTTGATACCTCATTATTTTGTGACACTGGCAGGTCACTATTCTTTCTTTCTTTCTCTCTTTCTTTCTATTTCTCTTTAATATACTTTTTCACAAAAAGTGGGAGGGGGGAGCTCGAGCCCTCCGAGCCCTGCCGTTCCGCGGACCCTGACATGTAGGCCTCTAAATAAGTATATTTCTTGCCTGACTGTAAATTGGGAATTTGTCATTTTCCAACAAACGCATACAAAAGTATAATGTACTAAAAATCTCGGAAAATGATGTCATTTCAGCAACATTTGTAAATCACCGGTATCGAATTAGAAATAAACCACGTTTGAATTTTATTTGGGGCAGCCCCCAAGCACCCAAGCCCCGTCAGTACGCAAGCGCGCCCGATCTACACCTTGTTGGCGGGAAAATCGCAACTGATCTCCCTACCTTTCTTCTTCTCTTTTTTCTTCTTTCTTCCCTTCTTTCTCTCTCTTTTAGGTGTGCTGGGGAAGGGAGGCAAGGGCCGATTCACACGTTTTGGCGGGATTAATCGCAACTGATCTCCCTTCTTTTCACCCTTTTCTTTTCTTCTTACTCTTTTTTGTTCCATTTTAGCTCTCTTTTGTTCGCGGGGCGGGGGAGAGGCAAGGGTTTTTGGCCCTCGATTCACAACTTGTTGGCGAGAAAATTGCAACTGATATCCCCTTTTTTCCTTTCTTCCTCTTTTTCTTTCTCTTTATCTCCTCTTTTCCTTTTTTCTTTCCCTTTCCTTCCTCTCTCTTATTTTTTGATGGGGAGGCAACAGCCCGGGAGGCAAGGCCCTTTCGCCCCCATCTAGACTCCTTTTTTTACCCCTTTTCTTTTCTTCTTCCTCTTCTTTCTTTCCCTTTCTCTCCTCTTTCCCTTCTTTTCCTCTCTCTCTCTTTCTTTGCTGGGGGGCCAAGGCCCCTGCCCTCGATCCGCGCCTGCTTCCACCTGTAGGCCTATCATTCCTTGCACACTTCTGTAATAGCATGTACGCACCGTACTCACATTCACATCACATTCAAAAAAGAAATAAAAGAAAACAACAATTGCACGGCTCTAACATGAAACATTGAATGATCTAAATAATACACGCTATATACAGGTACTGCAGTAGCTAGAGTGCTGCAGTTACAGCACAGGTTGAATTGCATTGTGTGAGCGCCGTGACTGCCCTGACACCGCGGGAGTTGCCCGTGCGGAGGCATTTGAAATTACGTAAGCTCGCTGAATTTACCTTCTCGTTGGTTATATGATCTCGATAATTACAATCTATTTGCGGTATTATTGTTGTGATTTCAATGTAGTTTTCATGAAAAGACCAATAAAGCAGAAGCTTGGATTATGATTATGTTGGCATGGTTCATAGAATTTGTATAAATATTTTCAAAGTAAAGATTTTACGCGAAAAATCGGACGGTTTGTGCCAATAATTGTGGCAGTCGCAACTCGACTGTGTGTGTGTGTGTGTGAGCTTAGAACCAACAGTACTGTACATACGTTCTCGATCTCGTCAGTTTGGCTGCTGGCCATATAGCAAGATGCCTCAAACGGGATAGGCCCATCCCATCGCATCATGTACTTACTACGCTACATGACCTGAGTGGATTGTCACCTGCTGTGTATTTCTCTAAAATGCCCATGAAGTGCCTACAAAGCATATCATACAGCAAGATGCCTAACACGGAGTAGGCCCAACCCGTTCTATCGTGGATCTGCTACAGCATATTGTGGAGTGGATCGTCTCTTGATAGTCTAATCTCTTTGAATAATTAGACAGAGGGCGGGTGCACGCCACGCCGACTCACTCTCGCGGGTTCGTTGCCTCCTTGCATGGACGCCGCCGGCCGTGCTCTCGTCCGCCCTCCTCCGGGACCCCGAAACCACCTCTATAACGACATGGACGGCGACCACGGGTCGACGTGGCACGCGACATGCCCGATCCCATCCGCCGAATTGTGTCGCTGCCGCGCCACGGCAGAGGCGGGTAGGGTCGAGGAAAGACGGGTTTGATGTCAAAAATTCACATTGGCAGACCGTTACGCACCCCCCGCGGCGATTTTGCGTATTAATATATAGACTAGCAGGGCCCGTGGAAAATCCACGGGATTCTAGGGAGGGTGGGAGGGGGTTGTCCCATCATGTATCGTTTTGAATTTTTGAATTTTTATCTGAATCATGTAACAAAACTTGAAAACTGGAAGAAAACAGTGAAATCAATAATTTGTAATCAAAATTGATGCAGATATTTTAGACTTTACTTTCGCTTTCATTTTCGTTATTTACGATTATTGTCGCTACTTGCTCCAATTATTCTCACTATCCCTTTCCCGATCAAGGGCGTCATTGCAATCCGAGTTTGAGCATGGGGACACAATTACATGTCACTCTCTCTAGTTATGCTGTTTCACGGAATGTAATTTCATTGGTGACCGGTTCATTTATTGTCTTTTTATCTTTGACGTTTCATTAAATCAATAGAGAACGGTTTATCTGTACCGTTCTCGACTCTTAATCCCTGTTTCATGAAATTTTTAGAGAAAGGTCGTTTCGTAGTACCGTTCTGGACTATTAATCCTTGTTTGAATAAAGTTCCCCCTCCCGCGATGTCAACACAGAGAGAAAGAGAAAGAGAATTAAAAGAAAGAAAAAGAAAGATTTTAACCCCATCGTGGGGGACGTGTCCCCGTCCCCCAGGATAATGGATTGGTCGACGCCCTGATAGGCCTACGATATTGTTCTCATGCACTTCCCATTATCATTTTGGTTATTTTCACACATTGCTAAGTTAATTTAGTCCTACATGAAAATAATATACAAATTTACAAATATACAATGACACTCCGGGCCCTGACATGTAGCCCTCTAAATAAGTATATTTCTTGCATGACCGTAAATATTGAATTTGTCATTTTCCAACAAACGCATACAAAAGTATAATGTAATAAAAATCTCGGAAAATTATGTCATTTCATATGCAGTAACATTTGTAAATCACCGGTATCGAATTAGAAATAAACTACGCTTTGAATTTTATTTGGGGCAGCCCCCCGCAGCCCCAAGCCCCCATCAGTACAAGCGCCCTATCTACACCTTGTTGGCGGAAAATCGCGACTGATCTCCCTACCTTTCTTCTTTCTCTTTTTTTCTTCTTTCCTAGCTTCCCTTCTTTCTCTCTCTTTTAGGTGTGCTGGGGGAGGGAGGCAAGGGCCGATCCACACGTTTTTGGCGGGATTAATCACAACCGATCTCCCCTTCTTTTCACACTTTTCTTTTCTTCTTAATTACAATCTATTTGCGGTATTATTGTTGTGATTTCAATGTAGTTTTCATGAAAAGACCAATAAAGCAGAAGCTTGGACTATGATTATGTTGGCATGGTCCACAGAATTTGTACAAATATATTCAAAGTAAAGATTTTACGCGAAAAATCGGACTGTTTGTGCCAATATATTGTAACCGTCGCACGAATTAACTCGACTGTGTGTGTACGTGTGTGAGCGTAGAACCACGTATTACGTTGACGTCAGTTTGGCTGCTGCGTATATATAGCAAGATGCCTCACACGGGATAGGCCCAACCCATTGCATCATGCATGTGCTACGCTACATGACGTGAGTGGAGTGTCTCTTGATAAAGTATCTCTTTGATTAGACCGCATATAGCAAGATGCCTAACACGGGATAGGCCCTACCCTTTGCGACGTGCATATTTGCTACAACACATCATGGACTGGACTGTCTCTTGATAGTGTGATCTCTTTGATTAGACGTGCAGAGGGCGGGTGTACGCCTAGCTCACTGCCTCACTCTCGCGTGTTCGTCGCCTCCTTGCACGGACGACGCCGGCCGTGCTCTCGTCCGCCCGTCTCCCCAGGACCCCGAAACCACCTCTATAACGACATGGACGGCGACCACGGGTCGACGTGGCACGCGACATGCCCGATCCCATCCATTCGAATTGTGTCGCCGTTCCCGCGCCACGGCCGAGGCGGGCAGGGTCGAGGAAAGACGGGTTTGATGTCAAAAAATTCACATTGGCAGACCGTTACGCACCCCCGCGGCGATTTTGTGTATTAATATATAGATGAAAGATGAAGATGTAAAACGACATTGACAGAAAGACAGAGATAGAAAGACGGACATACAGACAGAGAGTGAAAGAGAAGGAGAGAGAGAGAGGGGGCGGGAGAGATAGAAAGTTGGACGTAGTCTGTACTGTATTTATTATTATGATAATTGTCTCTCCGATCACCCCCCAGCTCCGATGTTTTTTCTTTAGTTACTTTCTTTTTTTGTTTGTTTACATCTGTCCGATGTAAATAAGTACCGTCAATATAGCATAATAAACTTTTTTTTCTTCATATCATTTTGATGCAACAGAAATTTACATTCAAAAGTTTTACTGTTTATAATTATTGTACAGTAATATTCTTCTCATTTTGAAATCATCAGGCGCTCGTTCTGTGTTTTCCTTCTCCATATCGAGGTTATGGTATAATAATTTATCTCAAGAGCGAAATAAACACTTTCAGAATAAAAGCAAATAGCGGAACGGAAAACAGTACGAAAGATGAAGATGGAAAGTGGCGCTGAGAAAGTGAGTAAGAGATAGAGAAAGAGACATACAGAGAGAGAAACAATTATTTATCATGTCATCTTTTCGTCTGTGACATTTTACTAAATCATTTTTTAATTATTCCTTTATCTTTCCATGACTGTTATACATTTTGAATGAACATTTCAGATAGGTTCAAATTTGGTTTTAGGTTATAATTATGAACAGCTCTTTTTATTTAGGAGTACTTCGAAACGTGATCTCATTAAAAATCGCGGAACAGAAAACACTATGAGAGATGAAGATAGAAAACGAAAGAGAGAGAAAGAGAGAATGTTTGACGTATTTATTATTTGTTATTATTATGCTATTTGTCTCTCCGATCAACCCCCAACTCACCCGCTCTGGATTACTTTTTAGTTTCTTTTTTTCATCATGATTTACATTAAACAATTTTACTTTTTATAATTATTGTACAGTAATATTCTTCTCATTTCGATATCATCAGGCGCTCGTTCCGAGTTTTTCTTCTTCAAATCGAGGTTACTGATAATAGTTTATCTAAAGATCGACAGGAATACTTTCGGAATAAAAGCAATTAGCGGAACGGAAAACAATACGAGAGATGAAGATGGAAAATGGCGCTGAGAAAGCGAGTAAGAAAGAGAGAGAAATACACAGAGAGAAAAGGAGAGAGAAAGAGAGAGAGAGAAAAAAAAGATAGGGAGAAAGAGAGAGAGAAAGAGACAGAGAGAGAAAAACAATCATTTATTATGTCATCTTTTCGTCTGTGACATTTTACTAAATCACATTTGTATTATTCCTTTATCTCTCCATGATTGTTATATATTTGAATGAATATTTCAGATATGGTCATATTTGGTTCTACGTTACAATTATGATCAGCTATTTTTATTTAGGAGTATGTGGAAACGCAATCTTATTAAAAATCGCGGAACAGAAAACACTATGAGAGATGAAGATGGAAAATGACATTGAGAAAAACGAAAGAGAGAGAAAGTTGGGTGTATTGTTATTTATTATTACCGCTATATATGCTATTTGTCTCTCCGATCAACCCCCACCCGCTCTGGATTTATATTCGAAAGTTTTATTCTTTATAATCATTGTACAATAATATTCTTCTTATTTCGATAATAATCAGGCGCTCGTTCCGTGTTTTTCTTCTCCATGTCGAGGTTATGGTATTTAATAATAATTTATTTCAAGATCGAAAGGAATACTTTCGGAATAAAAGCAAATAGCGGAACGGAAAACAGTACCAGAGATGAAGATGGAAAAATGGCGCCGAGAAAGCGAGCAGGAGAGAAATACAGGGAGAGGAAAAGAGAGAGAAAGAGAGAGAGAAAAAAAGCGAGAAAGAGACAGAGAGACAAAGAAAGAGACATTCAGAGAGAGAAACAATCATTTCTTATGTCATCTTTTCGTCAGTGACATTTTACTAAATCACATTTGTATTATTCCTTTATCTTTCATTGATTGTTATATATTTGAATTAATATTTTAGATAGGGTCAAATTTGGTACTACGTTATAATTATGATCAGCTATTTTTATTTAGGAGTACGTGGAAACGAGATACATACGGCATACATACATGTAGGCGATATTGGAGCGTGTGTAAAAGCTTTTACGCAAGTACATACAACTAGACCGTCTCATTCCAAATTCTTTTTTTTCCTTATCTATTATGTTACTGTACATGAAATGTATTTGTTATTACATTTGATGTAAATTTGTCATGATTTGGAAAAATTAAACAACTGAATTGAATTGAATTGAATTTATTCATATAACTTTCTCTTAAACTAAAGATAAAAAAGCAACAACAACAAAATCCTGAAAATAGTCATTTATGACATGTAATTGTACATATAGATTGTATATATATATATATATATATGAATATTTCATAAAATAGTGTGTGGCAATAATAGTCAATTGTGACTAATAGCCAAACAAAATCTAATCAAGAAAGAATAAAGAACCCTATAGTATCGTGCGTTAGATAAAGTATGAAGACAAGAAGCAGTACAAAACTTTTTATCAATTTTCAAATGAATTTATTTTCCCATAGGCTTTCTACACACAATTAAAAATGCAAAATTAATCATAAACCACATAAGGTCTGGGCATGAGACTAATGTATCAGGAAGATATCTCCGATGGGACACTCAATACACTGTATAAAGTTTGAAAATCATCCAGCACGATATATATATAGTGTAAATTTTTTTTTTAAATGGGCCATGAAGTTTTTACAGGCGTGCATGTTCTTGCCACATAGTGGATTTTGACTTTCACATTCAATGTCATATCTCTTTTTAGAGTATACTCTCAGCTACACCATACCAAAATTTTTTGGGAAAAAAAAATTGGTGATGAATACGGTCCAATGAACATCAACAAATATATAACTAGATGGAACTTCGACTGGGCGCAGTCGAAAATGATGCCTCCGCCATAGAGCAATTTTACAAACCAAAATGGAAGCAATTTTTAATATTCAAGTTTGATAGTAATCCATTAACAGGTTCTCAGAATTATGTTGTGATTACAAGCTATTTTTCATATACATAGCTCTGCAAGATAAATTCCTGTCATGAGTTTGATAGTAATCCATCTGTCCATTCTAATTATAATGCGTTTCTAGGGCTGTGCATAACCGTGTAATGAGGTACTCAAGTACACTCCTAGGCTTACAGGCAAGTACTCGAATACTCGGACGCCATGTGTTTTTTTTGAAATTTTTTGGAATTTGTTTATTTTTTTTCATTTTTATTTTTTGCCAACACCATACTACGAACAGTATGAAGGTTCGTCTCTGAAAACCCACACGATTTTACTTTAAGTTGCTGTTGAAAGCGACTATTTGTGCTTTTGAATTTTTGACAAATAATTGAAACAATGTTATTTTTACAACTAAAGATGACAGAAAAATATTCCTCCGAGTCCAAACAGAAATCATGAGATTTGGTCCCAGTTTCTGAGTGGTGAGTTGACAGTGACACCCTGTGTATGATTGAGCTGGGAAACATTTTTACCCACAGTACCATGCCGGTGCTCTTCTGGCACTGGTGACCGTCGGCCTGGACAGTGCCAGGTGAACGGGGAAAAAAGAAAAAAAAATGGCGGCCGAGTATTCGAGTACGAGAAATCGCACTCGTGTAGTTGTCAACAGTGCGAGTACTCGAGTATTCGAGTACTCGTCGCAGCCCTAATGCGTTCAAAAGCTATTTATATGCATACATAATGAGCCCCATGACCTTTGACCTTTGATCTCATGACCCTAAAATCTAATCAGTTCATTGGCTCTGCAAGAAACATAAACATGTCTTGAGTTTGATGGTAATCTGTGTATCTGTTCTCAAGATAATGCGATCACAAGCTATTTTTCAATACATAATAAGCCCGACTTTTGACCTTTGACCTCATGACCCTAAAATTTAATCAGTTCATTGGCTTTGCAAGATACATACATGTCTTGAGTTTGATGGTAATCCGTCCACCGGTTCTAATGATAGTGTGATCACAAGCTGTTTTTGCATACATAATGAGCCCTGTGACCTTTGACCTTTAACCTCGTGACCCCAAAATCTAATCAGTTCATTGGCTCTGCAAGATACATACATGCCCTAAGTTTGGCGGGAATTCATCAATTGGTTATTCAGATAACGCGATCCGAGCTCTTTTTGCATACATAATAAACCCTGTGACCTTTGACCTTTGACCTCGTGACCCCAAAATCTAATCAGTTCATTGGCTTTGCAAGATACATACATGATCCCAGTTTGGCGGTAATCCATCAATCGGTTCTTGAGAAGGCATTGAAGTGGTAATGGATGATATCCTAATCTGGGGAGAAACAGAACAGCAACATGATGCTCGATTGGAAGCAGTGCTGAACAGACTGAGAGAAGTGTCAAGCTGAACGCCACTGAAGTTAGCTACATACATGTAGGACATGTCCTGACACAAGATTGCGTGAAACCTGATCCCAGAAAAGTAGAAGCAGTGACAAGAAAGCAGAAACCAGCCAAGAAAGAGTTGCAAAGATATCTTGGTATGATAACATATTTGGCAAAATTCATACCAAATCTTTCAGATGTTACTGCACCACTCAGAAAGTTACTAGAGAAGGAGACAGACTGGCAGTGGTTACCTGAGCAGGATGGTTGTGACAGAAGCACCAGTTCATCAATACTATAGTGTGACGGAACCAGTAGTAGTAAGTGTGGATTCTTGTAAGAATGGTGTGGGAGTAGTACTGTTGCAAAATGAACGGCCTGTCGCATACGCATCTAAAGCATGCACAGACAGTGAGAAGAATTATGCTCAGATCGAAAAGGAGCTTGCTGCAGTGGTGTTTGGTGTGGAACGATTTCATCAATATGTGTTCATGAGGAACTTCGTGGTGGAAACCGACCACAAGCCCCTTGAAACAATCATTAAGAAGCCATTGGCTGACACACTCGACTTCAGAGAATGTTACTGAAGCTACAGAAGTACGACCTGACACTGCAGTATAGAAAAGGAACACTGATGCATGTTGCTGATGCATTAAGCAGAGATTTCAGTCCCTATACTAAAAATGATGACAACCAAGAAGATGTGGTCATTTGCATGGTAGACTGTCTACCAATGACACCAGAGCGAGTAGACGAGATGCAAAGAGAAACAAATGGTGATAGAGTACTGCAGAAACTCAAAGCACTAGTTTCAAAAAGCTTGGCCTGCAAACCATTCTAATGTTGACCCCGAGGTGTGCATGTATTGGGATTACAGAGATGAAATCACCATTGAGGAAAACTTGCTCTTCAAGCAAAGTAAAGTGATCATTCCAGCCAAATTGAGAAATTTGATGTTAACAACGCTACACCAGGGTCATCAAGGCATAGAAAAAACAAAGAAATTTGCCAGAAATGCTGAGATCCACGCCATGGTCAGCAGATGTGAGATTTGCAGTAGGCATCAAAACTGCAATTCAAAGGAGCCATTGATGCGTCATAGAGTACCCGAACGACCATGGCAAAGAATTGGAGCAGATTTGTTCTATGAGCAGAACAAGACATACCTAGTACTTGTCGACTATTTGTTGAACTTCATTGAGATCAGCCAACTCACAAAGACGACAAGTACAGCTGTCATTACTTGTTATAAGCAACAGTTTATTACACATGGGATTCCAAAGACCATTGTGACTGATAATGGGCCACAGTTCTCTAGCAGATTTCCGTACGTTCAGCAGGCAGTACAGATTTGTCCATACAACATCATCCCGCACTACCCACAATCAAATGGCAAAGCAGAGAGGGCAGTGCAAGTGGTGAAGAAACTGTTGAAAAAGGCTAAAGAGGCAGGAGAGGATCCACATCTAGCATTGTTGCAGTACAGAAATACACTAGGTGATGGTTTGCCATCACCAGCTCAGATAGTTACTGATGGGGAGGAGGACGAGAACCACCATCCCGACCTCCAGGCAGCTGTTGAAACCCACTACCAAGAAGGGTGTTGTCACCAGGCAGACGCAGTTGGAAGAGAAGCAGAAGTACTATGATCATGGTGCTAGGCAGCTACCCTCATTGAAACCTGCTGATCCTGTAATGATGAAAGCAGGAAATGATACTCATTGGAAACCAGCTATCGTCGTAGCTGTAGATGCCAACCCCAGGTCATTCATCATTGAAGGAGAGGGAGGAGGTCGCTACCGTCGAAACCGCCGACACCTTCGCTTGGCAACGAATCACCACGAGCTTGACCCCGAGATGGACGACGATGGCCTCCTTGACATCCAGCGCCAGCTCCAGTGAAAGAGCGTTGTTATCCTCGCAGAAATCAAGGACCACCAAATCGCCTGAATTTGTAACGGGAGATGGAGATGTGTGGAAATATGTTTTTTACGTTTAGTTTCCGAGATCAGTGTTGAATTTGCAGGAAAGTTTTACGACATTACTGTTGAATTTGCAGGAAAGTTTTTAGTTTTGTGTTTACTTCGCAAAAGCATTGTTAGTTCGCGTGGAAGTTTCTAGTTTGTGTTTATGGAAAAACCACTATGAAATAGGAAGCAAGCAAATATCTGTGATTTCAACATATACAAGCACATAATGTGTGGAAAGTATTAAAGATGTAGTTTGAAATATCCAACTGTTGAAAGATCACTTTGGAGATTTGAAATGTGTACACGCGAACCCTCAAATCGTGGCACATGATAAAACAAGCTAAATTTGGCTTTAAAATAAAAATAAAAATTTAAATTGGTCTTTTAGAATTTTGAAAAAAAATTGAAATATTCCGGATAATTCGGAAGGGTTGGCAGGTATAGTACATGTATACAGAAAACTCAAAAATATAAAGAAAGAAAGTAGGCTTCTCTAATTTTTGATATTGAATCACAAGGATACTCTGTACAATACTTTGCTATCGAAGTTGTCTCCCAGGGTTTTATCTCTTTGGAAAATACGGACAACTGAAAAACATCCAAAATGAAATTGGTGAACCAACAAAGTTCCTTTTGGGGGATGACATTTCTGAATTAGCAGTGACCTCTTCATTTATTATTTATTATGCCAAAAACAACCCTAATAATAACAATAATAATATTCGGCTTTTATATAGTGCTAATACATCAACGATGTGTCTATGCGCTTTACAGATACCGTATATTATTGCCCCGGTCATCGGATTCAGGCTTACCCGCACACAATGTATGCACATTCTCCACTCCTTGGGGAGCGTTCCAGCCAGGCTTCATTTTTACAAGCGCGCACTTGCTCATCTAACCACATTAACTTTCGCATCCTACCGGGTACCCATTTAACACCTGTGTGGAGAGTGGCAAATGTAGATTAACATCTTGCCAACGAACATTAGTGCCGCGGCGGGACTCGCACCTCGTACCTTGTGATCTGCAGTCGGGTGACTTATCCACTAGACCACAACACCTCTACATGGGAAACCCAAACCTTCTCTGTGTACAACGTTGCTAGTGTGATTGTAGTAGGCTAGGAGCCAGTATACCAGACTAATGCCCATTAAATACTCTACAAATGTATGTTCCTTTAACTTAAAATACGATATCGTTGGTGGGAGGTTCTAAATACTAAGGTGACAGAGTCAGGATATAAATTAAGATTTGTCTGGATTACCCCTGATTGTATGAAGAACTTGAAATTTAGTATATTCCAATTTTTTTTCAATAATTAATAACATTCATCACATTACGTGGCTACTAATCTGTATACTCCATGTACCATGTTGATTTTTAATAGTTATTTTTAACTATTTTTATCTTTTTATGTTACCTGCCATGGACCACTAATCAGGTCAAGTCCTAGGCTTTCATTCTTATGTTCTCCTTTTCTTTGTATGTTTTAGTCATAATGTCTCTGTTCCTTTATTGCTGAGGTATCAATAAAGTGATGTACCTACAATCAATTTCTTGTCAAAGGAGCCACATGCTTTTACTGTCTATATATGGGATAGCTGACAAATTCTTTTTTTTGTATAAAGTTTTTTAAGTTCAGTTTGTCCAAATTTCTAAATAAGTACCTGACAATGCAATATGTCTCTTTAAGATGATGTCTTCTTTTACTTCATTGTAGGGGTGGAGGCATCCTGCAGAACAGCTTTGAAATTTGCTAGTCCAGCATTGGTCCTTACTGCCTCTGGATCAAAGTGGGTCCGACTTGCCCGATGACCCGCCATTCGGAGACATTCAATGAACATCTTAATTCTGTTTGTTTGGAGAGTGAAAAGGAGGGGGAAAAGAAAAATGGAAGATGGGTTGAATTCTCAAATGGTGAATCAAACCACCACAATTATACATTATTTTAAAGACACTTTTTTGTATATATTTTGTATAATTATATTGTGTGGTTACTAACAATAGCCACTTAAGGTATCAACAGATAATTGTTGACAGCTGGCCACACCATCAGTCCCTGTAATGAGAGTCTTGAATAGGCTAATCAAATTGGCTTGCTGCAGCTCAGATGATTTCATGTATAACTAATCTATTATAAAATAAAAGTAACAAAACATTTCTATTAAACTCATGTAACATAAACAAATCTGTAGAGTACACAATGCAAAGAAGGTGGAAGTATACACTGATGTAGAGGTGTTGTAGTCAAGTGGTTTAAGCACTCGACTTGAAATGCAAAGGTCATGTGTATGATCCACGACATGGCACCTATGTCCTTTGGCAAGGCATTAATCTACATTTGACAATCCATACCCAGGAGTGAAATGGAGACCTGGAAGGATGACGAAAGCATTTGTGTTAGTAATTGCCATATGCCCATATGGCAATATGGTGACCATATTCCTCTCATTTTTCTGCTTCTATTAAAACCAACTCAATATTATACTTCCCGTTTTTAACAGGTTTATCCACCATCTTACCGCACTGGTACTTGCTCAGAAATGGTAAAATACTGTACCATTAAAAAACGAAAGCATTGCAGAAAAGTAAAACCGTGTTTAGTGTAAATGAATGACAAGTGAGCTTGAGTTTACAACTCAATATGGGTATTTGCCTTGGTTTGTCCATATTCTTGATGCTGTGTTGGGGTAAGCTGAAGTAAAAGGATGGTTGGCCCTGGTTTTCATCACATCGTCTTCTCTTATCGGGTGTGTTGGAGTGATCATTGGCGTCTACTAGCCTGCCCCTCTTCTGACCCGTTTCCATGGTTGTCTGTTGTGCCTTCGTCTCTGGTAATGATGCATTCATCCTGAAGTAGAAAATTGTTAAATGCAATTTGAGAACATTTTTTGACATCTCGGGTCAGTAAGCTGTTCTCATTAACAGACTTTTGGAAACAAGATTAACATATGGATGGATTTTGGATGAATTTTGGAGCATACAAAATCTGGCAGTGTAAAACAAGCTTCTTAAATATTGAGTTGGTTAGGGGTCATCAAAGGGAGGTATTGTAGCAATAATCAACAACCATACTGTCTACGGGACTGCTTGCAATAACATTGTTCAATTTATCCCTGTTCATGTAGTTCAACTAAGTCTGTCAACTAATCATTACTTAATTCGTTTGCTTCACCAGATTTATAAAAATGCAGAATATTCTCGGTCCATATCTACACTTATATTCACAGACTTTTCAAAAGCTTTTGATCGTATAGACCATAATATACTTGCCAATAAGTTAATTTACCTCCATGTTCGGCCTTGTATTATTTCATGGATCTTAAATTTTATTGAACACCGTCAACAACGTGTGAAATATCTTAGTCATTTTTCAGACTGGTCAACGTCTCATGCCGGTGTAGCACAGGGTACAAAATTAGGACCAATTATTTTCCTAATAATGATTAATGATGCTTGTATTAACTCAGAAGTACCATACTTCAAGTATGTAGACGATCTGACATTAGTTGAAAGTCGTAAATTATCACAACCATCTAAATTCAAGATACTTGATCTGATTTTTATTAGTGGTCTCTTCGTAATTACATGACTCTCAATCCATCGAAATGTCATTGTATGTATATCTCTTTTTCTAAGAATTTAGCTGAACAGAGACCTCTGTTTATTGGGGATGAGTGCTTAAATAGTGTACAAAAAGCAAAAATATTAGGAATAACTGTGCAGTCCAATTTGAAATGGGACAGTCATATCTCAGACCTTTTATGCCGTGCCAGTAAAAAACTTTTCATGCTTCGTATTCTCAAAACATACAGATTGCCATTCTGTGATCTTGTAACAGTTTACAAGGGATATATTCGCCCAATATTGGATTATGGGGTACCTGTTTTTAACAGAAACCTCACACAAAATCAAATCTTAAGTTTGGAACGAATCCAGAAAAGATCATGTAGGACCATATTAGGTGATCAATATATTAATTATGACAAAGCTCTTGAAGCATGTTCTTTGCAGACGCTGTCAGACAGACGCAAACAATTGTGTACTAATTTTGCCTTATCTCTTGCCAACAACCCACTTTGTAAACACTGGTTACCTGTTAACAATGATGTAGATTACTCACTGCGGAGAAGGACTAAGTATCGTCAATTTCATTGTAAAACAAACTGCTATAGAAATAGCTCAATTCCGTATTTAATAGACCTGTTGAATGCATGAATGAATCACCATTTACACTTCCCCATTTGTCTTTAATACCTACCTGTTGAATGGTCCGGAATCTCATTGTCTGCTTACATTTTTTACATTTTTACATTTTAAATTTTACATTTTATGCTTCCATTCACTTGTAACACCTTTTTAAAATGTATATATATATATTGAATTAGTGATAAGGTTTTGTAGCAATCATGACATGGCAATTCAGATCAGATGGTGTCCAAGGTTTTAATTCATGTACTTATTTTGCTCCAATGTACGAAGGTCGAGAGGGAGCTTTCTTGTTTTTTGTTGTTGTTGTTGTTGTTGTTGGCAAGCAGACCTTAACTAGGGTATGGGAGTGTGAATGGGAGTGTGTATAAGAGTGTGAATGTGAGTGTTTATGAGAGTGTCCATGGTACAGGAGCGAGAATAGGAGCGTTTATATGAGTGAGAATATGAGTTTTCAGTGTAGTGAGTGGGGGGTATGTGGGTGAATAAGAGAGCAGTTTGTTAAGAACGTGTCTGAGAGTGTGTAAGAGCAAAGGGCCTGCTTGCTCATCCTTTGATGCGGCGAATATGTGGGCGAATAAGAGAGCAGTTTGTTAAGAACGTGTCTGAGAGTGTGTAAGAGCAAAGGGCCTGCTTGCTCATCCTTTGATCCACTCGTGTCATCTCACAAAATATATTTTAAACCTAACTTAATTTTGTCTGTTATTGCCTTAGTTATATTGGTTATGAATTTTGTTATATACTGTATATTATACTTTGTGAGCGAAGTGCAATTATAATAAAACCTTTTCAATCAATCAAATCAAAATTCAATACCTACATTTCACTTTAATGACAAGGGAGGTATTGTAGCAATAATCAACATCCATACTGTCTACAGGACTGCTTGCCATAACGTTGCTCAATTTATCCCTGTTCATGTAGTTCAATACAAACATTTCACTTTAATGACACTTACTGCAATGATTTTGGGCCAGAACAAGTAGCTTCCTCTAGCAAAGTATGGAGAAGCTGTAATTCTTTTGTACTGAGTCTTAGCTCCACGCCAGCATGGGCCATTCTATCAATGAAACCAGCATCAAAGATACTGCCAGACCTAAAAAAAGAACAAGATCAAGTGAAGCTATTTGGCAAATCAAAATGTGTTTTTTTTTCCCCTTAACTCTTTATATGCTACAAAAATTACCTGCTTGTGCCACATTGTATTTATCATGAGATAGGTATGCCAGAGGCTTCAAGATTATTTAACTGTTTCCGGTACAAGAATCTCTCTACCGGTGTGGTTGTCATGTAGTAGCTAATCAAGACATTGTGTTGCACTAAGCAATCATTCTGTCAATCGGTGTCTATTGTTTTGTGCAAAACAGTGCAAAACTGCATGTGTAACAATCTAGCAACAGTGCAGAGAGGCGAAGATAGCAACCAAAGTGTAATTTTATTTTTGAACCACGTATACCTATATTTGACCCTAATTCATTACGAAGGGTCTTTTTATAACCCATCATAATTTAAACTTCTACTGTCGTTAAGAAATGCTATGCTTAACTCATATCCTGCCATAAGGCCGCATGCACGCTACTGTTATAGTGCCTTGTAATAATAATAATAATAGTAGGCATTTGTATAGCGCCGTCTATCTAGACAAGCTATTCCGAGGCGCACAAGAAAAATAGAAAGAATGAGAAAGTTTGGACGAGAAAGTTCGGATGAGTGTCATAGTGCCAAGTACAGGTATTGTTAAAAAAGATAAGATTTCAGCTTGGATTTAAAGGTCTCTAAGGAAGTTATGATTCTCAAAATAAATGGTAAATTATTCCAAAGACAAGGTGCTGCAGATGAAAAAGCCCTTTCACCACAGGCTACTTGTGTCTTTGGGATCTTAAGAAGATGCTTGTGTGATGATCTTAGACTACGAGCTGGTGTATAAGGCATAACAAGTACATGCGAGCGCGCTATCGACTGGCTGCTTAATTCACGCGAGCGAGCCACAGCTTAGCTGCTTTATGCATGCATGCTCATTGTACTGTGCTGAGTGTTTCGCATGCGCTATTGATCGCACCATCGCGTCCAACAGATTATCTCAAAATAAACTTGGCACCGGGGGGATTTGTGGCTTGGCACAATGGGGATTGGCCCTGTGGCACTTGGGCTGTATTCATTATGGCAGGATAAGAGTTAAGGAGGTTTAAACCATGGGTTAAAATAAACCAGGCCACTTTGATTCAAAGCAACTTAAGTACTTTAGGACATTGCATGTATATCATCATGGTTTTTCGGGGATAATTTGACTTTATTTAGCATCATTTTTCCAACATTATGGAGTTGGACTTTTTAATTTCCCTAATGGCCATTCTCCAAGCCTTCTGGAGGTTGTTTCACGAAAACCATAATAAGTACAAGATCAACAACATCTGGACACTGTGGCTGGACTTGTCTGCTTTTGTGTTTCACAAAGCCATCTTTGCCAAGACGAGCGACAACTTCCCCGACAAGAGACTTGTCAGGACTCCAAACCTGTCAAGTCTTTTCAGAATGCCATCACAATTAAGTCAGCTATGAGTTAGTCATTGGGCAGCCAAAAAATGAAAACAAAATTTATTTAAAAATATCCCTTGATCTCCATGCTCTCACTTTATTGAAGAGTTCATGTAAAGTAAACTGATCTTATAATGTTTGAATGCCTTTATGAGTGAATGAGAATAATATTATTTGCCCATACACCAGTCTACAACAGAAAAGGCGCCGGAGATCGAACAGACCCATGAAAATGGTAACCATTTTTGTGTAGTTACTTCTCTAGGTTTTGTTCCTGTTTTCAAGCATGACCTTGATACAAATCATATCAAATGATTATTTCATAAATAAATCTTAAAACTATGGGTCATAATATATCTTGTTTTCATTATTTTCCTACAAAGAAATAAATCAGGGTCTTCTTTTGATTAGATACGAGTTATGGTATCCTCTTACTTTCAATTTTCGATTTGCTCATCGCAAAAGCAACCTTGAGTTTCCTCAATTTTATAAATTCTGAAATGTCATTAGTAGCACATTTTATACATGCGAATGGAATGTTCTTATTCATTGTGCTACCACTCTCATCAATCTTTTCATTTTTTAACATACTGAGTGAAATTAAGCCTCATAATATCTTTGGGCAATTTACAATGAATTTGAAGGATCGTGATGAAGACTATATTCCTTAGCCAATAGTATCATTTTCATGAAGTTGTCGTTTTGGCATGGCTTCGTAAAACGGGTTGTTGTCTTCATGACATCTATGTAGCTCGTGGACAAGGATACGACAGTCATGGAGTCGGTTCTGTGAAATAGGCCTCAGGCCTTCAGCATCCACTGCCAGGGTGAGACCACATGCTCCAATATCCTTTTCTAGTGCCTGCTTCCAGGTTTTTGCAAGGTATGCCACTGGGTTTTTAGCCAACAACCCGGAAAATCATTGCTTTCTGAAGCAAATGGATTTAAAAGTTTGAACAAAGATCCAGTATTGTATTCTCTCACTAACTGAAAACCAGATGAGTGTAGTAAATTTAAAAATAGGGTTCTATGGGACTATTTCGGTTTTTGATAGACTAGCCGACTTTTCTGGAGACTATGGAGTCTGCCCAGGTTCTGCCTATTAATACCTTGCAGCAAGCAATGACCACAGTCAAGAGAAAATGATTTAGTTCTGCTTACCAGACTGGTCCCTGGAGCATTGCTGTACATGAATTTCTTGGTGCACTCTTGTGGCATGTGCAAGACAGGTGGTCGTACATGCTGTCTGAGTAAACAAATTGAGAATTCAATGTACCACATGGAGAAAATAGAACAGAGTGTATCACCAAGGCTTCACTCAAACGTGCCATCAATTTCAGCAGCAAAATATAAGGCAAGAATATCTGCCCGATGAAATTGTACAGTATTAAAACTTGTTAACCGTTTAACCCATTAATCACTGTACTGCCCAGGACTGCCCTTCCTATTAATCACTGAACCGCCCGGGACCGCCCTTCCTATTAATCACTGAACCGCCGGGGACCGCCCTTCCTATTAATCCCTGAACCGCCGGGGACCGCCCTTCCTATTAATCACTGAACCGCCCAGGACTGCCCTTCCTATTAATCACCGAACCGTCTGAGACCGGCCTTCCTTTTAATCACTGAACCGCCCGGGACCGCCCTTCCTATTAATCACTGAACCGCCCAGGACCGCCCTTCCTATTAATCCTGAACCGCCGGGGACCGCCCTTCCTATTAATCCCTGAACCGCCAGGAACCGCCCTTCGTATTAATCACTGAACTACCCGGGACCGCCCATCCCATTTATCACTGAACTGCCCGGGACCGCCCTTCCTATTAATCACTGAACCGCCCAGGACTGCCCTTCCTATTAATCACTGTACCGCCCAGACCGCCTTCCCATTAATCACTGTACCGCCCAGACCGCCCTTCCTATTAATCCCTGAACCGATGGGGACCGCCCTTCCTATTAATCACTGAACCGCCCGGGACCGCCCTTCCTATTAATCACTGAACCGCCCAGGACCGCCCTTCCTATTAATCACTGAACCGCCCAGGACCGCCCTTCCTCTTAATCACTGAACTACCCGGGACCGCCCTTCCCATTAATCACTGTTATGCCCTGGACTGCCCTTGCTATTATGGCTCAGCCCGCTGGACCCCATGCCAATAAGTGACCTGCCAGTGTCACAAATAAGGTATCTAAATATGCTTATCTGACCATAATTAAATGCCTAAAACCCCTGAGCTTCCAGCTTCCCCAATCGTTTTTGCTCATTACGCCACTGCCCCTGAAAGGTGAGCCCCCTTGAATGTTTGCCCCCCCCCCCAATCCCAAACTGCTTCCGGCGCGCCTGCTGCTAACGTTTAAATTTCACAGATAGGACATACGTGAGATATTCATAATTCCAGCAAAGTTCTACAGAAGTTGATGTTGGCTGCAAATGGGACATAGTACCTTTAAGGCATTAAACAAAAAGATTATTTCATTGCTGGCCAACAAAAATCGCCTAGCAAAGCAACCATGCATGAATCTATTATTCATGTGACAGCGATAGACAGGAATTTGATGTCCCAGCCTCTTTTACCTGATACAGTGGCGGATCCAGGGAGGGGGCCCGGGGGGCCCGGGCCCCCTCCCCTAACAGGTAAAAACACCCTTTTTTTGAAAAAGAAGAAGATGGGCCCTCCTGGCGCCCAAGGGGTGTCGGTGGAAAAAAATAACCCTTCTCGTAAAAAAAAAATAACCCTTCCCTATTTTTTTTTAGGGTGCCAAAAAAAAAAAATTGTGCTCACTAACCCCCCACTGAGCGAAAAATCGGCCGGCACGATTTTCAAATTTTCGCACGAAGTGGGCCCCTTCTTAGGCCCCCTCCCTTGCCGCCTGGCTGGATCCGCCCCTGACCTGATATCAGTATTGAGAAATTACTATCGGTTAATATCTTCTGTATGTGATAGGGAGAATTAATACACACAGCAAGATTATAATGGAATCAAACACTGGGTTCATATTTCTCTGAAATCCTATTTTTTGCAGCTATGACAACAAAATCGGTCAAAGTTGTTCAAACAAATAAATAGCAAAGGAAACCTACACTGGATTCAAAATATTTCTTTCAAAAATGTCATTTGAAGGTATACATGTATGTATGTGTCATGTACTTTCAAAGCAAAAAAGGTCAAATTTAAACTTTTTAAAGGTAAAGCTCTTTATACTGATACCATATGAACTTGAAATTAATTATACACGATACAATATTCAGAAAATTTAGTTGAAACTTACTGGGAACTGTTAGAGTAGAAGGAACAAACTTCCTTTGACCACACACCCGGCAATGAAGGACGTGTCGGACCTCTTGAACTGAACGGTCAGCTTGACCAGAGCCTCTCCTGACCCTGAGAATGACCAGTACAAAATGCTCCAAGGCAACACATAGCAGCACCTCCAGACCCTTGTTACATCTTGCCGCAGCCCTGAACACAAAGTGCACTGAAATTGTGATTATCATGGCTTGAAGGTCATGTATAGGTTCGGTAAGCCCTGAAAATGTTTCCTCAGATTTCTTTGATTTTAGATGATACAGTCAAACCTGCTTTAGTGACCACCTGTCTACAAAGACCACCTGTTTACAAAGACCACATTTTTCATTTCCCTTGAAAATGATTTCTCATTGAAACATGTACTAAAGGAACCTGTCTACAAAGACCACCTGTCTACAAAGACCACTTTTTGTGTTTCCCTTGGGCGGTCGCTATAGACAGGTTTGACTGTATATAGAAAGGATTATTTATATACCTGGACTGGGACGAAAATTCCAACGTCAACAGCTCAACGAATACTACACACAAGCAAAACCTGTGAGGGTTGTGTGTAGGCGACACACAACTTATCACCAAAGGAAGCACTGAGATTGTTGTGTGGGTAGGTGTAAGGGAGGAAGGATCCTAGCATAGGGCAGTGTAAATGTACATTATATATCTATAAAGCACTTTATATATGACCCATTACACTGGTCATCAGATTCAGGATTGCCTGCACGCAATGAATGCAACTTCTACAGGAGCCTTTTTTAAAACCAGGTACCATGCAATCAAACACCTGGGTGGAGAGAAGCGATGTAGAAGAAATGTCTTGCAGAAAGGATTCACTGAAGTGGTTGTTATTACTACTAAGATTGCAGTGATTATCCATAAGATAATTTTGTTTGGGTTTCACAGAACGGCGCCATTGCCCACCCTTTCTCTCTTGCTGTATACCTGTTTTTACATCTAGCACAGTTTGTGAAAAAATAAACTTAGAACCATAGCGCACGGCCATTTTAGGTTGATAAATTTTAAAATCAGAATAATTTCACCTAATTACTGTCTAGATTGTTATTTGATTTGATTTGATGTCAAGTAATACATTTCTAAATACTGTAATCATTCCACCATGCTTATCTAAAAATAGCCTAAAGACATGACAGAGTTGTAAAGCAGCACCCGACAAACCTGACAGCTGCAGCTATGATCAGTCTCCCTGCTAACTCTTTGAGGTACTCGCACTTGGCCACTTGGCCCCCGTAATTGCGTAGTGTGACCTGTGGACATTTCCCGTACAGGGAAGCCGTGTCAGTGGAGGTTATAGCCAGAATCCCGTTATTGCTGATGTTGCTGAAAGCAGAGTCCATGAAGGGCGTGGCACAGCCATACGGATCTAAGAATCTGGAAAAAAAGAATACATTGTTTTGAGCAAGGTTTGCGGTCACACCACGTATTCTTTCAACAGGGTTAGTTGGCCCTGGAAAGGACCCACTCATGCTCTATCTCGACGTTTCGATAGGTTGTACCTATCATCTTGAGGATGAATTTTTATGGTTGCATAGGGGTACTATTGGGTAGGATCCGCTGCACAAATCAGATTGGTGAGCGGATTGGTCAAGTTTGGCTGTAGGTCAGATTGGTCAGAATTGGCTGCCTGGGGGCAGCAGTGTCTTTGTCAAAAATAGTGAGCCAGACGATACTGATCTGGAGGCCACTGACTTGGGGAACAGTGTTATGTTGTGGATTTCCAGTGCATTCCTCACTCTTCGTGTATGCCAGTGTTTGATAGAGGTGAGCATTCTTGTAGAAGGGAAAACCGTAAAATCTTCGATCTACACTGTAATATGTTTATAACAGAAAGACCATTCCTTTCTTTCTGCATTTAACAATGGCGTCAAAATGCTTGGGGATTGTGGATCTTGTGCTACACTTTCCGGTAGACTTTGTGAGTAGACAAATAACTGCACATGCATAAATTTGGGCGTATGGAAGTTAACTTCTGTACAGGTCATGACTTTTTTTCTGTTTCCAAATGCTTTATTATCGGGGCTAAAGAATTATTACAGCATTGCCAGGTTCCCTTTAAAGGGCAATCCAACCTAAGTAATAAGTTCATTTGTATGTATTATAAAGCAGAAAAATAAGAGAAACAGAATGACGAAAGTTTGAAGTAAATCAAACTAATAATAAATGATTTATGAATGTTTGAAATATGAGATCACAAAATTTCTGTCAATTTCAAATTGGCACTTTGGTCATTGGATTGTGACGTAGTCGTAGACAACTGTCCCGTTTGTTGTGCACACAAAAAAAAATTATATTTTTTTTGTTTTTCTCCTATCAAAGTGCCTTCTCCCTTGGGGCACTACTCAAATTATATTGTTGATATCATATTATCATATGTCCTCTAAAAAGAAAAGACCTTCCTGAGTTCTGAGTGATATAATTTGATGACAAGTGAAACGCTCTCGGCGGTCTCGCCTGCCTTACGCAATTCGATATGATGAACAAGTGAAACGCTCTCGGCGGTCTCGCCTGCATTACGCAATTCGGCATTACGCAATTCGATATGATGAAAAATTGAGGTTGGGACATTATTTTTATAGGCAGGGTGGCCCATTTGCAGACCCCCGAAAATGAAATCCTCTGAATATAATAAGCATTTTGAAGTGAATATTGATTATGAATCATCAGAATAATTATTTACTGTATCATAAGAATACAATATAATGAGATTTAGTGTATGGGTAAGACTATAAATGTTTCAATGCTTGTCAGTAATTTACAAATAAAGTTATCTAATAAACTTTTTAAGAAAAGAGGATTTTCAGCACTTTGTGTAAAAACAATTGGAAAGTAAAGCCATCTACATCACATCACGTCTCATTAGCATAATGAGAACATTATTATGAGATATACTCCAATATATATTATCGAAACATCAATATTGTCACCTAGCTGTAACTGATCATGTACATACTAGGCCTGGGATCGAATACTAAAATTACTATTAGAATATTCATGGGAAAGTACTCGAATGATTCGAATATTTACTTTCATGAAATATGAACAAATAACAACAATTTATTTATTAATTCTCATATTAAATTTTGAGAACATAATCCAAGTCTACTGACCTAAAATGACCTTTGACCTTGACTTTGTGACCTGGAATTTGTGTCACATGATTTGTGATACTTGATAGCCCTTGGGTACAAGTTTCATGGAATTTGAACAAACACTTTTGAAATTATGCTAAAATTTCAAAATCTTGATGTTGATGCCACAACAAAGTCTAAGTTTCCAGACCTGAAATGACATTTGACCTTTACTTTGTCACCTAAAAGACTAATAACATGATTGGTGATACTTGATAACCCTTATGTTCAAGTTTCATGGAATAGGAATGTATACTTTCAAAATTATGATAACAATTAAAAAATCTTAGCCTGATGCCACAACATAGTTAAGTTTGTTGACCTGAAATGACCTTTGACCTTGACCTAGTGGGCTGAAATTCTACTCACATGATTGGGGATACTTGATAACCCTTTAGTCTAAGTTTCATTGAATAAGAACTTATACTTTCAAAATTATATTACAAATTCAAAAACTTAACCTCAGGTTAAGTTTTTGATGATGATGCCACAACATAGTCTAAGTTTGTTGACCTGAAATGACCTTTGACCTTGACTTTGTGACCTGAAATTTTCCTCACATGATTGGGGATACTTGATAACCCTTTAGTCCAAGTTTCATTTAATAGGACCTTATACTTTCAAAATTATATTAACAATTCAAAAACTTAACCTTAGGTTAAGTTTTTGATGTTGACGCCGTCACCGGAAAAGCGGCGCCTATGTCTCGCTTTTTGCTACGCAGGCGAGACAAAAATTGAGGTAGGGACATTATTGATAGGCAGGTTGGCCCATTAGCAGGCCCCCCAAAATGAAATCCTCTGAATCTAATCATTTGACCTTGACTTTGTCACCTAAAAGACTAATCACATGATTGGTGATACTTGATAACCCTTATGTTCAAGTTTCATGGAATAGGAATGTATACTTTCAAAATTACAATAAAAATTCAAGATCTTAACGTGATGCCACAATGTAGTCTAAGTTTGATGACCGGAAATGACCTTTGACCTTGACTTAGTGACCTGAAATTCAACTCACATGATTGGGGATACTTGATATGCCTTTAGTCTAAGTTTCATTGAATAATAACTTATACTTTCAAAATTATATTAAAAATTCAAAAACTTAGCCTTGGTTAAGTTTTTGATGTTGACGCCGCCACCGGAAAAGCGGCGCCTATGTCTCGCTTTTTGCTATGCAGGCGAGACAAAAATTACATTTCATTAATTTTGTGTGCTGCAACAAATGAGAAAGTTTACCGGCACTTCATGACAGTGGCATTTCCGAGTCAGCCTATTGAAGTGCCCAAACGTGTAGTGATTACAATTCATAACTTTCTTAATTTTTTTTGGATTTCATTTACACTTTCACCAGACTGCTTTCTGCTTTCTTTTAGAGTAGTTGTCTATAAAGGTTGGGTTTTTACAACTGTTTCAACAGTGAAAAATTGTGGGATAAACACCTTGTCAAAGGATACAGGCACTAAACAAGGATTTAATGCGGCATCTCTCACCACAGTGCTACTACTTACATGAAGTCAAAGAATCTTTGTCGCATCAATAAATTGGCATCACAGCAGACAAGGGTCACGGTTCCCTCTCTTCTTGATGAGTCATTCTCAGAAAATGGTGTTGCATTTCTTATCTCTACATTTGAAATCTTCTCATTCTTCACACCATCACTTTGATCCTTCACCTTTTCAGAGTGTGTCTCTGCCACCTCGTTATTCATAGGTTCATTCATTCTTACAACCACCTCCGTTCCTCCTCTGTGTAGCCTATCAACATCTCCTTCATCTTCTCTCTCCTCTTTCATCAACTCATCGCTCTGTTCCAGTCTCTTCCCGTCAGACGAGTTATCTTCAGCAAGAAGGTTATTCAGGATGCAGTTCCTTCTCATGTTCCTTACCGATTCTGGGTTGGTGTCGGAAACTGTGACCGCAACATCGTCATGGTGATGGAGTTGCCACTGGAGACCTGTGATACCTGATGAAGTAGCCATCAAAAATAAAGGAAGAAACACGTGCAAACTGTTCGATTTTGCTGGTAAGAAATTAATTCATAAAAATAAAAAAATTGATCATAATCATGAAGGCATCTTTTTTTCTTTGGTCGGCTGACTCTGCTGAAAATTCATTGAGAGGGTGCTTAAGGGAAACAATATGTTACAGTAGAAAATACAATACTTTAAAAAGCTTCTGGAAAGCTAATAAGCTATATTTACATATTTGTATTGCTTACTTCCTCTGCATATATACAAAGTAATGTATAAAAGCCATTGCAATGCCATGAGAAAGTTGACATTCATAATAAAAGTACAAATACATGTTATGAGACCGAAAATATTTTTTTCTATTTTAATTACAAAGTGCCTTACCATTTCATTGCTAAAAATATACATATACCGTAAACAGCGATAAGACAGCAAATCCCAAGGTTTTTAATTGACAGGTAATCAAATTTTTGGACAAAAAAAAAGTTAGCACGCTTTCAACAAAATTAAAATACTTTTCATCCGATTTTTGTGGATGAATTTGCATTAGTTTACCAATGAAAAAAAAAAAGTGTCAATGAGGCTTATTAAAAGGTTGGTAAAATTGATTCCTAGTCACCTCTGCTTCCTTTTCGGTATGCCTCTTTTTAATTCTATTTATTGTTATTTGACTTTTCCCTTTTTTTTTTTTACTGAATATGAAATTTAAAAAAAAAACTCTTGGAAATTTAGAGTCATGTGACAAAATAATTTTAATGAAATCGGTTATATCTGTTTGTATACTGCGTGTCTGTAGTGCACAGACAATCAGGAATTTATCATAACAACAAAAATGCACTGAAACTTGCTCATTAGATATGATATGTGCAGGAACAATGTAAAATATTAAACAACAGAAACAACATTGAACCCCTGATGTTATTTTTGAGAAGTGTAGAACTAAGATTCAATTTTACTTGGCCTAATATTTATTTGGTAGAGCAATAACGAAGGACTCAACAGTGACAGGCCCCCAGGACACATGAGAGCTCCAGATCTTAGTCAGGACCCCCAAAATTTGAAGTTTCTACATAGGGCTCATGCAAATAGTTCAATGTGGACCGACGTCCCAAAAAAGGAGCCGTGAATGTTAGCAGTCTTACCAGTAGCACCAAATGCATCCAAGCATCTCATTCTTTTATGGATCCTCTCTCCTACCTTCTCTCCACCTCTCTCTCTGACTGCTGCTGTCAAGGCACATAATACAAGCATCCTGTATATATGTAGAAATGTTAAAAAACGCCTTTAAGTTATAAGGAATCTTAAAATGCCAACGAGATGACAAAATAATGTAAGACAAGAAGACGAGAAGACAAGATGTTGAAACTCGGCAAGTAGACTCGTTTAGTATGAAAAGACAAGATGACAAGTTTTTGCAACTCGACAAGTCAACCAGTTTAGGACAAGAAGATGAAAACCTGCGATGGCGACAGGCCTGAAAAAGTCATTCAAGGGTAGGGTGCAGGGGAACCTCTGACAATTTTATTCCTCCCGGCCAAAGCTGTCTGGAAATTTTTGGGTAGGGGGAAGGGTCACCTCGTACATGACTAAGTTTTGAGCAGACTTTTTAGGAGTAACCCTCCCCCTAAAAAAAAAGTTTCATGCGAAATCTTAGGTGACAGGGGAGGTGCAGAGGCGGCGGAGCGACTTCCAAAGTGGGGGGGGGGGCCCCAACAAAAAAGGGCACTTTCTGCAAACAAGTGATACGCTCGGCGGTCTCGCCTGCATTACGCAATTCGATATGATGAAAAATTGAGGTAGGGACATTATTGATAGGCAGGTTGGCCCATTAGCATGCCCCCCAAAATGAAATCCTCTGAATCTAATCAGCATTTTGAAGTGAATATCGACTAAGAATATGCAGACCTGAAATGACATTTGACCTTGACTTTGTCACCTAAAAGACTAATCACATGATTGGTGATACTTGATAACCCTTATGTTCAAGTTTCATGGAATAGGAATGTATACTTTCAAAATTACAATAAAAATTCAAGATCTTAACGTGATGCCACAACATAGTCTAAGTTTGATGACCGGAAATGACCTTTGACCTTGACTTAGTGACCTGAAATTCAACTCACATGATTGGGGATACTTGATATGCCTTTAGTCTAAGTTTCATTGAATAATAACTTATACTTTCAAAATTATATTAAAAATTCAAAAACTTAACCTCAGGTTAAGTTTTTGATGATGATGCCACAACATGGTCTAAGTTTGTTGACCTTAAATGACCTTTGACCTTGACTTTGTGACCTGAAATTCTCCTTACATGATTTGGGATACTTGATAACCTTTTAGTCCAAGTTTCATTGAATAAGAACTTACACTTTCAAAATTATATTAAAAATTCAAAAACTTAAACTTGGTTAAGTTTTTTATGTTGACGCCGCCGCCGCCACCGGAAAAGCGGCGCCTATGTCTCGCTTTTTGCTACGCAGGCGAGACAAAAAGGGCACCTACAAAGGTGAATCTCAAAGCGAAAATATACAATTTTTTAGACATTGGTATACATATACCCCTATATTGTGATTACATTATCAGGGATGATTTCAATATTTGTTTATCTTTATACATCATATAATATATTGCTTACGCATCATACTTTGCAGTTGGGTGTGATGGTCTGAAAATTCATTTGCGAGCGTCCCATCAGATTTTGACAAGGGCATTTATAAGAACTGAAAAGGGGCATTTATGAGAAAAAGACCGGGATAGGTTCCTTATTAGAAAGGAAAAGGGGCACGTATCATTGTTAAAAGGGTAATTATCAGAGGTGAAAAGGGGCATTGCATCTGAATAGGGGCAGTGACCATTTATGAACTGAGGCACTTATGAGAATGAAAAAGGGGCATTAATAATAAAGGAAAATGTGCATTTGTTGAAAGAAAGGGGCACCGATCAGATTGTAATAGGGGGCATTTATCGGAGGTAAAAGGGGCTTTTATGAGAAGGGGGAAGTGGCTCTTATTAGGAAGGAAAAAGAGCATTTATTAGGAAGGAAAAGGGGGACGTGTCAAAATAAAAGGGGCAGTTATTAGAAATGAAAAGAGCACTCATCAGGAGGGGAAGGGGCACTTGTCAAAGTAAAACGAATATGTCTCAGAATTGAATAGGGTCATTAACAAGAGATGAAAAGGGGCACTTATGAGAATGAAAAGGTTCGAACTATCTAATCATAGGTGAAAAGAGGCATTTATTAGAAGGGAAAGGGGCTCTTTTTTTAAATGGGGGCACTTATCATAAGGAAAAGGGGCACTTATTTAGAAAGAGAGGGGCACATGTGAAAATATAAGGTGCGCTTATCCAGTTATCCGAGTTAAAAAGGAGTAGTTATTAAAAGGGGAAGGGGCACTTCTTACAAAGGAAAGGGGGCACATGTCAAAGCAAAAGGGACACCTCTCAGATTTGAATAGGGCAATTATCAGAGGTGAAGGGGGCGCTCATCAAAAGTGAAAACGGCGCTTCTCGTACCTGAAAAGGGGCACTTATTAGAGATTAAAAAGGGCACTTATGAGAATGGAAAAGGGACACTTATTAATGCAAAGGAAAATGGGAACTTGTCGAAGAAAAAAGGGGTACCTGTCAAAATAAAAGGGGCACTCATCAGAGGTAGAAAGGGTAATGGGCATTTTTTTTAATTAATAGGGTCACTTGTCAAAGTAAAAGGGGCACTTTTCCTATGTAAGAAGGGGCACTTTTGGGGTACTTGAATAAGGGGGGCACTGTCTTCCATGCAAATTTATGATCGAGTCCTGGTCATGCGATTGCATTGTGAAAGAAACGTTGTGGAATCGATCAGAAAAGGTTGATCATCTCATATAAGTATCTAGGCTAGATCTAGATATAGAGGTCTACATGCTTAGTATAAAGACGGTAACGATATTTGAATTCCAGGAATCTCCAAAATAGTGGAGGGATCAACTAAGATTTTGAGTAAGAAGAAGAAGAAACATGATGGTAATGATCCGCGCATAGCTCATACTCATAGCGAGGGTCTTACTTTTACGGAAGCACGTTTCATTGAAGAATGAAGTGTCTTGTTTATATAAAGGTCTTTGGTGTATGGCTACATGCCTATATCCTATCTAGCTAGTACAGCTACAGTAATGCTAGACCAAATATTTCTGTCTCTTTCGTTCGTTAGCCTCTGATTTGGGTAGGGTCGGCTCCTTTCTTTAGAGACAGAAGCCGACCATAGCGGCTGCATTGTAAACTAATGCCCGCGTCCGGGCAGTAAACTTATGCCCAAAATACTACATTTTACCCGATGCATTTATTATTGTAAATTAGGCCTAGGCTAAACTACATCGGTTTCACTTACCAGATTGACTGTATGATGCGTTTAAAGTCTTTTTTCCGGATTTTCATCGCCGAAAATGAGCTTCGTGTTGAAATTCTTGCAGCCGTATTTTAAACTGTTACTGTCAATGGATGACGTCATCTTCCTTCATGCGCAGTAACAGTTTAAAACACGGCTGCAAGAATTTCAACACGGAGCTCATTTTCGGCGATGAAAATCCGGAAAAAAGACCCTTATACGCATCATACAGTCAATCTGGTAAGTGGAACCGATGTAGTTTAGCCTAGGCCTAATTTACAATAATAAATGCATCGGATATGCATCGGGTAAAATGTAGTATTTTCGGCATAAGTTTACTGCCCGGACGCGGGCATTAGTTTGCAATGCAGCCGCTATGGTCGGCTTCTGTCTCTAAAGAGAGGAGCCGACCCTACCCAAATCAGAGGCTAACGAACGAAAGAGACAGAAATCTTCGGTCTACAGTAATGCCTATGCCACGAGACCGGGCCGCGACGGCTGGACTCGCGTACTCGGGCAATAAAAACAAAGATAAATGGATAGAATTTACCTGTTTTTACACATTTTGGGATTGTAGAATGTCGTAGTTTTTTCAGGAGTCAAGTTGCCAGATGCCACATTCACCTGTGCCCCCAACTCTGTTATTCTTTCCCATGCCATGCTGCTGCGTCTGTCACTTTGTTCGTATTTTACAGTTCTGTGCTTTATTCAGGCGTTTCGGATCTTCGTGATCGTCACTTGGAGGAAAACAATTGAGCGGAGACTAAATCTATTTTTTCCCCAGACGTATAGACTAGACATAAACAATGACATTAGTTTTAGAAAGAAAAAAAGACATACATGTATGTAGTAGATGTACATTATGGAAAGCCATAGGGGAAAAAACTAAATATATTCGATCCCTGCAAAATAATTATATGGGTTATTATTATCGAAATATATTAAATAATTATGTTTATAAATTAAGTCAAAGAATATTATATATGTGCAATTCTAAAATTCTATTCGATGTTTTTTTTTAAATATATATCAGGCAAGAAATGTGCTTATTTAGAGGCCTACGTGTCAGTGCCCGCGGAACGGCGGGGCTCGGGGGCCTCGCGAACTTCCACCTCCCCACTTTTTTTAATAGAATATAGAACATAGAATAGTGACCTGCCATAAATGCGGTGTCACAAAATAATGAGGTACAAAATATGCTCATCTGACCGTGATTATAAATGCCTAAAACCCCTGAGCTTCCGATCGAGGGCTCTGCGCCTCCGAGTGCCCCCTGGATTCAACCTATATATAGGGCCCTAAGGCGGGCCCCTGGATGCTAGCTCATCTGACGGTAATTAATGCCTAGATTACATTTGGCCTGCGATAAGTCTACGGAGCCCGTATCCTAGCTGCCCGAATCCCTTTTCCGTGCGGCCTCCGTGCGGAGGCGGCCGTGAGATTTTCGTACGGATTCACGGGCTCCACGGCCTCTACGATTTTGTTCTAGTCGTGAGAATTTTAAGTTATACACATTTGAAAAATCGTAAGCCCGCAGCCCGTAGACACGGTCGTAGGTGGCATTGCACAATCCCCGCATGGGCATCGCGCGAAGGCCTCATGCTGATCTTGCAGTAAACGCACGATTTTTCGGGGACAAAAAAAAATGCTCTCGAAACGGCACGGCGGGCTGCATGCACGGTCACCGCGCCTTCTCCGCGCACTCCTATGCAAGGAAGCTGCACGGGTACTTCCGTACGATTTCCGTGCGGAGACTGCATGGCTATATACTGCACGATTTCCGTACAATATCTCCCAGCAGTCTATTTACGGATTTGCCCCGGCCTGCCCCCGAGAAATGGCACGATGCTCGTAGATAATAAACACAAACATCGTAGCCCGTAGCCTCGTACGATGCCCCCAAAATCGCACAAAAAATCGTAGACCAATTTATCGTACGGCGCCCGGGGCAAATGTAATCTAGGCATCAATGCCTAAAACCCCTGAGCTTCAGGGGGTTCCGCCCCCTGGACCTCACGCCATATATAGTGACCTTGCCAGTGTCACAAAGGTATCAAAATATGTTCATCTGGCCGTAATTAAATGCCTTAAACCTATGAGCTTCGGGGCTCCGCCCTCGACTCCACCAGGGGCCATAAGGGCCCCTGAATGCTTATCTGACCGTTATAAAATGCCTAAAATCCCTGAGCTTTTGGGGGCTCCGCCCCCTGGACCCCACCAGGGGGCCTAAGGCGGGTCCCTGAATGCTTATCTGACGGTAATTTAATGCCTAAAACCCCTGAGCTTCTGG
This sequence comes from Mesocentrotus franciscanus, assembly GCA_037976565.1. NCBI lineage: Eukaryota > Metazoa > Echinodermata > Echinoidea > Camarodonta > Strongylocentrotidae > Mesocentrotus > Mesocentrotus franciscanus. Next base: position 5,351,780 of record CP137679.1, read on the forward strand.
GGGCTCCGCCCCTGGACCCCACGCCAATTAGTGTCCTGCCAGTGTCAAAATATCAAAATATGCTCATCTGACCGTATTTAAATGCCTAAAAACCCCTGAGCTTCTGGGGGCTTTAATTGCCCCTATACCCAGGTCAAAAAAAACAGTTGAAACCAGTTGGATTTTCAACTGGTATCAACTGGAATCAACTGGTACCAGTTGAATCCAGTTGACGGAACTGGGATATGTGCCAGTTTATTCTACTGGTTTCAACTGGATTCAACTGGTACCAGTTGTACCAGTTGAAACCAGTTGACACAACTGGTAAACTTCACTTGCACCAGTATATCCCAGTTGAATCCCATTGACTCTACTGGCACATGCTGAAAACAAACCAGTTGATTCCAGTTGAAACCAATTAACCATACTGGTATATTGTACGTTACACCAGTTGATACCAGTTAAAAACAATAGGCGTTACTGGTACATCTACCAGTTGATTCCAGTTTAAAACCCATAAAACCAAATTAGTGGACCATGCATTTGAGACCAGTTGTTTCCGATTGGAACATATTGAAACCCAATGGGTGTTTCCAGCTGATTCCATTTGAAAACTATAGGCGTATATACTGGTATATTATTAGACCAGTTGATACCAGTTAAAACCAATGGGCCTTACTGGTAAATCTACTATAGTTCATAACTTCATTCCAGTTGCAGCACAGTGGCCAAATTGGACCATTTGATACCAGCTGATTCCAGTTGGAAACCAGTAGATGATTACCAGTTGATTTACCAGTTGAATACCAGTAGATGATTTTAGACCCTACGCCAATTTTCGCTACGCTCTACCTGATCGTAAATACTTTATAAGCCTCCCAGGTCAAAAAACAGTTGAAACCAGTTGGATTTTCAACTGGAATCAACTGGTACCAGTTGAATCCATTTGAAGGAACTGGAATATGTGCCAGTATATTATACTGGTTTCAACTGGATTCAACTGGTACCAGTTGAAACCAGTTGACACAACTGGTAAACTTCACATGTACCAGTATATCCCAGTTGAAACCCATTGAGTCTACTGGCACATGCTGACAACAAACCAGTCGATTCCAGTTGAAACCAATAACCATACTGGTATTAAAATGTTACCACCAGTTGATACCAGTTAAAAACAATAAGCCTTACTGGTATATCTACCAGTTGATTCCAGTTTAAAGCCCATAAAACCAAACTGGACCATTTGAGACCAGTTGGAACATATACTGGGTGTAGTTTACCAGATAATTCCATTTGAAAGCCATAACCATACTGGTATATCATTAGACATTGTAGACCAGTTGATACCAGTTAAAACCGATGGGCCTTACTGGTAAATCTACTAGTTCATTCCAGTTGCAGCACAGTGGCCTAACTGGACCATTTGATACCAGTTGATTCCAGTTGGAAACCAGTAGATGATACCAGTTGTTACCAGTTGAAACCAATATCGATGATTACCAGTTGTTACCAGTTGAAAACCAATAGATGATTACCAGTTGATTTACCAGTTAAAAACCCTTAGATGATTACCAGTTGTTACCAGTTGAAAACCAGTAGATAATTACCATTAGCGCTTAGAGACTTCGGTGGTAAGCGCTTTATAAGAAACGTTGTTATTATTATTATTATTATTATTATTACCAGTTGATTTACCAGTTGAAAACCAGGAGATGATTACTAGTTGATACCAGTAGAATACCAGTTGAAAAACCAGTTCAATGTATCTTATGCATATTCATGATTAATTTGCCTGTTTTCACAGAAAATATAATTATCATGATCTGTCGAGCACAATGACAATGCACATCAAGTTTGTGATTTATATTTTCTTAGTCAATCATTGACAAATATATTATATATGTCTGATTATGTTTTACATCTAATTTAAGACGTAAAAATATATGTATTGATATATGTAATTACTAACCAGGAAACAACTGGTATAATTTTGTATATATATGTACGAGCTCCAAATAATTTAAAAACTCTATAATACTCAGTTGTAATCCACCTCAAATGATCTTCGCAAGAGTCTATGATAATGTGGACTAGTTGGTGGCCAGATGCCAATATTGATTATTGATTATCAGTTGATTACTGGTCTCAACTGGTATTCAACTGGTTTCAACTGGTAAATCAACTGGAAATATCAACTGGAAAATCTACTGGTTTCCAACTGGTAACAACTGGTAATCACCTATTGGTTTCAACTGGTAACAACTGGTAACCATATATTGGTTTCAATTGGTAAATCAACTGGAAATATTAACTGGAAAATCTACTGGTTTCCAACTGGTAAACACCTATTGGTTTCAACTGCATATATTGGTTTCAACCAGGGGCGGCGATTTCTTTTCATGACAGGGGGGACGAAATGCGAGGGACGAGGGAGCAGTGGCGTAATGAGCAAAAACGTGGGGGCGGCAGAAGAAAAAAAATCCGCATCACCACCACTCTTACATGTTACATGCAGGCCCCGCGGAACGTTTTTCAGAGTGGGGGGGGGGGCTAAAGTATTTACGATCAGGTAGAGCAAAGCTAGCGAAGCAAGTGGAGCGTAAATTGACGTGGGGTCCAGGGGCAAAGCCCCGTGGGGTCAAGGGGCTGAGCCCCATGAAGCCCAGGGGTTTTTAGGCATTTAATTAAGATGTGATGAGCATCCAGGGGGGCGGAGCCCGCGGAAGTTCAGGGGTTTTAGGCATTTTATTACGGTCAGATGAGCATATTTTGATACCTTATTTGTGACACTGGCATGCAGGTCACTTATTTGAGTGGGGTCCAGGGTGCGGAGCCCCCAGAAGCTCAGGGGTTTTAGGCATTAAATACGATCAGATGAGCATCCGGGGGCCGCCTTAGGGCCCTGGTGGGGTCCAGGGGGCGGAGCCCCCGGAAGCTCAGGGGGAAATCATTCAATTTCAGCAACATTTGTAAATCAACAACGTTTGAATTTTATTTAGGGGGGAAATGCCCCCATCCCCATCAGTACGCAAGTGCGAGGGAGCATAGTGAACGAGAGGGGTGAAGGTGACGGAAGTGACTACCCCTCACAGGTTTTTGAAGTTTTGTTGTATTAAAACATTACATTCCTTAGCAAAACTATAGTATAAAAACAAGCAATATACTTTTTTCACACTTCACTTTTCTCGGTATTTACTTATACATTTTGAAGGATATTATGCGAGGGAGCGTAGCTACCGAGTGAGAAGAATTTTGCATTTTTATTTGTCTAAACGCTGCACTCTTGGGCCCTCCAGAGCCTACAAGTGTGTTGAAGCCTTTAGTCAGTATTTGCTATACATTTTTTGGCACTTTTTCAAATTTTCAGGGGACGATCGATCCCCTAAAAATTGAGGGGGGGACGTGTCCCCTGTCCCGCCGGGATCGCCGCCCCTGGTTTCAACTGGTAATCATCTACTGGTTTCCAAGTGGAATCAAATGGTACCTGCAGTCAGGCGCGGATCCAGGATTTCTTAGGGGGCCCAAATTTGAAATTATGCGAGCCAAATATTGGTACGTAATGGTGACCAGCAGTGTCGTAAAAATGTTTTTTGGGGGCAGACAAAAAAATCCGCATCACCCCAACTCTTACATGCAGGCCAAGCTAAACGTTTTTTAAAGTGGGTGGGGGGGGGGGCTAAAGTATTTACGATCAGGTAGAGCGTAGCATAAATTTGCATGGGGTCTAGGGGCAGAGCCCCGCCGGGGGTCAAGGGGCAGAACCCCGGAAGCTCAGGGGGTATAGGCATTTAATTACGGTCAGATGAGCATATTTTGATACCTTATTCATGACACTGGCAGGTCACTAATTGGCGTGGGGTCCAGGGGGCTGAGCCGCCTGAAACTCAAGGATATGAGGCATTTTATAACGGTCAGATAAGCATTCAGGGGCCCGTCTTAGGCCTGGTCGAGGTGGGGTCGAGGGCGGAGCCCCGGAAGCTCAGGGTTTTAGGCATTTAATTACGGTCAGATGAGCATATTTTATACCTTATTTGTGACACTGGCAGGTCACTAATTGGCGTGGGGTCCAGGGCGGAGCCCCCGGAAGCTCAGGGGTTCTAGGCATTTAATAACGGTCAGATGAGCATATTTTTATACCTTATTTGTGACACTGGCAGGTCACTAATTTGCGTGGGGTCCAGGGGGCGGAACCCCCGGAAGCTCAGGGGTTTTAGGCATTTAATTACGGTCAGATGAGCATATTTTATACCTTATTTGTAACACTGGCAGGTCACTAATTGGCGTGGGGTCCAGGGGACGGAGCCCCCGGAAGCTCAGGGGTTCTAGGCATTTAATAACGGTCAGATGAGCATATTTTTATAACTTATTTGTGACACTGGCAGGTCACTAATTTGCGTGGGGTCCAGGGGGCGGAACCCCCGGAAGCTCAGGGGTTTTAGGCATTTAATTACGGTCAAATGAGCATATTTTATACCTTATTTGTGACACTGGCAGGTCACTTATTGGCGTGGGGTCCAGGGGGCGGAGCCCCCGGAAGCTCAGGGGTTCTAGGCATTTAATTACGGTCAGATGAGCATATTTTATACCTTATTTGTGACACTGGCAGGTCACTAATTTGCGTGGGATCCAGGGGGCGGAACCCCCGGGAGCTCAATGGTTCTAGGCATTTAATAACGGTCAGATGAACATATTTTTATACCTTATTTGTGACACTGGCAGGTCACTTATTTGCATGGGGTCCAGGGGGCGGAACCCCCGGAAGCTCAGTGGTTTTAGGCATTTAATTACGGTCAGATGAACATATTTTTATACCTTATTTATGACACTGGCAGGTCACTCATTGGCGTGGGGTCCAGGGGGCGGAGCCCCCGAGAGCTCAGGGTTCTAGGCATTTAATTACGGTCAGATCAGCATATTTTTATACCTTATTTGTGACACTGGCAGGTCACTAATTTGCGTGTGGTCCAGGGGGCGGAACCCCCGGAAGCTCAGGGGTTTTAGGCGTTTAATTATGGTCAGATGAGCATATTTTGATACCAATACCAATTTTGATATCAATCGCAACTTATTTGCGATTGATATCAATCGCAACTATGTTCATAAGAGATAGGAGACTGCAAACTTGCGATTGATTCGAGGACTTACAATTGATTTGGATCATAATCGCGACTCTTTGAAAGACTGGGCCCCGGTGTGTAAAGTCAATACGGGCCGATTTTTTTTTTTTTTTGTGTACTACGAGCCGGACTTTGATGCGTGTAAAGTACCCCTTTACCGGAGATTTTGGGAACATGAATGCGGTCCCTTCGTTCCCGGATAGTGAGGGGGCCGGGTTGCAATCACTTTCTACATGACTGTACGTGCCCTAGCTAGCTTTAAAATTGTGGGGCGCTTCGGGGGTGCTTATATAATTGAAGTTTATTTTTCTTTCTTCTTTTTTCGCAGGGGGAGAAGGAAGTAATGCAATATACAGGGGCGGATCTACGGGGGTAAGGGGTTTAACAAAGAGATTCGATCATAGTATGTCCGGGGTTTAACCCTAACCCCCCTGTGCTGCCAAAAAAAAAAAAAAGCAGTGACTGCTGTTTATGGTCTCCATTATGGTAGATGCCAGGAAAACACATCACTTACCGGGGTTCAATATAGCACCCCACCAAAAAAAAAAAAAAAATCGCCTCGCCGCTTCGCGGCTCGTTATCGGTCAACCCCTTAGCAAAAAAGCTAGATCCGGCCCTGCAATATTGATTTCGAAAACAAGTAATAAGGCAGATGCCTCATTGTTATGTTGGAATATGTAATATTGTATCATAGAGTGGATTATGCCACTTTTATTATACAACGGTGTAAACAAGCAGTATAATTAACAAAGAATGAAGACATGAGGAAATAAAAAACGTCCTGATATAAATATCCTCGACTTCTCGAATCTCGCGAGGTTACTACAATATCTTTGCGTGCGTTGTTTCGTGAGTCGACACTCTCCGTATTCATACTCTCTATATGATTTTTCGATAAACACCATGTATGTAGTATGTACGTACCGGTATAGCTAGGTACCGGTATAGGTATACCGTACGTACGTGTTGTTACGTGCTTCCTTAGCTAGCTAGCTACACACAGCTAAGGAAGCGGATGGACATCTCCCCATCCTCAGGCCAGGTCCGGTTCAGAGTACATTTTTGGTTAAAACGGCAACAGGATTTTCTCTTTAATCATTTCTTATCGTTCATCCAAGAGGGCGGATGCTGTTTAAAGCGGCCCACGTTTTGAGAGCGGTAATAGAATATCTCCCCAGTGCGAAAATGACCATAAAACTTGCCCTTTTCGGAGGGTTGGCAGCGGCTCTACGAGGCTACGCCTCCCTGGACTGGTGGCTCGTACTGGCGATAGTTTTCGTTGTCTACCTCTTGACCGGCGGATGGGAATTTGTGTATATTGCTATCGTCACCTTTCCTAGAGATTTAAAGTAAGTTTGTCACGTGTGTGTGTGGACTAATTAGGTTTTTACAGACGTGTATCAATCAGAGCTGCAGAGAGCCTTGGGATCGACCTTCTACTTCTAGTTCAACTACAACTTGTAGGCCTACAATTATTAAGTACAACAAAGTTTGGCGCTAGTGCAGTTTCGTATCCATTTTTTTAGCAGTTTCATATCCAATCTTATCAAAGGAATTTTAGGCCAATTTTTTACTAATTTTAATCATAATCATATATTGCATTTTCCACCTGGATTTGGATCACATCCGACATCGGGAATCCTCCGTTTAGGGCTTCGATGTCGACGTCGTCGCTCAGTACCGTCTCTCCCGATGTCGGATGTGATCCAAATCTAGACGATAGTGCTTCTAAGCGATGTCTGGACACCATTCTGAGATTCTGAGATTCTACGCTTTCGCTCTGCACCTCAAACTGAAGCTATCAGTCAAAAATTATGCAAACTTCTCGTATGGTTTATGGTATTATGCGCACGCGCTGCACGATACCATGCAAAAAAAATTGGCCTAAAATTCTTTTGATAAGATTGGATATGAAACTGCTAAAAAAATGGATACGAAACTGCACTAGCGCCCAAAGTTTAAGTCTCTAGGCGTCTAGCCTAGGCCTAGTCTAACTACTCTAAGTCTTAACTTAAGTTTAATTTTAACGTCACCATCCAAAACTAAAAGTAAAAGTAAAACTAAAACTAAAAGTCGTGACTTAATTCGGTTCAGTTTCGAATCTGTGATATATGCTATTTAGTATTATTATTAGTAGTATTATGCAATGTATTTTAAAGGGATTTTACCATGCATACAACGACCGGCCGGAAACTGCCAACGGCCGAAAAATCTCTCCTCTAGTATCTACTCTATGTCTCTAGGTGAAAATAATTTAATTAATATAAAATATGATACTGTCTATTACCTGCGTAAAGAGGGGGGTAAACAAAACCTGAAATGCGTTTGTAATCACGTCACGCCTATGGGTGCAAAATGACTCTGAATTAGTCTATCTTTACTTTAGTTCTCCATTTCTAGACTACACCTCGACATTAATTCTCTGTATTCTGTCCAATCTCGTCATAAATTCAATTCAAATACACCCACGAGTGATCGTGCTCTGTTCATAATCATATTCTCATTTATCAGACTGGTCCCTTGTTGATCACGATCACCTTGACTGGCCACTAACCCAAGTCCACATTATTCTAGTTTCAACGCTCCTCTTCAGCTCCGTTCCGTCCTCTATCTCGCAATCTGACGCTATACACACATACACATCATCAATCAACGTATCGTACTGTAGAATTGCAATTGCACGTGAACAAATCAGTTGTCGACTGCCCATATAATGTCTCAAAAACTTTAATTTTGAAGCCTTTACTGTGGCCACATTTCATGTTACTCACGTCAGGTCGATCACAATGCTATTATACAATGATTGCATCCATTCCAATTGTTGTCCAAATAAAAACAAGATCAAAAAACGGAAATATGAAGTACGGAGAAGAGGTTAAAATTCTGTCTTGTTTCCAAGGGTTACGCCAGTGATCTTTCACTTTTCCTCCTCTAACTTATTAAAAATCAAAACCGACAAGAGATGGCGCTCTTGCATTAGTTTGGCGTCTACAACGCCCTTCTCGCAATGTGCACCGGACGATCATTGCACACTGTCACTGGCTTCGGAGTTCGCTAGTCAGTGGACTCTCCTTTCTTCTCATACTCGTACATAACATACAATTACTTTGAAATCGGTCAACAATTTAACCAAGAATATGAGATTTTGATACTGAAATAATAGTGATTTGCTTACCTTCCATGTATTACTGATGAGTTAAAGCAATTACATTACAAAAACACTGACTTTTACAAGAGTTTGTGATGTTGGTTCCACCTGAAATACAAATAAACACGCTGTACCCCCAATTTTTTTTTTTGTGTTGCCAATTAATTGATACTCACTTTACCGATAATAGCGATTAATTTAGTATTCACCTGTACTAAGGCACACACACAGAATTTGCTGAATTTAGCGAACTCTGTGTGTGTGCCTTAGTAATAGTACACTAATCGCTATTAATAATAATAGCGATTAGTTTTACTTTTAGTATACACGCACGCACATGAAGAGTTCCCTGAATTCAGTGAACTCTGCGTGCCTTTTTGAAATACAGCACCTTTTCTGAACAAGCCTTTAGTTAATTTTTTTATTTCAATCTACAATGTAGGTCTCATTACAATGTGCATGCAAGTGTGTGTTTTTTTAATATTAAAAAAAAAATAGTATTTATCTTTATAAATAAATATTTTTTTTGGTTGAAATTATTTCATTTGCTGTTGTTGCTCTCTCTCCTCCAGGGGCTTGATCACTTTGATCAAACTGAATATATACCTCCGCAGTAAACTGCGTAAGAATCACATGACCCATGATGTCTTCAGAGACAGCGCTGAACGCTATCCAGACAAGGTAAAGAATTCCCACAACATTGTCTATGTTTAGAAGATGTAACGCACGACTGTTCCAGAACCTCTAAATTTATGATAATAATAGTGAATTAGTGATGCAAGTGCCTATATTACTAAATGTTAGTTTCTCTGTAGCCTGTGCAAAGCCAGGGTACACTGTAAGTAGACCAATATAGTTACCACCTTGAAAATGGGTACATTTTTATGCACTTAAAGAGAAGGTTGAGTTCTGGGAAGAGGTGAAAAATCAAGTGTGGAAGAACATCAGATAAAAAATGTTCCCTGAAAAGCATGGCTCTTCAAATGCCTTCATATTCTAAATATGACAAGTAACAGCTTAAAAATGAGGCCCGATTTTTATGCCACATGTTCGTGTAGCCCCATATACATCTTTCTGTGTACAGTGCTTGTAACTTTACCAAGACTGGGCCAAATTTCTTATCATTTTGATGATTCCAGAACCTTGCACTATACACCAATACTTATATGCTAGATGATCAACCTTTTCTGATCAATTCCACACCGTTTCTTTCATAATGCAATTGCATGACCAGAACTCAACTTTATCTTTAAGTAGTAAAAGGTAATTAAATTTAGGAGGAAAATGTTTTCATACCAATGGTCTACCCGGATGTTTCTTACACAAAGCAATCTACATGTGCATATAATTAACCACCATAGCATTCTTTTTTTTTTTTTTTTTTGACAGCTTGCTCTCGTATTGGACGACCAGAAATGGACATTGCGAGACCTTGAAATGTACAGCAATGCAGTGGCCAACCTTTTCTTTGAGAGGGGCTACCAGAAAGGCGATACAGTTGCCCTACTCATGGACAACCGCCCCGAGTTTGTAGGTCTGTGGCTGGGACTGTCAAAGATTGGCGTTGTGTCTGCGTTCATCAATCATAATCTCAGGAGGGATGGACTGACGCACTGCATCAACGTTGCAAATTCAAAGGCTGTTGTTTTTGCTTCAGAACTTTCTGACGGTAAAGTTTGTGGTTCAGGCATTCAATCCTTTAAACCGTAATTAGTTTTATTTAACTTTTTATAATGGGTTCCTGAAGCGTCCTGGTTCCCGAAATTGCTAATAATCATGTTTATGTAAGGCCTACTGCCCCCGCAGCTACCCCTAGCCCTCAAATCGTCAATTGCTAATAGTCATGTTTATATGTAAGCCCCCTGCACCCCGCACCCGGGGTCTAGCTAGCTAACAACCCTGTAGGTTCATTGATTCTCACACTTGTACCTAAGTTTACAAATGCTGATTGAATTTACATCAAAATTACTGTGTAAAACGGTAACTGTCCTAAAATCCATTAAAAGTCTTACCCGGATTTTATGTCGTGAAGGAAAAAGGTTAATGGCTTAAAAGGGGGAGAATCCAGTGATAGAATTTTCATTTACTCTAGAAATGCACACAAAAATGAGAATTTTATCATGCACATTCATGTACATGAACACACGTACAGTACACTCAAATAAAAAGGGCTCAACATAATTGGATTTAAAAATCAAGATACAAAAACGAGGCAAAATTATTTTAAGAGATATTTTACTTGTGCAAACAACTTGATGGTGTGTCAAGAAATGTGACAAATAATATTTGGCTATCTTTGACTAGTTACTAGGTAGTACAAAAGTTGTAAACAGGAGCCTGTTGAGAGAGGTCTTTAACATCGTACTATTTTGCTTCCTCTGCTGCCAACAATTAATCATGGCTCAGATCATAATCACTTTACTCGCGAACCTTGTTCAATTTTTTGGTTATTTTCTGGTAATTTTTCGCATTTCATTGTTTCTGTGGCTTCTTTTTGATAACTAGAGTACGTTTCATCCAAGTAAAGTATTTCTTTCATGTAATTTGGTCTTGATATCCATGCATTTGTGTTGTTTTTTAATAGTTTTAAAGAATATTCTGGTAGTATCGCCTATTTAATGGCCTGATTTTCTATTTAAAAATACGCACCATCCAATCACCATCATCGGAATTTCTGACTTATTTTTGCGTTACACAATCAGGATGTTCATGGCACTAGCACTGCACGTGATGAACTTTACTAGTCTGACTCCAGCCTTGCGGTATGTTTTCAGAGAGATGAATATCAATGTATCTCTAACTCAACATCACGATAAGCATTATTTTTTGATGTAAATAATAGAATAAATTGGATTAAGACTACAGTGCATTTTTTACCGAGATAGAGTACCGAAGCTGTGACGTCATAAAAATCTATTTTTGGAATTTCTCAATTTTTTCTTCATTTTCCGAAAGAGCACCATGGGAACTCAGTGTTATATTGCTCTGGCTCCTAATGTTATGAGCCAGAGCAATATAACACTGAGTTCCCATAGGCAATCTTTTTATTCAGATGATCATATCTCAGCCAATACTTAACATATTCAATTGGTTTTCAACACTTGGACATTATTTTTGGAGGTCTTTCGGAAAATGAAGAAAAAATTGAGAAATTCCAAAAATAGATTTTTGATGATGTCACACTTCACCACTCTATACAGTCTAGGTGAAACGATCTTGAAACTGTCCCGGTACCCTGTCACAGGCTGAAACCGCCCGAAAATCCCAGTTGATCCTGGCTCAGGTCACAGTACTATTTTATCTACAGTATACAACTAATTCATGTTTGCAAGTGCATTAGTGATATGCACCGCATACAGGTTAAGTCACAATCGGGTAATGAATGAGACTTGTCAAGTCCATTATCCGGCTCATTGTAACTTAACAAAATGCATGTCACTAATGCACGAGCTTGAAATCATGAATTATTTGTTTCTTATAAAATATCTGCAATATGAAAGTAAAGTCGAGAAATACGCAACCAACCCAATCAAAACTCCAAGTGTCACACAGTCAATTGAATGACTTCATGGAAGCGCAGCTTAACAGTACAATACATGTCTCAGTGCGTGCATCAATGCCCTTGCCATTTGAAACTACATGCTTTTCATTGCATCTTAATTTTGTACATGCCAGAGACACGCATAAGTATATCTTAGCCGTGCATTATCACTTTTAGCCGTGGCTTATTACTTTGTGATAGGAACTTTTTTACATGGTAGGGGTGGTCGGAAAGAATGATGCATGGTCTCATGGTGTGACCAGTTAGATTGCCTACAAGGCACATTTTTTAGAGTATGTTTTGTCAAATCAATGAAGCTTTGCAAGAGTGAGCGTATCAAAGTATTATTTACAGAGGGAATTAACCTATTGCCTGAGTACTTATGGATTACATAAGTGCATAAACAAATGTACATGTAGATCAAGATAACCATCAGTTGATATATCTGAGATGTAAACCTCAGAAGTTAACCTCAGTAATCATTGGTTTATTACCCTATGAACTTGTTCAAAGGTACTATTTAGCATTTGGAAATGGGTTGAAATTAAATTTAATGGTCAAATTATTTATCAATCTTGCATTGAATGTGGGAAAGACATTCATGGACACTTATCTCTGCTTTCCGTACATTGCATTTACTATAATATACAGACAAGCACACCAGTCAGTACCATTAGAACCTTACTTATTGCAACAAATTATAACATGTACATGAAAGCATCAACATTTTGAACACGTATCTTTGGCATTTTATCTAATATATATCTCCACAAACATAATGGGGCCGGCTTCCTGACCAGCTTTCAATTCGGAGTCGGGATCTAGAAAAATACCCCTAAACACATACAGCAGGATTTTCTTGAAAATGGATGTTTTTTAACCCCTTAAAGCGGCACGGGTTTTCTTGGTCATGCTTACAGTATTTATATTTGACTGAGACCCCAGGGTTATTATTATTATTGTTATTGTTATTGTTATTGTTATTATTGTTATTATAATTATTATTATTATTATTATTATTATTATTATTATTATTATTATATCTATTATTATTAGTAGTAGTAGTGGTGGTAGTAGTAGTAGTAAATAGTAGTAGTAGTAGTAATGGTAGTAGTAGTAGTAGTAGTAGTAGTAGTAGTAGTAGTAGTAGTGGTAGTGGTATTTTTATTATTATTATTATAATTACTACCATTAGTAGTGGTGGTGGTGGTGGTGGTGGTGGTGGTGGTGGTGGTGGTGGTGGTGGTGGTGGTGGTAGTAGTAGTAGTAGTAGTAGTAGTAGTAGTAGTAGTAGTAGTAGTAGTAGTAGTAGTAGTAGTAGTAGTAGTAGGGGAATTTTTATTATTATTATCATTATATTTCCTATTATTAGTAGTAGTACTAGTAATTGTAGTATTGATAGTAGTAGAAGTAGTAGTAGTATTAGAAGTGGTATTTTTATTTTTATTATAATTACTATTATTAGTAGTAGTAATAGTAGTAGTACTGTAGTAGTATTAGTAGGGGAATTTTTATTATTATTATTATAATTACTATTATTATTAGTAGTAATAGCATTAGTAGTATCAATATTAGTAGAAGTAGTAGTAGCAGTAGTAGTGGTATTTTTATTATTATTATTGCTTTTCAGTGGTAAGAGAAGTTCACCCATCACTCAGGAATCTTGAATGTTTCAGCACCGGTCCTCTAACTGAGACAATCGCCTTCAGCAGCCACAATGTGGACTCGTTGATCAAGGCAACGTCTAGTCTTCCACCGCCAATCATATGTGGCAGAAGTCTGAAAGGTGAGGAAAATCTTATTCTTAATCTAATATTCATCAACTGCAATCCAAAAGGTTTATAAAGCACCTTTTCCTTACAGTTGCAAAGTGCTGCACACATTGCTCTGTAGACCTGTTTGGGACAGATAATATATCACTTCAAATAGACCAGTTAAAGGAAACCTTGACCCAGGAAATAACTGTAATTATTCTGAGAGATCCATTGTATTCCTGCCCAATGTGCCCATTAATCTACAAGATTTCCCACCAAAGCGTATGAAGCAAGATTTTCTTAGTGTAATGTACAGTCCCTCAGTACGGTATGGGCATCGCCCTTTTCCTTCTATTTTGGTCAAAATCTCATATCTTTCAGTATTTCGTTTTCAGTATTTCATACCACAAGTGCTTCAGATTTGTTTTTGTTTTATACTAAATTGTAATAGAGGGAATAAAGATTTCTGATTACCGGGGTAGAGTTTTGCATAGGAATCATAGCCCATTGAACATGTTAAAGCAAAGCTATAAGGGTTGACAAAAAGCGAGCAAAAGTGTCATGTCAGTTGCACACAGGCTGTCATGTCTGTTTTTAAACTCTGACAAGGAATTATATAATCATATAGTTTTACAAAATGTTTAGAGAACGATTATAAGCTTCTGTAAATCTTGCACTGGAAACAGTTAAATAATCTTCAAGCCTTTTTATCTATGCTATGATACATGCATTGTGGCACAGGGAGATTATTTGTGTGGCATATAAAGAGTTAAATCACATGGTTTGCAGTTCGAGTCCCACCTCCGTACTCATATCCTTTGGCAAGGCATTACTCAACATTCCCACGCTCTACCCAAGCACCTTATCATTTATGGTACATGTAGCTCAGCTTTAGCCATGTTTATGATATGGTTACAGGGCCCTCAGCCTCAGGAGGAACGGGGTGAATACTCATGAGGTTACCCTGGGTAAACAAGACATTATTATTATTGTTGTTTTTGTTTTTAACCTAATGACTACTGAATTTTCTAATAACCATAGGCTTAATACAGGGATTATACGGTTCCTGTAGGCAATGGGTTGCTATTAAATAGATCTACTCTTCTTCTCTATGGCAGATACTGTCTTTTATGTCTACACCTCTGGTACAACGGGACTGCCTAAAGCAGCTGTGATAACACACTCAAGGTAAGTGATACCTTCCATAAATCTGTAGATTAGATAGCTCTTACTGATACAATTCACTGCCTTTTCACTTGAGATCAGTTCGAGATCAGCACCTTATATCCTATAGAGAGGGTGCTATACAAATGTTATTATTGATTATATGTGTGCAATGGCTATGGGCTACAAAGGTGGTTGTACCATCTGTTTACTTACAGATTATATTATTTACACAGAGTACCAGTAAACGCCATATATTTAGGTCAGGTAGATAGTTAATCTCTCTACTATTGACTTTTGATATCAAGTGCGTAGGCTTGACCCTTGAGGCTCGCAGAGGTCGTTGCTTTGAAGCAACAGTGACAAAGAATATTACTGCAAACCTACCTTTGCGTGGGCAATGTACATTGGAACTTGAAAACCTTATGGAAGTACAAACTCTAGTAAAAATGTTTGTAATGTGGCTAAGTATATATGAAAACATTTGAAAACTTGAATAAAAAATTATGTAGATTTTATTTAGGAAGGGAAATTAATGTTATTTTTGTAAGAATGCAATGAATACTACTTGTTGCTAGAAACCTTAGATACCGGGTAATAGATATTATCCTATCTAAAGAAACAGCATGAAAGAGAACCCACGTATTCAATCACTAACCATAATGGCCCATATTCTACTAACATTCAAACCTGATGCAGGGTTTAAGCTATTGTTTAAAATCGTGTTTAACAAAGTAAGTTATTCTCAGATCTAAATTTCCATTTGTTTAACATGATCGTAGACCCAGGGACAGGTTTAACTGAATTACGGCTTGTCAGATATGTAAACCACTGCATAAGAAAAAGACACTTTTTTTTAAAACATGAAATTGAATGACAACTGTGTGCAAGAAAGATCCTACGCGTATTCACTGAGCTCTGTGTTATATGATACAGAAATGTGAAGCATATCACAATTTACGTTATCATAATAAAACCTGCCATGGTTTTGACTCGCCATATCTGAACGAGGCTCTCATAGAGTACAGGGGAGTGTTTCACAAAGACTAAGATCGACTTTAAGTTGGACTTAAATATGGCAGGCCGTTCATGCCACTGTTTGCTCTCACCATTATGATCTTTAGATAATATTTTTTCCTCCAATAATGAAATTATCAAAAGATATGAATTCTGTAGATTTGTGACCATGATTTGTATGTCTCTTGAGAGACCAATGCCAGTAAAGGGTGAGAGCAAACATTGGCATGAACGGCCTGCCATATTTAAGTCCAACTGAAAGTCGATCTTAGTCTTTGTGAAACACTCCCCAGATCTACTATGTGTTTCTCTCTCCAGGTTACTCTTCATGGCTAAGAGTATTGCAGAATCCTTCAATATTACCAGCGATGATACCATCTATTGCGCCCTCCCACTCTACCACTCTGCAGCGGGATGCCTAGGCGTCGGTCAGCTCATCATCAATGGTACAACCATGGCGATGAGGAAGAAATTCTCGGCCTCCAATTTCTGGCTGGACTGCATCAGATATAATGCAACAGTAAGTTTGAGAAACAAGAATATTTACTTGATTTTGGGTATGTTTTAGTAGGGTTTCTCCACGCCGGAGTTACGGGTCAAAGTCTGGATATGATTCTGAACTAGCGCCGAAATAAATACTACTACAACAAACTCCAGATCAGACAAATAGATGTTTGGTGTTTCCAAATGTTGAAATTACATAGATGGAAGTACTCTATACTCTTAGGAAATGCTATAAACTGCAAAAAAAAATGTGAAAATTATAAAAGTTGATTAAACTTGACGAAAAATCAAACCTGCCAAGACCCCGAAAACATCGTAATTCAGCTGATTTTTCACTGACGTCACTAATATGAACGATGGGCCGCTCAGCTGAAATGATTGGCGACGGTGCGCGATGCAGTTTGCGTGCAATTGACATGTATTGCATTGACTCTTGAGTACCGTACCCATTCATACCCAACGTTGTTTACCTTCATCAAAATCCCCTGGAAATATTGATATGGACGAAAACATATTTGATTTAAGTTTTGGGGAGATAGAGAAGTAAGTACCTCGGACAGCGACAACAATCTTTAGTGTCAAATTTTCTCTTCCTCCCGATGAAATCTACCAGTGGGGAAAAGCGTTTGGATGCAGAGGGCATTTTCCCCGGCAAGTCGTGGACGAAAAACCCATTGAGCCGTGTTGCTGCAGCCGTATGCAATGCATCTTCGCCTAATCTTCCTGCTTGTCGACGACGACTTTGTAGTTGAAGTTGAACCTGTGGCCGGCACATCCGCAGCAACAACTACCTTCTGGCCTTTAGAATATACACCAGAAGGCTCCTCCATGGCATGGGTTTTGGTTCTTAATCTTAGCTCTAGACTATAGATCAATTTTATAACTTCCAAATAGTGGATATAACGTGTAGCGTTCAAGTATACCGTAGGCCTTATTACGCGTACGTATATACGTACGTACAACCTGCTAGCCTTAAATCGCGAACCGGACTGATTTAACCCTAATAAGGCCGGGCTATTTGAGTTCTTAATACGGCCGGGGGCATTATGGCCCCCCTGTCAAGTGAAGTGTAAACTTTAAACGACCAAATAACCAATGTTTTATCTCTTTTTAGGAAAAATGATATTTCCATATGTTTTGTACACAAATCACGAAAATGAGCGATTTTCGGGCCGACATGTAAAGACAAAAGGTCATGTGACTTTGTAACGGAAGGTCCGATTTTCAAAAAAATTGTTTTAAAAGATGCGCAAGACTCAAAAGAACAAAGTCATGAAGCGATGGGGCGTCATCCGTATGCGTTCCCGAACAATCAGAAAAATCGCGGAGGGGGCCATGATGCCCCCGGCCTTATTAGGGTTAAGTCTTCTCTCGATTTCCCGTTCCCCATTTATCTGGTACTACGACTTAATTTATCAAAAATCTAAATGAATCGGCCTAATCAGACATCTTATTAATGAATATCTGGACAATTTTATGTAAATTTTCCGCCTATATTGCTCCAGAAGAGTCATTAGGTCAGCATGCAAAATGTCCTTTGCACTCCCAGATCAGAAACATACACGCTGACCTGCCCTCAGAATATGTGATAATTTTTCTGATTTTTATGCTCAAATGTGACGGAAAATAACATAAAAATCAAACAAACATTTGCAGAAAGTATTATTTATTCAGTGTATCTCGTTCAAAGTGTCAAAAATAAAGGAAATATCACCACAGGCAGTAAATATACAAACAACGTTCAACCCATATCTAAATATTGCAATGGGTATCCAACATTGTCCCGAATGTGTGGTGTAGGTTGTTCATATTGTGACGTCACCTTATGGCGTGTAAATAACGCTGTCATTTCACCTTTTGAGTGGGTTCTGGAAAGGGTATCAAAATTGCATTTAATTTATTCCTCACAATAGTGAGGGCTTAAAAAGTACTTTAATCATTTTGATAATGTTCTCAGCAATCTGTAGAGGTATAATTTGCCTATTTTCCAAATTTCAATGAACCTTCTCTTTAAATTAAAAAGAATATCAAACTTCCCCAATTCAATAACAAGACAAGCATATCCATTTACCTAAAGCTACATGTAGGCTTCTCAGTGCTACACATCTCTGTGAAGGGCTTGGTATTAAAGCACAGCTCAGCAGATATTGTGAAGTCACAGTTATTCAAATACTCAAAATGTGTTATTGGGTTTTTACAGATGTGTATCAATTAGATATGATTATTTACGCCTGGGACCGACCTTTAACGATACCATACAAAAGATGTGACTCAGTATCGAACCTGGGTCCGATCATAGTCAACTTATTGACAAAGACAGAGCTGACAGTACCACGCACCAACTTACATCTCCTTATTGACGAAGACAGAGCTGACAGTACCATGCACCAACTTGCATCTCCTTATTGACGAAGACAGAGCTGACAGTACCGCGCACCAACTTACATCTCCTTATTGACAAAGACAGAGCTGACAGTACCGCGCACCAACTTACATCTCCTTATTGACAAAGACAGAGCTGACAGTACCGCGCACCAACTTATATCTCCTTATTGACAAAGACAGAGCTGACAGTACCGCACACCAACTTACATCTCCTTATTTACAAAGACAGAGCTGACAGTACCGCACACCAACTTACATCTCCTTATTGACAAAGACAGAGCTGACAGTACCGCACACCAACTTACATCTCCTTATTTACAAAGACAGAGCTGACAGTACCGCACACCAACTTACATCTCCTAATTGACAAAGACAGAGCTGACAGTACTGCTCACCAACTTACATCTCCTTATTGACAAAGACAGAGCTGACAGTACCATGCACCAACTTACATCTCCTTATTGACGAAGACAGAGCTGACAGTACCACGCACCAACTTACATCTCCTTGAGCGAACAATGTTGGTAAAGGAAGAGAGGGTATCGTGGCTCTTCTTTAATTTGTATTTACTTGTGTTGCAGGTAACACAGTATATAGGAGAGATCTGCAGGTATCTTTACGCCCAGCCCAACCGACCTGAGGAGACCAAACATCAACTTAGATTGGCAATGGGCAATGGACTCAGGCCAGAACTTTGGAATGAGTTCAAGGATAGATTCAACATTGCAAAGGTAGGTCAACAGGGTCGAGTAGTGGTGGTAGTGGTGGTAATGGTGGTGGTGGTGGTGGTGGTGGCAACCAAACATCAAATCAGATTGGCAATGGACAATGGACAATGGACTCAGGTCAGAACTTCAGAACTTTGGAATTAGTTCCCAAGGATAGATTTAACATGGCGAAGGTAGGTCAACATGATGGTGGGAGGAGGGGGGAGGGGAGACTGTGGCGGGAGTGGTGTTGGTGAAGGTTTTGGTGAAGATGGTTGTGATAGTGGTGGTTATGGTGGTGGTTATGGTGGTGGTGGTGATGGTGATAGTGGCGTAGGTGGTAGAGATCCCCTTTCCACAATTCTCCCTAACCAGTACTCTACCTTCTCTTTTAGGGATTATGAAGTTGACTATAAATTGCGATTCACATAGAAAATATTTGGATCACGACTTATTCATATCACTGCAGATTGGTGAGTTCTACGGAGCCACGGAGGGCAATGGTAACATTGCAAACATGAACGGGCAACCTGGGGCCGTGGGTTTCAACTCCATTATCGTTCCCTGGGCCTATCCTGTCTTCCTGATCAAGATCGACCCAGAGCCGGGAGCCATCATCAGGAACTCTAAAGGGCTGTGTATGAGGGCCAAACCAGGTGAGAAAGGGCTTGGAAGTAATGACCCAAAGGGTTTATAGGGCGACTCCATAGAGTGTGTCCCATATGACATACAACATTTATTGATTCATTTCATCTAGAAATTGAAATCTCTTGATATGACCATTGACAAATGGTCCTCTCTGGTATCACTAGAATTATTGAATGGTTGAATCAATTTAGCTTTCATTTGTTTGTTGAAATAAATGGATATGTGGTACGGGACACATTGCACGGAATCACAGAATCGCCCAATCGCCATGTGGTTCATCGCCATGAGGTTCATCGCCAATTTGTCTAGCATTTAGCTTTTTAAATCGCTTTTCTTCCACCATGTTATCTTCCATCCAACTTGGGTCATTTGCATTAAGAGAATGATGCTTTTCAATGCATTGTCTGTATATAATGAAGGTGGTACAGTAGTCTTGGTTTATCCCAAGCTCAAGCTGGAGAAAAAAGTTACTCACTGTAGGCCAGTCTCCACACTAAATATATTGAATGTGAATCCGGACATATTGTTACTTTGAGGGCCTTTGTACCACGGACCTATGTTAATATTTAACAGATCTTTGTGTCAGAAGTAAAATTAAAATGGAGGTCTGTCTTCTTGACCCTGGTTAAAGCTGAGCCCTGAATTATAAGAAAGCAGTAATATTGTATGTACAAAACAGATAAAGAATGGTCATTTTTATGACAACACAGTTTCTCAACCAAGTGGCCAATTTGAGATTCCTTTATATTGAGCGATCTCAATTTTGAAACAATCGTATATTTATCATCACCTGTCCGATTAAGTTCAAACTTTCAGCAATCATCATCTTCAATTTGTCATATTATTTCATTTTTCTATGAATCTAGGCGAACCAGGACAGTTGGTGGGTAAGATCAGGAAGGGAGATCCAGTCAGAGATTTCCATGGCTATGCAGATCGACAAGCCAACAGCAAGAAGGTCGTATATGACGTACTGAAGAAAGGAGATTCTGCGTTCTTGTCAGGTTCGTAACTGTACTAAATGTAGAATATTAAGACTAAGGTTGAGTAGTTTTCTTAATCTAATGGCATTGCAAACTTGTCACAACATGAATCCTTTTTATTTGTTTCTTTTTGTTTATGTGAGCTCTTTTTTAAAAACATTATCTCTAATAAAAGTTTATTTTTGTCAATGCAACTTTTTACTTTGAAATTCCAGTATTCTACTAATTCAATGAGACCATACATTTAGATTATAAAGTCTTGTTGAACAAAGGGAAACCAAAGACTTCTCAGCACTTCGTGGGCATCGCCATTTTCTTGAAAATGTGACTTACTATGCGAAGTCCTTTATCAAGTAGATGTATTCAAATTTATGGATTCTTCTTTCCCTACTGTGTTTGATGATGAAGTATTTCATTCACCTGCTATTATCTTTTGTACTATAATTGCCAGAACGCAAATAGCGTAAATAAGTTGTTGCTCTTCTATGGGGTGAAAGTTTCGCATAAATGAAGTCATAGCTCACTAAGTTGCCCACTGCTATATTTTAGTATTTTTAAATAAATAAGTTAAAATTGTCTCCCTTTTTTTATATTTTTCACAAAATATGTTTTTTACCTTCTCAGCTATGATTTTTTGTCTTTGAAAAGTAAAGGTAATTTGTTATTGAACTAAAATGTCTTTCCAACTAGAGCTTGGTGCATGGTACATGTCAAGTTCGCCTGGTACGTCACATTATCAAGAAAATGGCTGTGCCCATCTTATGCTAAAAGGCATTACATCATGCCAAGAATATCTTTATTCAATGTATATATCTCTTGTAAATTTTTGTAAGGAATATTGTACATTAATAGGCAGGAATAAAACTCATCTTTCAGCATACCTACACTTGTTCTTTGCCACTCTCCACTCAGGTTTTAAATGGGTACCCGCTAGGCAACAGTGTTGAACTTCACTTTTGTGCACCCTGACCCACTTGCTGCTCCCATATCTTTGCATGTGTTTGTTCATTCTTATTATGTACTTGTCTCTTGCCATGATGTATTGTATTTGTGCTTTTTTATGAATGGTCAAATAAATAATAATAATAATAATTACAATGTACAGCGCTTAGAAACATAGTATTTAGGGCTATTCAAATGTGACTATTATTATTCCACCAACTTTTAAATCATCCTTACAAAGCATCTGTCTTTTTTCTTTTGATAGGGGATGTTTTGGTTATGGACAAGTTTGGATATTTCTACTTCCGTGATCGTTCGGGAGACACGTTCCGATGGAAGGGAGAGAACGTGTCGACTACAGAGGTGGAAACGATCATTAGTAAGACCATAGGATTAAACGACACTGTGGTGTATGGCGTTGAAGTACCAGGTAGGATGGCTACACTCCCTGCATTATCATAAGGAAGAATGTGTTTTGTTTCATGAGACACGACAGTGGTCCTGAAATACATTGAATAGCTTAGTATTTGCAGTATACTGCATCTAAGGAAAAGATCGACCTTTTTATTGCTCTTAATTGTCAAGCATGTTTTGAAGATATATCCTCATACAGAAAATCACGTTGTTGTATGACAAGGTTGGCCAGACCAAGACAGTTTGTTTGGCACGTTGTGATCACTCATGTTTAAATGTAAATGCGATTTATCTCTTTTATATCTGATTTTACCTATTTTTGTGGTGTGATGTCTTGACCAGATTTGGTGTACATTTGCATTCTCCCTTAGGGTAAAGGGGTCATGCTGGCATGGCACCATAGTAATACTTATTGTTACACTCCAAACCATTTATATGTTTGTCAACTATCACGTGTGCTATGATTTTGCTTGTTTCATCACCTTAATTGCATTTTAGAATATGTTAAGCTTTTCAATAATACTTATATTATGTAGGACTTGAAGACCGCTTTGGCATGACTGCACCAATACTCTACATTACAATGACATTTTATGAGTTGTGTCTCTGATTTCTCTCTGTCGGTCTACCACACATGCTTGGGTGACAATTGCAATGTGGTCAATGATCATACACTAAACAAATTCCTAGCTTCAACCCTGGACCCAATAACAACCCTAACCTGCATGTTTGAAGAAGCAAAGCCCGCAGCAAATGTCACCTGAGCAAAAGTAAGGTCACCTTGTCTCTCTTTCCCCTAAGGATCTGAGGGTCGTGCTGGCATGGCAGCAGTAGTAGATCCCAATGGAACTGTCAGCATGCCAGACCTCTTCCAGAAGCTCAAAGCCAACCTCCCTGGCTACGCTGTTCCTCTCTTCATCCGTATAGTCACAAAAGTAGATACTACAGGTATGTTAACAATCTTGATTTCTCTATATATCTTTTATCCTCCCTTCCTCTGTTTTTTTTCTTCTTCTTTCTCTGTCTCACTTTTCTCCTTTTTTCTATTTTGTTTATTTCTCTATCCCTCCTTTCTCTGTCCCTTTCTATCTCCCTTAATCTTTCCCTCCTTTTCCCTCCTTTCTCTATTCCTTTCTTTATCCCTCTCTATCTCCTGTTATCTTTCCCTCCTTTTTCCTGTATTCTGTATCCTTCTTTTTCCTTCAGTTTCTCAGTTGCATTTTTCCCCTCTTTCTTATCCCTCTTTTCTTCCCCTTCATTTCTTCTTCTCCTTCATTTCTTCTTCTCATTGCCAATTCCTTTCTCCTTCTCGCTTCGAACTCCCTCCTTTGAAATCATTACAGCTGAGTCGAGACTATTTTGGGTCCCCCCCCCCAAAAAAAAAAAAAGAGATGAGAACAAATGAATCATGAACCTTGAAGTGGCTCCTTGAAGCTATCCTGGAATGATGACATGATGTGCGTCAGTGTGAGGTGCCATGGTGAAGCAAACAAGTGCATTTTCAGGCACATATGTAAAGTAAAAAATTTAGATAAAAAGACAGAAGGATTCTAGATTGGAAACAAGTTTTTTAGCAAGTTACATACTGTATGTTTAAGAGTATATTCCTAATGAAATTTCTCTTGAAACTGTCTCAGGAGAATTTTTCTAAATCCATTGAATATTGAGACCAAGAAAATGGAGTCAGCTTAGGGTCTTTGGAAATGTTTATTGTACCAAAGTCATCTTATTCAGTGGGTTAGACTGCAGTTTACTCTAAGTACTCAAGATTATCTTTATTTTCCAACTATGTTCAGGAACCTACAAACTCAAGAAAGTCCAGATCAGAAAGGAGGCTTTGATATCGACATCGTCAAGGATAAACTGTACTACTTGAACGCCAGGGCGGGGCGCTATGAGGAACTTACACCTGCCGCACATCAAGATATCAAGTCTGGTATAATCAGGTTATGATGATGATGAATGTTGTATAAATAGCATCACCGGGTATGATCAGTACACCAAGTGCTTTATGTGATTGCAATACTTAAAGAAAATTTATGTGGATCCATTTTGATAAATTCTTGTACATGTACATGTGTATGTATGTGACCTGTGGGCCCAGAACCACCAATCAGCAGCCAGAATTATAGTTTTTGCATGTGTTTATTTTCTCGAACTAGAGATTTCAAGCATATCCTTGATAAAATATAATATAATAGTAGAACCTACATAATATGTATGCTTTAAACAATCAAAATCCATGTAAAAGAATAATCGTTTTCCTTTTATAGTCCACTGTAGGATTTGTGACCTGTTGGTGGTTTTGACATTGAGTCACATGTTTTGTAAACCACTCAAAAAAAAAGTTTGGAAATTCAAGTTTGATCAATTTTATCTCTCATGTTCTGGGATATTTATCGCTTTGTTTAGTGTCTTTAGAAAGTATGTTTACTCCTCTTTGAAACAATACCACATTTGTTATGATTTTGCAGCCATGGAATGAGCAGTACATCACAGTACGGGGCAGTGTTAAAAGTGAAAAGTTGCCAAATGTCCTGGTAAGCACTGGTATTTTTATGCCATGCACTACACAGCAGCCCTACACTCTTCAAAGAAAGAAGAATGCACAGTCGACCAAGAGCAATGCATTTTGCAACTTTTCACCTTTGACCCTGCCACCTTTTTTTGATGTAATGCACATTCCACGACTGAAGAATCCTAACAAATAGGGTATCATTTAAAGAGGAATAAACACACTTTCTAATGATAGTAAACATAGCAATAATTATGCCATAACAAGAGAGAAATAATAAATCAAACTTGATTTTCCAAACTTTAAAACATAAATGTTTATGTCATCTGTCATGACAGAGAAGTACTCTTAAATCTGTGTAAAGTACATCTGAATATGAGTTAACCCATTAGCAACTAAACCGCCCGAAACCGCCCCTCCTTTTACTCAATGAACCACCCGAAACTGCCTGTCCGTTTTCGTCCGTTTTCAACACGCTATAGTATCCGTTCTAGGGTCTACCGTGATAATGTTATACGTACGTAATCCTTACAATGTCTACAGTAGGATTCTGCATAGAAAAATAGCACATGTTTCATACTGTTCAGAACAATGTCAAAATGAGAGCATTATTGCAACATCTTCCAGTGAGTAATAGGCCATTTTCACAAAATCTCTAGTTGCTAATGGGTTAATGCCCCTCTAGCTCTCAGCAGAGTATGTACTGAATATTAACCATATCCCTGTGGAGCACATATACTTATACAGGAATAAGCTTCAACACATTCCAGCAACAAGGAAGCAAATGTATCGATCCAACCTTTGTGATAAGTTCAGTGGTATGAAAGCAGGAAGACAAGAGAAACAGAATGGCAAAAGTTTGAAATAAATCGGACCAATGATAAGGGAGTTATGAATGATAGTTGAATTGGCCATTTTGGCAGAGGATCGTGATGTAGTCACAGACAATTCTCCTGTATGTTGTGTACAAAAATATAATTAATTTTTGCTTTTTCTGTTAAGTGCCTTCTTCCTTGGGGCACTACTACTCAAAGTATCTTATGGATAGGTTATCATTTAGTTCCTCTAAAAAGAAAAGAATTATACATTTCGAAAAATTGACATTTAGTCATTTTGTGTGTTGAATCCTTTGTCACAGTGATATTTCCGATTCAGCCAATTTGAAGTGCCCATATGCATAATGATTACAACTTTCAAATATTCCCAACTTAATTATTGCCGTTTCTGAATTTGATCAAACTTTCACAATTCTGCTCTTCTGATTTTTCTGCTATCTTTTACAGTAATTGTCTATTAAAGCTAATCTTGAGTGTGTGTATTGGGTTTTTACAGACGTGTATCAATCAGATATGATTATTTACGTCTGGGGACTGACCTTTAAACGTCACCATCCAAAAGATGTGACTCAGTTTCGAACCTGCGTCCTCGGCTGAATCAGTTTGTAACTTCCACCGTTAGCTGGATTACAGGTGCACGCCACAACGCCTAGTTATGAGCTCTGGGCCCGTCTTATAAAGAGCTGCAATTGGTCCAAATTCATCGCAAGTCCTCCAATCAATTGCAAGTTTGCAGTCTCCTATCTCTTATGTATATAGTTGCGATTAATATCAACTCTTTGTAAGACAGAGCCCTGGTATGGGAATGGTATGTCGAGAGAACATGGCTAGAATTCATTCTGGATTGTTTAACCTGCAGTAGATTGTTTGAACCAGTAAAATAAAAACGAACTCACAAAAACTTGCTGGAAATCATCTTTAATAAAACCCACAACTCTCATTTGCACATAGTGACCTGTGTGAAGCACATGGTGTCGTGCCTACTTACCTTGCTTTCCTTATCTTTCTATGCTCGTTACTCAGCCCTCTATATGTTTTCTACCAAAATCGTTTGGAACATGTCATTTATTTGTAATCTTGAACATTCAGTGTAAGTTTTGTTGGATTCTGTGAGAATTTATTTTCTATCATTACCAGAACTCAAGCTTATCTTTAAGGTTGGATTTTTCATTAAGATTTAAAGATCAATTGAAGGAAGCAGAAAGCATGAAAATCGCGAAAGGTCTCTGTTTGAGAATACTTTTTCCAATGCAAGGGACTTTCCGTCAGTGCGAGTGCTCTGAGGGATTTCAAGAGTTTATTTTATATCAGTAGACATATATACCTTCTTTTGTGTGAATTTTCTTGGACTAAAATCTGATGCAATACAACAGGTGTCTGTTATTCCCGAAATACACTGTACATGCCTTCTATGAATTGTGTGATATTAGAGTCACATGTGATTAAATCATTTTATTGTGTACTTACGCTATCATCATCACAGGCAAATTGTGTACATAAGCTGTAATCAAAGCAAAATTATATTTTTATAAGAGCTCTTTGACACCATCAAAATTGATGTAAAATGATAATTCCAATATTGAAGGAATTGAATGATAAAAATGAGTATGCATGTGAAGGTAGTTTGCAGTGGTAAAAATTTCTTTCAAAGGTGTTGCAGTACTAAAAAGACGGTTGCATGTCTTTGATTTTTGTTACGTGGTTGCATATATATTTTGAATGTGTATTAAGGGGAAATATGGAATGTCTTATTATGAGGTGACCTGAATTTCGCTAAAGTGGCAGTTGCTCCTGTCTTCATTTTCTCAAAGATTTAGGATGAGGGTTTTTTGTGTTTTTTGTTTGCTTTGATTTGGTTTATTGATTTTAAAAAAAAACATACATTCAGAATAGCTGCCAAGGCTGAAACAAATTGAATTTACCAAAGATAAAAAATTACATTAAAATACAATATATTGAAATTGGTTTGATGAAATACAGAAATATGCACAGTAATACGTAAATTAGGAATGACATGCCTAGACATTACACACAAAATCATCATGGAAATGAAAAAAGACAGAGAAGATAATGCTTGAAATACTAGAAGAAGAGGGATTAATTTAGGTGAAGTAATCACAATAATTTAACACAGAACAATTGCACATTATAGTTACACAAGATTCATTGGCAGTTAATTTACATTAATAAGGTTTGGAGATATATTTGGATATATACTGAAGTTTAGAATAGCAACTAAATTTCAACCAATCATGAGAGATATTAAGTGAAATACAAAAATCATGCGAGACAGTTAAAACAATTTTTGAAGTAATGTTAATTATTACAATTTATGAGCTATCAGAGCTATATATTAATCCAGCATTTGATATAAATAATATAAAAGCATAACCATTATTAATTACCCGGTACACATGAATATAATTATGTCTGTATATAAAAGTTTTACCCACGATATGAAAGCTCTCTGATGTTAAAATATGTTAAAAACTTGAAACATATACGACCACTCAACCCAATTTTAACTAACTCTGGATCTCAACTCATCATTCTTGGCTATAGTTAATTTTTTTTTTTTAATCGCTAGATACTAGATATATATGTATGTATGACTTCTCATGTATTTTCTATATTGCCATATAAAATAATTATATTGATAATAATAATAACTAGAACTGCAATCATGTTAAAACAATGTGCATGCAATGACGTACGTATTTGCCGTGAACGATCTTGGTACAGGTTGAAGATCTCTTGTAAGATGTGTGTAGAAATAAATGCCAACAGATTATGTGTTATTTCCATAAGTACTGATCATCAACTCTGAAATCTTGTGAAATTATTTCCTGATTAGTATTTGTACAAAGGGCTATTCTGTGCACTGTGTCCTGTAAGACACATCACCTTTTCCCATTTATTTCATTCATTAGACATTTTTAGAATTGAAGTTCAAGAGGGCAGATCCTCATTTTGAGCATATAAATGGTGAAAGTCACTTTTACATGCGTGGTATAAAAAGCTTACTTTTTATTTGTAAATAACATTCAAGTGTAAAGTCCACTTAAGTAATAATCATAATAATATCTACATTTATATTGCGCACATACCCATCCCGGGGGATGCTCAGATACCTACAAAGTTCAACTTTAGCCCTGGGCATTGTTCCACAAATTTGATTTTCCTAAACTCTTGAAATATTGTTTTGTAAGCTTTTCCAAATCAAATGAAGTCAAAATGGAAAGGTTTGCAATTTGTTTTAGATTTAGCCCATTTTTTTCCATATCTAATTTACTGTAATATTTTAGTGTATTTGGAAAAAGTCTCATACATGAAAATGTAATGCTTGATGTCTTTTTTTAATGCATATAAAACAACATAATCTTAACATGATTTCTAAAGATAGTGAAATAGGGTATTGATATTTGCCTTGCGGTAATTTCTTGAAAGTCTCAGTGATCCTTTATAATGGGTTATTACATATTTTATGTGAAGTAAAGCTTTCAAATTGATGCACACCTATGTTGTTTATTTTTGAGTTCACATATTCCTGGCACAAATATGAAAAATTTATATTGGACAAATTTTGTGTGATGGGAGAGATAAAATGATTAGGGAGATAGAAAGATTGGAGAGATGGAAGGATGGGAGAGATAAAAAGATTATCCTGAGAGATGGAAGGATGGGAGAGAGAGAGAGAGAGAGGGAAGGGAGGATTGGAGAGATAGAACTATTGGAGAGATAGACAGATTGGATAGATAGAATAATTGTAGTGTTGGTACGATTGGAGAGATAGTATGATTAGAGAGATAGATAGAAGGATAGGATTGGAGAGATAAAAAGATTATCCTGAGAGATGGAAGGATGGGAGAGAGAGAGAGACTCGGAGAGAGAGAGAAGGGAGGATTAGAGAGATACCATGATTGGAGAGATAGATGGATAGGAGAGAGAGAGAGAGAGAGAAGCGATTGGAGAGAGAGATGCAGAGAGAGAGATAGTATGATTAGAGAGATAGAAGTTTAGATAGATAAAATGATAAGAGAGATAGAAGGTTTAGATAGATAAAATGATTAGAGAGATAGAAGGATTGTGTCAGGGTTAGGGTTAGAACTAGAATGTTACAGTAATTATGTACACCCTTTCGCGTACGTGCTGGGCGTTTGTTCGTTGTATGCATGTTGGACGAATCACCACGCGAATACAGAATCAAAGACCATGTAATAATATTAAAGACGTTACAAAATAAAACTTAGCCGTCGCTCCCACGTGTACGTTTGTGTGTTTTCGAATTATTTCGTCTTCAATGACATGTGTTGTGTATAATGGGGTACGGAAAAAATGAGTGTTGAAAGAGGGGTTTATTTTTAGTGTAAAGGACACACTAGTAGTACTAGTAGTATGTTCTAACAGAGCTTAATAGATCTAGGGGGGTTTTCACAATTTAAAGACTAAGATCGACTTTAAGTTGGACTTAAGTATGGCGGGCCATTCATGCCATTGGTTGCTATCCCCATTGGTCTCTAAATTATAATCTTTAGATAATATTTTTTCCTTCAACATTGAACTATCAACAAATGTAAACTCTGTAGATTTGAGACCACGATTTGTACGTCCCTTGAAAGACAAATGCCAGTAAATGGTAAAAGAGCAAACAGTGGCATGAACGGCCTGTTATACTTAAGTCCAACTTAAAGTCGATCTTAGTCTTTGTGAAACACCCCCCTGATATTGAACAAACATTATTGTATGTTAACGTAAACGTTGGCTTTTAGAGATTTATGGACCCTTATTCTCCAAGAGATTGCTATATACATGTAGCCTGTTTGACTTTTTCAATATCAGTACACTTTGTTTGAACTTATTTAGTCGTTGCTAGGGTCAATCATACATTATTTACTACAGGCATTAATTAACTAGCTCTGGAAATTGAGCAAACCTTTTGTCAATGTCATGTGGGTGGCCAAGTTGACAAGGTTGCTGGTTGAACAATTTTGAGTACAACCATGGTGTGGTGATCACGCACCCTGCTCTATAGGCCGTTGCTTGAATGATTGTGCGGAGAACCCGATCATGCGCATGCTATTTTTGTTTGGAACCTGAGTAACCTAGACGACGAGCGAATATAACGTTAGCACTTTGGTACTCTATTCCTCTTGGTTAACCGATTATTATAATGTATAGTGTGTGTAAACACATATCCAATGAAATTGCAACCATTGTATATATTACAGAAAATAGTAATTCGGATCTGTTCATTTTCTTGGAGACAAGCCCATACTAAAGAATTATTTGTTAAATTTAATGTTCTCACTGTCTTTCAACTCAACTCTTACTACTGTGCAATATTACTTTTTAAACATAAGCAGAATATGCTCCATAAATCATTATCATCAATGCTCACTTTGAATTCAGCTGTACATGACCATAATACATAAAGCAGAAATAAATATCATCTTATGGACTGTTAATAAAACTTGCGCACTATTCTCTTTTAGACATCATGCTCCTGTTATCTGGAATAATCTTCCACTAGAAATAAAGTCACTTAACTCAATGAATATCTTTAAAAGAAAACTCAAATCGTACTTAATCACAAGTGTTTGAAATTTTGAATTCTTGATTTTACTGCCTTGTATTGTCCTGTGGTGGGTTTGTGCGGTAATGTGTATTCATATATTCGTAATTATTTATTCCTTTATACTAGTAGTACTCTATTATCTTTTTAATTTTCTATATCAGTATATTGAATGTTCAATGCAACTTATTTTAGCTTTTTTTTAAGGGTGGTCGTCTCGACAAATCCTCATGGGTTTTTTTATGGCCACCCAACTTCAATAAATCATTGGAATTGGGTGGCCATAAAAAAGAATAAAATCAATACAACAGATAATAATACAAGATAGAGCATTAAATGCTCTGCTCTATCTTGTATTGTTATCTGTTGTATTGCTTTATTGTTTTATAATTTTACCTTATTTTGCACTCGATGGATTTATACTGTTATTCTGTCATGGTTTTGTATATTTTATTGGAATTGAATAAAATTGAATTGAATATAATGAAGCTCATGAAAGATCGTGATAAACAAATGAAAAGTAAAACTAAGAAGAAGAAATGTGAGATTTATTGGACACATTAAAGACATTTGAGAAATAAGGGACATTTGAAATTAGAAGAGTAAAGAAGAAATATTTTATTGAAAAACTAGGTTCTTGTCAAGATAGACCGAAGTCTTAGAACATATTAAAAACTTTGTTACCCAATAAGTAATCGATTAAGAATTTTCCTTTTCACGTTGACCAATGTAAAAGAAATAGCTAACAATTTTTGTGAATATTGGAACTCAAATAATAACTCTAATAACTCTAACAAAAGAAGATCTTATTTTAAGAGAGTACCGATGATACATTTTGTGTTCCTATATAGAGTTGCAGAGTCGGATGTTCTGAAAGAAATGTATAGACTAAAGAATAAGAAGTCAGTTGGGGTTGATGGAAAAGATTCTTTTATATTGAAAAATTGTGCACTGGAAATTTTAAAAACCCATCACTAATTTTATTCAATTAATAGATCATTGTCTGAAGATAAAGCCCCCTCAAGATGGAAGATCGCTAAGGTCATACCCCTGTATAAGAAGGGTAACTGATAATTACAGACCTATATCCGTTAGAAAAGATTGTATATACACAGTGGTGTAATGAGCAAAAAAGTTTTTTTTGGGGGGGGGGGGCTGGCAGACAAAAATCCGCATTACCCCACTCTTACACACAGGCACCGCTGAACGTTTTTCAAAGTGGGTGGGGGAGAGGCTAAAGTATTTACGATCAGGTAGAGCGTAGTGTAAATTGGCGTGGGGTCTAGGGGCAAAGCCCCGGCAGGGGTCAATGGGCAGAGTCCCCGGAAGCTCAGGGGGTATGGGCATTTAATTACGGTCAGATGAGCATATGTTGATACCTTATTCATGACACTGGCAGGTCACTAATTTGAGTGGGGTCCGGGGGGCTGAGCCCCCTGAAACTCAGGGGTTTTAGGCATTTAATTACGGTCAGATGAGCATATTTTGATAACCTATTTGTGACACTGGCAGGTCACTACTTGGCGTGGGGTCCAGGAAGCGTAGCCCCTGGAAGCTCAGGGGTTTTAGGCAATAAATTACGGTCAAATGAGTATCGAGGGGCCCGCCTTAGGGCCATTGGTTGGGTCCAGGAGGCAGGGCCCCTGGAGGCTCAGGGGTTTTAAGCGTTTGATTACGGTCAGATGAGCATATTTTGATATCTTATTTGTGACACTGGCAGGACACTAATTGGCATGGGGTCCAGGGGCTGAGCCCACCGAAACTCATGGATTTGAGGCATTTTATAACGGTCATTTAGCATTCAGGGGCCCGCCTTAGGCCCCCTGATGGGGTCGAGGGGGCGGAGCCCCCGGAAGCTCAGGGGTTTTAGGCATTTAATTACGGTCAGATGAGCATATTTTGATACCCTATTTGTGACACAGGCAGGTCACTAATTGGCGTGGGGTCCAGGGGGCGGAGCCCCGGAAGCTCAGGGGTTTTAGGCAATAAATTACTGTCAGATGAGTATCCAGGGGCCTGACTTAGGGCCATTGCTTGGGTCCAGGGGCAGAGCCCCGGAAGCGCAGGGGTTTTAGGCAATAAATTACGGTCAGATGAGCATATTTTGATAACCTATTTGTGACACTGGCAGGTCACGAATTGGCGTGGGGTTCAGTTGCGGAGCCCCCAGAAGCTCGGAGGTTCTAGGCATTTAATCACGGTCAGATGAGCATATTTTGACACCTCATTATTTTGTGACACTGGCAGGTCACTATTCTTTCTTTCTTTCTTTCTATTTCTCTTTAGTATACCTTTTCCAAAAAAGTGGGGGCGGAGCTCGAGGTCCCGGAGCCCCGTCGTTCTGCGGGCCCTGCCATGTAGGCCTCTAAATAAGCATATTTCTTGCCTGACTGTAAATTTAGGAATTTGTAAATATAATATCGCATTACCCCGCGTACCGCCTAGAGCTGCCGCGATCTTCTCTTCTCTAGCTCTTCTCTAGGCCAGACGCATGGGTATCCAAACTTTTCGCTAAACTGGATATGGTTATCTACTAGTGTTGGCCACGAAGGCCCATTAGTGACTATAGAAAAACATATGCTCTTCCTGGCTATTTGGGAATGTGCCAGTTTGCAACAGAAATGGAGAAACGCGCATTTTGTTGAAAATCATGTGATATCACGAAAAATCACTTGTATGGAATTGAAATGGTTTAATTTTATTTGGGGGGCTAACGCCCCAAACCCCCACCAGTACTACAGCAACATTTGATTCGATTTTTTAACTGACGATCAATCGGGATTGAGACCGCAGCATTCTACCTGCACCGACCTTATACTAAGGTTACAGATAAATGGCTGCAATCAGTTGATAAGGGATTGTATACAGGGGCACTTTCTGTTGATCTTCGTAAAGCGTTTGATTTGGTCGATCATAAAATTCTCTTGAAAATGGATATATGATGTTGTTATATAAATTTTTGATGTAAACCGGGAAGGGTTGGGAGGGCGGGGGTACAGTCCTAATACTAGTGCATCATAATGATCTGGTAGGGAGGGGATTTTATAGGATTTTATAGTAGAGGAGCATACAATATAGTTGTGACATTTTGTGTGATATTTATACATGTATATGTTTATTCCATATTATTTTGTTGTTATGATCATGCATGTTTAATTCTTTTCTTCACTCTTTCCTTGTTTCTTTCGTTCCGTTCTTCTACTGGACCTCTGGAAAGAACATATAGGATTTACTTAATGGCTCTAAATAGAGCTATCCGTCTACTTTTTTTTTCTTCTTTTTTCTTTTTAATAATTAAAAAAATGTAATCTTCTTTTTTTATGTTCATACAAATTATGTATGTACAGTTTATATGTTTTTCATACTTATTACGGCAAATGAAACCAATTTGAAACCAAATCAATTTCACCACATTTTAACCGTAAGACTTAAACCCTTAACATATAGGCGTCGGTTTTAGCTAACATGGCCATGGGCCAGTTTTTCGAAACCGTCATAAGTTTAACTTCTTGTACATCCCATTGGGCCATTGAAACATATGTTATAGAATTAACACGCGTTTCTATGGGATGTCCACGAACTTCGACGTATGACGGTTTCGAGAAACTGGTCCCAGAGCCCCTAGAATAGACCCCAAAGTCGGGTCCATTTCAACCCATCTACTCCATGCACCAAACTTTGTCAGTAGGAAGTAGGATGACGGGACATTGCAAAAATAAAAACAAAAACTGACAAATGTAAATTACAAATTGTAAAACTGACAAGATTGTTCATCCAGAAATGGGGTTAACTCTCCTATTACAATAGCTCCTAAGTGCCTTTAAACCAATCTTAGCTGATTGAATTCGGTTAAAATTTACACAGAGCAGGTGTCGTGGTCAAGCGGATACGTCACATGGTTCGCGGTGCGAGTCCCTTTTGCAACATATTAATCTACATTTGCAACACTCGACCCAGCTAAGATAAATGGGTTCCTGGCAGGAATTCATTCATTGAAGTGCTAGAGTGCCATAACGACAGCCATGCTATAGCCGTTGTAATAATCATTGTGGAGCGCCAGGAGTGTCAAGTCAGACATGAGCGCTAAGCAAGAACCCATACAATCATATCAAGCTGCTCTATTATATCTTGCACAAAAAAACAACAACAAACAAATAAACTCATTACAAGGTCTAAGAAAATTGAGTTATTGGTCACGTGAATCAATTTTATATTTAAAAAAAGTTGTCAGAAGGCCCATAAATCCGAAATTTTTAATAGCATGCATGGAATGTCGGTTGAAGAAGCCCTTCGAAATTGTCAGATAATGGGATCAAACAAGGAGAGAGAGAGGGAGAGAGAGAAAGAGAGAGAGAGAGATTGTGTGTGACACAAGATGTCTCTCAAAATTGGGATAGTCGAAGGAACAAAGGAGGTCTAGTTGAAAGAAAGGGTAAAATACAGAAGGCCTAAAACGGATAGAAAACGAAGATTTGCTTAAATGAAAACAGAAAGACATTATGAAAGAAGGAAAACAAAGAAATAAATCGGAAAATATAGAAAAGAAGACGACAGAAGGAAAGCGAAAATATTTATACAAGGTACTAGAAAAAAGAAAAAGGAGGAGAAAAAATGGATAAAAAAATAAAGAAAGACTAGAAAATCAGGCACCATTAGTGGTTCAAGAGGAGGCTTGTAGTATCAAGCCAAGCTCACTCCCCTCCCCCTCCCCCTTCCCAAGAATCCTTTTCAAGCCCCCCACCCCCAAGTAAATAAATGAATTAAATAAAACATCTTAATTATAAATGAATTTAAGCGAGGCAAATGTGAAAGAGAAAGCCCGTCCAAAATCATTATTCTAGAAATGAGGGGTCAATGCTACATTTATCGTTCAGCATCTGCGTTTTGACGGTGTATTTGGTCATAATCCAACTGTCTTGGGAACTCTAAAAAAAAATGGTCTGTTGATCGCGTGAATCTCTTTTTTTATAATCAGAATGTCCACAAATCCGAAATTGTCAGTAGCATAAACTGCCGGTTGAAGCTCTTCAAAGCGTCAGATAATGTAATCAAACTGGTTAGTGTAGTGACTTATATATATTTGCTCCGGTTTGCTTTTGCGATGAGAAACTATGATTATGGTGACGTCAGAATGGCGTATGCAGCAGAATGATTGACATGGTTCAGCTGTTCCCTTCACAAAATACAAAGCCACAAAGCCCACAGGCATGATAAGGCACTTCTAACTGTATGTTTTCCCCACACAATTGTATCACTTTTGAATTCGAAAGATTCGGGAACGTTCAAAATTCTAATAAATAAAAAAAATCGAACTCAAATCAAATGTGAATTTATACATTTAACATTCGAATAGGTCGATGGCCAATCGATTTCAACATTTGATTTGATTTCATTTGATCTATTTCCATTTCAATATGAGCATGTTCAAACTACAAATAAATTCAATAATTGACAAGAAAAAATGTAATGAGTTTGTATAAGATACAAAATAGAAATATTGAAGACCCAAAATTGATAATGGAACTTTGTTTTTTAAAAATGTGTACATTGAAATGGATAACTTTGTAGTTTTAACTTAGATCCTTGTGAAAATCACACATGGTTCATGGTAGAGTAATTCCAAGGATGTTGCCAATCAAACTCTCATTTATTTGTTTAGACACCCCGTATATTATATACATTGCGTATCAAGGAAAAGTTTACTCAAATATGGTAGTTTCTATTCAAATTAAAGTTATAACCTATGTGACCTTGAATAATATTTCATGGTAAAGGGTAACTAATATCCTGTCTAATATAAATGATACCACATGCAAAATTGCGAAAATTGCAAAATTGTGTGTGTTATTTCATTCCAAATACAGTTGCTCACTTATTTACATTGACTATTAGGCAGTTGAAAAGTTGAAAAGAAAGGTGTTTATATCAACACAAAGTCAAGGAAATGCTAATTACACTTAGTGCGAAAATTTGAAAACCGTGCCGGCCGATTTTCCGCTCAGTGGGGTAGTGAGCAATTTTTTTTTGGCTCCGAAAATTGAAAATTTGAAAATCGTGCCGGTCGATTTTTCGCTCAGTTGGGGGGGGGGGAAAGAAAAGGGGAAAAAGGAAGGAGAACGGGGGGCCGAAAGGGCCTTGTCTCCCAGACTGTTGCCTCCCCCCCCCCATTAAAAAAAAATAAGAGAGAAGGAAGGAAGGGAAGGAAAAAAGGAAAAGAGGAGATAAAGGGAAGGAAAAAAAGAAGAAACGAAGAAGAAAAAAGAAGGGGGATATCAGTTGCAATT
This sequence comes from Mesocentrotus franciscanus, assembly GCA_037976565.1. NCBI lineage: Eukaryota > Metazoa > Echinodermata > Echinoidea > Camarodonta > Strongylocentrotidae > Mesocentrotus > Mesocentrotus franciscanus. The sequence goes on from CP137679.1 coordinate 5,389,290, forward strand.
TTCCTGCCAACAAGTTGTGGATCGGGGGCAAAGGCCCCGCCAAAAAAAAAAGAGTGAAGGAAGGAAAAGGGAAAGAGGGGAGCTAAAAGGGAAAGAAAGAAAAAAAGAGAAAGAAAAAAGGTAGGGGAGTTTTTCCCGCCAACAATGTGTTCATCGGGGTGGGGGGCACTGGCGCTCTGATGGGGCTTGCCTTACAAATGTTGCTGAAATGACATATTTTTCCGAGATTTTTCCTCACTTTTTAGTAAATTATACTTTTTTAGGCGTTTGTTGCTGAAATGACATATTTTTCCGAGATTTTTCCTCACTTTTTAGTAAATTATACTTTTTTAGGCGTTTGTTGGAAAATTCCTGAATTTACGGTCAGGTAAGAAATATCCTTATTTAGAGGCCTACATGTCAGGGCCACGGCGGGGCACGGAGGCCTCGAGCCCCCCACTTAAAAAAGTATATTAAAGAGAAATAGTAAGACAGAGAGAAAGAAAGAAATAATAGTGACCTGCCAGTGTCACAAAATAATGAGGTATTAAAATATGCTCATCTGACCGTGATTAAATGCCTAAAACTCCTGAGATTCCGGGGGTTCTGCCCCCTGGATTCCACTTAGGCCCTAAGGCGGGCCCCTGGATGTTCATCTGACGGTAATTTAATGCCTAAATCCCCTGAGCTTCTGGGAGCTCCGCCCCCTGGACCCCACGCCGATTAGTGTCATGCCAGTGTCACAAAATAATAAGGTATACAAAAAAAAAATGCTCATCTGACAGTGATTGAACGCCTAAACCCCTGAGCTTCCGGGGGCTCTGCCCCTCTACCTCAGCGGGAACCCTAAGGCGGGCCACTGAATGCTTATCTGCCGTTATAAAATGCCTAAAACCCCTGAGTTTCAGGGGGCTCAGCCCCTAGACCCCACGCCAATTAGTGTCCTGCCAGTGTCACAAATAAGGCATCAAAATATGCTCATCTGACCGTTATTAAATAGGCTACTTAAAATCCCTGAGCTCCTGGGAGCTCCGCCCTCTCGACCCCACTAGGGGCCCAAGGGCGGCCCCTGAATGCTTATCTGACCGTTATAAAATAAAATGCCTCAAATCCCTGAGTTTCAGGGGCTAAGCCCCCTGGACCCCACGCTCATTAGTGACCTGCCAGTGTCATGAATAAGGTATCAAAATATGCTCATCTGACCGTAATTAAATGCCCATACCCCCTAAGATTCCGAGGGCTCCGCCTGACACAAGCCGCGGCTTTGCCCCTAGACCCCACGCCAATTTACGCTACGTTCTACCTGATCGTAAATACTTTGGCCTCCTCCACCCACTTTGAAAAACGTTCAGCGGGGCCTGCATGTAAGAGGGGTGGATGAGGACCTTTTTTTTCCCCAAACGTTTTTGCTCATTACTCATATACATATATTTGGCTCGCATGATTTCAAATTTGGGCCCCCTCCCCAAGAAATCCTGGATTCGCGCCTGCATTGGACAGAAAAAAGGTTACTCTTCATCATGAAATAGATTTCAAAGTCATATTGGTGATGAGTTTTTAATTAGAGCTACCAAAGTTGGGTACGCTTTTTTACGCACCGTATATACATGTAAGTAATGTTTAAGGGTTTGTTTATTCACTATCATACATTTTGTTAATTATTTTTTTCTCTCCCAAAGTTGTATATTGAAATTCTATCCACAATCTATTAGAAAACAATCTATTTGAACAAATTTAATATCACACTGTCGCTGGGAACTAGTACAGATTGTGAGTGAAAGGCATTTCGAGAGCATAAGAATATATAAGGATGAAGACATCAGATCATGCTTAGCTAATATTTTGGACGGTAACATGGAGTATTAAGATACCAGAGCATGATTTGTTATACCTCAGTCACACCACTGTACCGATTCAAAGCCGACTCCGTTCGGATCTATTCTTGCCAATTAGGGCAATGTATATTTTGATTCGGTCTGTCGTCGGTTCGCATGGTGTCGGACTTGTATGTGTGACTGGGTAAGGTTTACTGATTACCACACACGGCATGTAGGCGACATTATCCCGGTGTGAAGTGGAGGCTTGCATGCTAGGGCAAACAATCAGAATCACACAACCATACATCGCATACATCGCGCACAAAAGAGGTCTTTCAAAATTAACAAAACTTTTTCGGTCCACGCCCAAAATCGAGACAGACAAATATTTCGCAAATCTCTATTGACGTTCGTTCTATTGTCGCCGATCTTTTGTTCCTGCCTGAGCTATTTCGGTCCGGGTATATAAAGCGGAGCTTCACAAGACGGCAGGCTCATTCCGTGCCTGAGTATCAGCTCCGTCGCTCCTGCCAAAACCCTCACTCTCCTTTCTCTCGCTCTGGATTCGTCGGCACGTTCAAAAAGGGGTTGATCAAACAGAAATTCTGTACAACTATAAAGCTGTCAAGGAGTTTGATGACGTTTGTCAAATTTGATGACGTCTCTAGTAGTGTGATATTATTCGCTGTCCAACTCTTGGAACCTCATTCGTGATTTGGGAACTCGAGGGCATCACATAGCACCAAGCACTGATAATTTTTATCTACCCTTAATAAAGGAATACCAATCAACATCATGGAATCTTCATCAGTAACAACATGCTGCATTGTGTGGGCTTCAATGATTGCAGAAGGTGAGTTTTACTTATTCATTAATTTTTTCAGTTATCAGTTAAAATAAGTTTTACTTCAAGCTTAATTTCGGTGGGATCGAAAATTCGTTAAACTATCCCATTGGGTTATCGATATTTATAACAAAATCCCCTTTGACCCACTGATGCATTCCAGGTAACGTTTTAAATATTTAATTTTAACAACAATAACAGATAAAGCAACCAAAGCGTACATTACACTTTTAGTTACAATTATCTAAATTTCAATATTTTTCTGTTTTTATTTTTCTTCAATTTAAAAACATAGAATTTCAAACTGACTCGTCTAATTTAATGAGTTCTTGATTCACTGTCACCGAATTTCAACTAGAGGAACATTATTTCATCACTGTAGAATATACATTAATTATAATCATCAATCTTTTTCTCTCTGCAGCTTTTGGAAAATCCTCAAATAACCAGGATAGCTCTGACTCCCGAGGAGTCGCCGTCGCCGCTCCTGCTCTCCTCATCGCACTCGCAGTCTCCATCATGGCTGTTGCCGCCCTCTCCATCCGTGCTCTACGACGACATCAACCCGCTGAGATTTCGATTCATCTCGGCTCAGCTAGCACTACCGTAGACGTCGATGCCCTAGGCCCACCGAGTCTCGCACTTGACCTCGATGACGACAACGTACTAGACTTCGAGGAGGAAGAGGAGGACGAGGAGGCGAAGGAAGAAGCTAAGACCAGGAGATTGGGCAATTTGGCCCAGGTGATGAAGAGTGGGAGATTTTTTAGGGTGAGTTTTGTTGAGAAATGATATGTCCCTCCTCCCAATAATCTTTACAAGGATATTTGATTAGATCCAGTCTTTAAAGGGCTGTAAGGAGTTTTAAACATAATTCAAAGTGATATCTTGTTTTATATTTGTAAGACATCATGTATATATGTCAATATTTCGTTCATATTCATTCATTCATTAAGTACAGTAAAATGTAGATACAGAGAAGATTAAAACTCATCAAACTTTTTCTATCCTTGTTTGTTCTCTGAACTTTCTATCAGATTTTAATTCCTTTGTTTATTTGTCAACTGCGGTTTTGATAGGTGTATGTGTCTCATATCTAAGCTCATTTTGTGCCTGTATAGAACTATGAATTATTCATTGTTAATGCAATTGCATTAATATTTTCGATTTTTCTCTTTTTCTTTTATATTATTAGGCGAACGGCATGGAAGAGTTGCCCTATTCACCAAGGAGCTGCCGCAGGTTACTAGCGTCCACTTCGGCAGAAACAAGATAATGATTTTTCCCACCTTCGCCCGATCGCAATGGAGATATAATCCAAGTCCTGGAAACCCCTCGTGCGGCGTTCCACAACGCATTGTCAGTTTCATGACAACACTAGAAATGTGATGATGACCTCATCGAGATCGAATATCTTACAAGCCGACCACGAAACGTCGACATCGCTCATGTGCGTGCGTAAAGGCATCGCGATTTCTCGTGGTTGGGGCTTTCGAGAAAGAAGTGCTAATGAGTCCAGGACTTTCCAAAGATTTTTCAGATATCAACAAAACATTATATCAGTACTAAACAGACGTTTTCTACCGGAAAGGAAACTGAGACGTCACAGACTTTATGTAAATAAGATAAATTCTATTTATTTTTTATCAACATTGTCAAAATAATATGTGTTATTGATGTTATTTTCTGTACAACTTTCACTGAAAAGGGTTACAATTAATGATATGCTTTATGATTACAGTACTACGCTACACACAGAAGAAGAAAAAAGATGAGAAATTATCCAGTTGAACTCTTTTGACAATCTTTTGACAAAATACTGTCTCATAATGAGAAATCGTAGCTTCAAAATAATGCAAGTTTTCTTGCACAATTTACATTTTATTTGGTGTCATTAATCTTTTTTTTTTTTTTCATGGACTCGTGGATTAACATGAAATAATGTAATTGCTAAACAATATTTCAAAGTTGGATTGGTTTTACCGAAAGAATCGGGTAATATAGTGGACAAAAGAAACGATTTCCTAATTAAAAAAACAATTTTTTTTTTAATGAGAATTGAAGTTATAACTTAATATGCGTTATTGGGTAATATTGCAAAAATATATGTAGGCCTATTCATTATTAACAAGTGCCTCCACTAAATTCAATGTTGCGTAAGAGTCTGAATGGCTTGTTTTTCTCGTTATGCAGAAATAATAAACACGACAAATATTTTCAAAGAAATATTTACTTGTGGTTGTCATTGTTCCCCTATTGACGTCAGACTGATCGATGATATGCATGTAATGAGGGTCATATTTTTACACAATAATGTACTCGATAGGTTTACTATGGCGAAAATGTGGATGCTGCTAGAGATATGCGTTGAAAGGTAATAATGATAGTTATGATGATAATGATGAGGATAATGATGAGGATAATGATGATGATGATGATGATAATGATGATAATGATGACGATATAAATAATGATGAGGATTATGATGATAGTGATGATAATGATGATAATGATGACGATATAAATGAAGAAAAGAATAATGATGAGGATTATGATGATAATGATGATGAGGATAATGATGATGAGGATTATGATGAGGATTATGATGATAATGATGACGATATAAATGAAGATGAGAATAATGATGAGGATTATGATGATAGTGGTGATGATGATACTGATGAGGATAATGATGATAATGATGACGATATAAATGATGATGATGATGATGATTGTGTGTTAGTTTTTATTTCCGTCATATAAAAAGAATATACAATCTTGACAAAAGAAAATACCGCAACCCCAAACATAAACATTATAAGCATATACAAAATATACAGATTACATAAGCAAGAAAAATCATATGGCATTAAATTGAAAACAAGAACGAAAGAATGTACAACGAAATAAACAAAAACAAAAAACAAAATCATTTTCAGCTGCACCTGCAAAGGCACTTGCAAAGTGCAGCTAGTCTTCCATGGAGAAAAAAAAAGAAAACGGAGAAGAAGAAGTAGTATATAACAAGAAGAAGAAGAAGATGGACGAAAGAAACAAAGACGAAACAAGACAAAATAAAAAGAACAATGGTATCAGAAATTCAAACAATTATATTAAGGTCTCACGGTATTGACAGAGAAGTGCGATTGCGAATAGGTTGGTGAATGCTGTTGTGTAACTTACGCCCCTTGTAGTCTTTGACAGGGGCGGCGATCTCGGGGGACGGGGGGGGGACACGTCCCCCTATAATTTTTGTAGGGGGGGGGGGATCGTCCCACCCTGAAAAATTGAAAAAGTGCAATAAAAAAATGTATAGCAAATACTGACTAAAGACTGCAACACGCTTTTAGGCTCTAGAGGGCCTAAGAGTGCAGCGTTTAGACTATTAAAAGTGCAAAAATCTTTTAAGTAAATATTGTAGAAAAATCTGTATTTCATTGGTATCACGTAAGCACACTTTACACTGTATGTTTACAAGATTAAGAGTTATAGAAAACTTCTATAACTAAATAGATCAGTGCTACAAAAATGAATATTCCGCTTGCTCTTTTCAGTAAGGAGTCACTACAACATAGTCTATATATTTGCCAGGCTGATATTTGCCCTTTCAACTCCCACAGCGATATCAATATACATGTATACAACAGAGGCCAGAGTGGGAAATAGAAATCCCATCCATGCCCAAGCTCCCTACTTACTAAAATTTACCTACTAAACTGATATTTACAAACATTCGGACTGCACACGCATTACCGGCAAAGTAAAAGTGAAGTGTTAAAAAGGGTATATTGCTTGGTTTTATACTATAGTTTTGCTAAGGAATGTCATTTTTTAATACAACAAAACTTCTAAAACCTGTGAGAGGGTAGTCATTTCCGTCACCTTCGCCCCTCACGTTCACTATGCTCCCTCGTCCCTCGCACTGGCGTACTGATGAGGGGGTAGGGGGTGGGGGAGCTTGGGGGCAATTGCCCCATCCCCCGAAATAAAATTCAAACGTGGTTTAGTTCTCATTCAATACCAGTGATTTACAAATGTTGCTGAAATTATATAATTTTCCGGGATTTTTTTCTCACTTTTTTGTAAATTATACTTTTGTATGCGCTTATTGGAAAATGACAAATTCCCAAATTTACAGTCAGGCAAAATATATGCTTAATTTTAGAAGCCTACATGTCAGGGCCCGCGGATCGGCCGGGCTTTGGAGGCTTGACCCTGTTACACCCACAAATGTAATAACGCCCACAAATGTAACAACGCCCACAAATGTAATAACACTTTACCCACAAATGTAATAACACCCACAAATGTAATAACACTTTACCCACAAATGTAATAAGTTCACCCACAAATGTAATAATTTTGAATACCCACAAATGTAATAATGACTTTACCCACAAATGTAATAATGACTTTACCCACAAATGTAATAAATTTGAAGGGATATTTTGTCGAATTTGTTCAAAACTAAAACCCTGTAATAAAGCATGGGTATAGCGCGCAGTCTTTACTCCAGACCCGGTTATTTCAAAAATTTAAAAATCTTCAAAACTAAGACCCCATAATCCTTTTCCTGTGGAATAACATGACAATCGAGCGTAGTCTTTCCTCCAGACCCGGTCATTTCAAAAATAAAAACAATAAAAAACAAAACCAAAAATCAAATCTAAGACCCAACAATCCTCCAAACTAAGACCCTGTAATAAAGCATGGGTTTAGAGCGTTGTCTTTACTCCACACCCGGTTATTTAAAAATAAAACAAAACAAAACAAAAACCTTTTAAACTAAGACCCCTCCATCTTCCAAATTAAGACCCTGTAATAAAGCATGGGTTTAGAGCGTAGTCTTTACTCCAGACCCGTTTAATTTTTTTTTAAATCTTCAAAACTAAGACCCCATCATCTTAGTCATGTGGAATAACATGAGTATTGAACGTAGTCTTTCCTCCAGACCCGGTCATTTCAAAATTTAAAAAACAATAAAAAACAAAACAAAAAATCAAATCTAAGACCCAACAATCCTCCAAACTAAGACCCTGTAATAAAGCATGGGTTTAGAGCGTTGTCTTTACTCATCACCCGGTTATTTCAAAAATAAAACAAAACAAAAACCTTTTAAACTAAGACCCCTCCATCTTCCAAATTAAGACCCAGTAATAAAGCATGGGTTTAGAGCGTAGTCTTTACTCCAGACCCGTTTAATTTTTTTAATCTTCAAAACTAAGACCCCATCATCTTATTCATGTGGAATAACATGAGTATTGAACGTAGTCTTTCCTCTAGACTCGGTTATTTCAAAAAAAAACAAAACAAAACAAAAACTTTAAAATTAAGACCCACCATCTTCCAAACTAAGATCCTGTAATAAAGCATGGGTTTAGAGCGTAGTCTTTACTCCAGACCCGTTTAATTTTTTTTTAATCTTCAAAACTAAGACCCCATCATCTTATTCATGTGGAATAACATGAGTATTGAACGTAGTCTTTCCTCTAGACTCGGTTATTTCAAAAACAAAACAAAACAAAAACAAAAACTTTAAAATTAAGACCCACCATCTTCCAAACTAAGATCCTGTAATAAAGCATGGGTTTAGAGCATAGTTGTTCTTCCAGACCCGGTCATTTAAAAAAATGATATAATATATACAATATTTAAATACATTTAAGGTCACTTATTCGACATTTTTTTCTACGAACATTGAATTCCAGGATATTTGTGGGCGTTAGAATTTTTACATATTAACAAATCGTCGACGGTCAACGAACCATCGAATCGGTCCCTCCTCTGTGTGTTATATATATGGACCATTTTGACTGATTTGTCAGTTCGTGTGACCGCCGACCAATCATTTATTTGTGACGTGTTGTATCCACATATGTTATAATGTAATTTATTTTTAAATGAAAAAAAAGAGGAATAAAATGGTGGGACTTAGTTTCGAAGATTTGTTTAAATTTCTTTCTTTTGAAATAACCGGGTCTGGAGGAAAGACTACGCTCTATACCCATGTTATTCCACAGGAAAAGGATGGGGAGGTCTTAGTTTGAAGATTTTTTTTTTTAAATAACCGAGTCTGAAGTAAAGACTACGCTCTAATCCCATACTTTATTACCGGGTCTTAATTTGGAGGATTGTTGGGTCTTAGATTTGAATTTTTGTTTTGTTTTTTATTGTTTTTTTATTTTTGAAATGTCCGGGTCTGGAGGAAAGACTACGCTCGATTGTTATGTTATTCCACAGGAAAATGATTATGGGGTCTGTTTTTAAATTTTTGAAATAACCGGGTCTGGAGTAAAGACTGCGCGCTATACCCATGCTTTATTACAGGGTTTTAGTTTTGAACAAATTCGACAAAATATCCTTCAAATTTATTACATTTGTGGGTAAAGTCATTATTACATTTGTGGGTGATTCAAAATTATTACATTTGTGGGTAAAGTGGTTATTACATTTGTGGGTGAAATTATTACATTTGTGGGTAAAGTGTTATTACATTTGTGGGTGTTATTACATTTGTGGGTAAAGTTGTTACATTTGTGGGCGTTATTACATTTGTGGGTGTAACAACCACTTACCAAAATTATTACATTTGTGGGTAAAGTGGTTATTACATTTGTGGGTGAAATTATTACATTTGTGGGTAAAGTGTTATTACATTTGTGGGTGTTATTACATTTGTGGGTAAAGTGTTATTACATTTGTGGGCGTTGTTACATTTGTGGGCGTTATTACATTTGTGGGTGTAACAGACCCTGTTACACCCACAAATGTAATAACGCCCACAAATGTAACAACGCCCACAAATGTAATAACACTTTACCCACAAATGTAATAACACCCACAAATGTAATAACACTTTACCCACAAATGTAATAATTTCACCCAAAATGTAATAACCACTTTACCCACAAATGTAATAATTTTGGTAAGTGGTTGTTACACCCACAAATGTAATAACGCCCACAAATGTAACAACGCCCACAAATGTAATAACACTTTACCCACAAATGTAATAACACCCACAAATGTAATAACACTTTACCCACAAATGTAATAATTTCACCCACAAATGTAATAACCACTTTACCCACAAATGTAATAATTTTGAATCACCCACAAATGTAATAATGACTTTACCCACAAATGTAATAAATTTGAAGGGATATTTTGTCGAATTTGTTCAAAACTAAAACCCTGTAATAAAGCATGGGTATAGCGCTTTACTCCAGACCCGGTTATTTCAAAAATTAAAAACAGACCCCATAATCATTTTCCTGTGGAATAACAATCGAGCGTAGTCTTTCCTCCAGACCCGGACATTTCAAAAATAAAAAACAATAAAAAACAAAACAAAACAATTCAAATCTAAGACCCAACAATCCTCCAAATTAAGACCCGGTAATAAAGTATGGGATTAGCGCGTAGTCTTTACTTCAGACTCGGTTATTTAAAAAAAATCTTCAAACTAAGACCTCCCCATCCTTTCCTGTGGAATAACATGGGTATAGAGCGTAGTCTTTCCTCCAGACCCGGTTATTTCAAAAGAAAAAGAAATTTAAACAAATCTTCGAAACTAAGTCCCACCATTTTATTCCTCTTTTTTTCATTTAAAAATAAATTACATTATAACATATGTGGATACAACACGTCACAAATAAATGATTGGTCGGCGGTCACACGAACTGACAAATCAGTCAAAATGGTCCATATATATAACACACAGAGGAGGGACCGATTCGATGGTTCGTTGACCGTCGACGATTTGTTAATATGTAAAAATTCTAACGCCCACAAATATCCTGGAATTCAATGTTTGTAGAAAAAAAAGTAATCGAATAAGTGACCTTAAATGTATTTAAATATTGTATATATTATATCATTTTTTTTAAATGACCGGGTCTGGAAGAACAACTATGCTCTAAACCCATGCTTTATTACAGGATCTTAGTTTGGAAGATGGTGGGTCTTAATTTTAAAGTTTTTGTTTTTGTTTTGTTTTGTTTTTGAAATAACCGAGTCTAGAGGAAAGACTACGTTCAATACTCATGTTATTCCACATGAATAAGATGATGGGGTCTTAGTTTTGAAGATTAAAAAAATTAAACGGGTCTGGAGTAAAGACTACGCTCTAAACCCATGCTTTATTACTGGGTCTTAATTTGGAAGATGGAGGGGTCTTAGTTTAAAAGGTTTTTGTTTTGTTTTGTTTTATTTTTGAAATAACCGGGTGATGAGTAAAGACAACGCTCTAAACCCATGCTTTATTACCGGGTCTTAGTTTGGAGGATTGTTGGGTCTTAGATTTGAATTTTTGTTTTGTTTTTATTGTTTTTTTATTTTTGAAATGACCGGGTCTGGAGGAAAGACTACGTTCAATACTCATGTTATTCCACATGACTAAGATGATGGGGTCTTAGTTTTGAAGATTTAAAAAAATTAAACGGGTCTGGAGTAAAGACTACGCTCTAAACCCATGCTTTATTACCGGGTCTTAATTTGGAAGATGGAGGGTCTTAGTTTAAAAGGTTTTTGTTTTGTTTTGTTTTATTTTTGAAATAACCGGGTGTGGAGTAAAGACAACGCTCTAAACCCATGCTTTATTACAGGGTCTTAGTTTGGAGGATTGTTGGGTCTTAGATTTGATTTTTTGGTTTTGTTTTTTATTGTTTTTATTTTTGAAATGACCGGGTCTGGAGGAAAGACTACGCTCGATTGTCATGTTATTCCACAGGAAAAGGATTATGGGGTCTTAGTTTTGAAGATTTTTTAAATTTTTGAAATAACCGGGTCTGGAGTAAAGACTGCGCGCTATACCCATGCTTTATTACAGGGTTTTAGTTTTGAACAAATTCGACAAAATATCCCTTCAAATTTATTACATTTGTGGGTAAAGTCATTATTACATTTGTGGGTGATTCAAAATTATTACATTTGTGGGTGAAATTATTACATTTGTGGGTAAAGTGTTATTACATTTGTGGGTGTTATTACATTTGTGGGTAAAGTGTTATTACATTTGTGGGCGTTGTTACATTTGTGGGCGTTATTACATTTGTGGGTGTAACACCCCGCCCCTCACTTTTTTGAAAAGTATGGTGAAGAGAAATAGAAAGAAAGAAATGAAGAAAGAATAGTGACCTGCAAGTGTCACGAATGAGGTATCAAAATATGCTCATCTGACCGTAATTAAATACCTAAAACCCCTGAGCTTGCAGAGGGCTCCGCCCCTGGACCCCACCAGGGGCCCTAAGGCGGGCCCCTGGATACTCATCTGACCGTAATTAAATGCCTAAAACCCCCTGAGCTTGCGGGGGCTGCGCCCCCTGGATGCTCATCTTACCGTAATTGAATGCCTAAAACCCCTGAGCTTTAGGTAGCTCCGCCCCCCCCCCGGTCATGAAAAGAAATCGCCGCCCCTGGTCTATGATGATGATGATGATGGAGGTGATGATAATGCTACTGCTGCTGATGATACTATATGATGACGATGATGATAGTAATGACGAAGATGATGAGGATTATGATCATGATGACGATGGTGACGATACCATTGATTACGATGATGATGCTGCTGATGAGGGTAGATGATAATATTGATAATATATCTGCTTGGGGTGAAAGCTTAAAAAGATATATAGTCCATGTCAAAAACGTATACCAACTTTTGTAACTTATGATTAAATAGTCATAATTGATATGACCTTCTTATCTGCTTTAAGATAGGAAATGTCATTCACATTGACAAAATGGGAAAATCTGGGGAAATTAGCATATTTAGGGGGGCAGTGGGGTAAATTATCGCGTTTTCACACACCCTACATTAATCAAGAATATATTGTCAACCATAGAAGCTACCCCCTACAAACTTTACTGTTGGAAAGCTTAGACTCTGAAGAATTTAAATATAACAACCACAAAGCCATTCAACTTAAAATAAAAGTGAAATGAGAGATTTCCAAACAAAATTAAGAAATTACAGATTTTCAGAAAACAAAACTCCAACCATTACTACTCAGAAGTGTACAGGTATTTCACTTGCTAAGTTGTAGATAGTATATTGATATACTAAGTAACTTCAATGTAATGATGGTTTTTTGAAATATTCTGCTGTTTTCAGAGTGAGATATAAAAGTGATTTGAAAAATCAGAAAACTTCTTGAAAAACTGCTATATTTTGGTTCACCATATAGGTACCCCTAAAGACCATCATCAAAATGTTTTTCCCTGGAAACAAACATTTCCTCAACATTTGAACAAAATTGAATGAATAGTTTTCAAGGTATAGCAATTTAAGTCTGAAAATGGTAAATGTTGGTAAGTGAGCGTTAAAGTTTATGAAGAATATTAGTAAGTGTGCACAAAATATTCCATGGAAAAGAAAATTCGTTTGAGTACTAATAAGCTAACATTCTTGCCCAGAACCATTGTACATTTTGTTGCATCTCCTGAATGATGACTGGAGAAAAAAGTGAAGCAGAAGTTAATGTGTTTAGGAATTAAATGCTCACTTGATACCTGCTTCATAGATATTAAATATTAATGAATTAGTCATTGTACATTCCGGATCCATAACCACATCCATATTTGAGTAAATATTTCAACTTCCGGTTGATATAGTGCTTGACATTAATTATTTAATCCTTAATTAGACAAATAAATACATACCTCTACCCCATAAAATTGGTATTTTCTGAAAGCTTACACTTCATACTACACCAGGAAATATAAAATTCAATTTGTTCATTTTTTTCATTTAATACCCCACTGCCCCCCTTACTGAGGAAGGATTATGCCGATCAGAAAATTGCTCAGAATGATAATATATTGAACCAGAGATGCCCTACAATACATTGTGCCTACCATGTGTCTAACCAACTCTGGTGATGTGATTCATTTGACTCAGTAGAGACAATCTTTATCCCTTAGCTTTAAATCTGATTCCATGGAAATTAAAAAAGAGAAAATGGGAGGAAATAACAACAAAACAAAAAAATACGAGTAAACCACTTAACCAGCACCATAAATATTTATGTCGTGTTCAACGTAACAAATCTACAAACAGCACAAATTTATATGTGATGAAAATGACAAAATGCCATAATTATGTCGTCTGTATAATGCTTTTTTAACTCCATGGTCATGCATATCACATGGTCGATTTGTCTTTGGTCATTCGCTTCCGACCTATGTCCAGTTAATTTCATCATCGCGCATCCACTTTGTCCAAAGACGATATAATTTTGTCTCCCTCAGCTGCCAACGTAATATTGCAGGCGCCATCATCTCATTTTATAATACGCAGTGGCGTAATGAGCAAAAACAAATTGGGGGAAAAAAATCCGCATCACCACCAGTTGGCATAATGGGCAATTGCTTTTTAAGGGGGAGTGATGCTGATATTGACGATAACGGTGAAGATGTGGGCCTACAAAATGCGTTTTAGCTATGGCGTATTGATTAATCCTGAGGCTAGAGTACTTTGCATAGTACCCACTATAACAAATTACTTGATTGCTTAAATTAATGTTCTTCACACTTTGAGCTGTGAGATGATAAGTTAATATCCCACCCATTATCCAGGGGCGGTGGAGCGTCTTACAAAGTGGAGGGGGGCACCAACAAAAATGGACACCTTCAAAGGGAAACCTCAAAGTGAAAATATGCCATTTTTAGACATTTCATTTCATGTCCATAGATCGAGGATAATTGTTCATATTTACATTTACAATCTTGCTTCACAAAAATTTCACAAGTACAACATATAACTGACAATAATAAGTACTTAATTAAATACATGTGGATTGTATTGTATATACCCCTACATTGTGATTAAATTATCGGGGATGGTTTCAATGTTTGTTTCTCTCTTATACATGGTCTAAGATACTGCTTAAGCATCATACTTTTTGCAATTGGGTGTGACGGTCTGAATATATTTATTTGCGAGCGAGCGAGCAAAATTTTAAAGAGTTATGAGGTCGCATTGCGAAAAACTACATCTTATAAAGAGGAGAAAAAACAATTCTGATGCAGTTTTAAGCACAGTCTAATCATAAAAGACTGAAAAGATATTTAATAAGAAACATAGTTATATCAACTTTATATCGCGAGCGAGCGTAGCGAGCGAGCTTTGGGCGAAATTAATGAAGAAGTTGCTATTAGTTGCTTTAAATTATTAGCACTTTTTATTGTGAAAGGAAAAAGGGGCACATATCCAAAGGGAAAATGACACTTATTAGAAAAGAAAAGGAGCACGTGGGAATTATCAGAAGTGAAAATGGGGCACTTCTCGCACCTGATAAGGGGTATTCACCGGAGATGAAAAAGGCACTTATGAGAACGGAAAAGGGCACTAATTAGGAAGGATAAGGGGGCACGTGCCAAAATAACAGGGGCACTTATCAGAGATGAAGAGGGGCACGTATTACAAAGTTAAAGGGGGCATCTCTCAAATTTGAATAAGGGCACTCCCCGGAGATGAAAAGGGGCATTTAGAAGAATAAAAAGAGGCACTAGTCAAAATATAAGGGACACTTCTCAGATTTGAAAAGAGGCAATTATAAGAGGTGAATGGGCACTTATCAGAGGTGGTAAGGGGCATTTCTTGTACCTGAAAATGGGGACTCACCTGAGATGAATAGGGGCACTTATTACATAGGAAAATTAGGAAAAGGGGGTACCTATGAGGTTTTAATAGAGGTATTTATCAGAGGTGTGAGTAGGGGCAATTATGAAAAGGGGGAGAGTCATTTAAAAAAAGGGCATTTATCAGAAGGAAAAGGGCACTTACTAGGAAGAAAGGGGCACGTGTCAAAATAAAAGGGGGCACTTATCAGAGATGAGAAGGGGCACTCATCAAAGATTAAAAGCGTTACTTATCTGAAGAGGAAGGGGCACTTATTACAAAAGAAAAGAGCACTTGTTAAAGTAAAATAGGCACCTCTCAGATTTGAATAGGGCAATTATCTGAGGTAAATGAGCACTTATCAGAGTTGGTAAGAGGCACTCATAAGAATGTGGAACGGGCACCTATTTGAAATTAAAAAAGGGGCGCTTATATGAAGTAAAAGGGGGCACCTTTCTTATGTAAAAGGGCACTTAAGGGTTTTTTGCCTGACTATAATTGGGAATTTGTCATTTTGCCATAAAAAAGTATAATTTACAAAAAGTGAGAACCCCCGGAAAATCATGTAATTTCAGCAAAATGTGTAAATCACTAGTATCGAATTAGAAATAAACAACGTTTGAATTTTATAGAGGGCAACTGCCCCAACTCCCCTCCCCATCAGAACGCCAGTGATAATACGTCTCATCAAATGTCATTCAAATCGCCAAGATCTAATATTTGGAGGTTTGTCACGTTTGACATTAATGAAGACATGACAGAAATCAACCTAATTAAGTCACCTTTTGAAATTTGCTTACATATTACAATGATAAAAAGTCACGATGTCTAAATTCAATTTAATAGGGCATTGGAATAGCCCTTGAGTTGGTTTCGTGAAAGGCTTTGACGATAGTGATTTTGTTATTTCTCGTTTCTATCTCATAATTTGGCGTAAGAGTTTGGGCCTTTGTCTGCATTATATTTCTAATATAGCATGCCTAGATAGCATACGGAGCCGATAGTATTTCTAAATCATAGAATCAGTCACTAGGTTCTTCGTTGATCAATCCACCTTCCTCCTCACACATAAAAGGTCTTACTAAATATTTTAGTTTATTTCATCAATGACATGTATATTATGTAGAAAGGGCCACCCAAACCACAAACTATGGAATTAAAATTTCCTCACAAATAAAACTGATCGATCCCATGCGAGAACCCCCCGCCGGTGTCGGGGTGTCGGAGGGACCACATTTATGTTCCCAATATCTCCGGTAAGGGGTACTTTTCACGCAACAAAGTCCGGCTCGTAATACACAAAAATCGGCCCGTATTGACTTTACACACCGGAGATAGGGGGTGCTTTCAAATGGAGGGAACATGCATACACGTACCCTAAATAACACTGAGTGCGGGGTGGGCGGGGGGCCCGGGGCGAGAAATAAGTGAGTATTGGCTTATGAAAAGAAAGGAAAAACACCTTCCTTTTTGGATTGAATGTCGTATACATGGCTGAAAGAACTTGAATGTTCAAAGATTCTTTGGATGAAACTATAAAGGTCAAAATTAATGAGAGCTGAGGGTAAATAGAATTCAACTAGCTGTACTGCATGTTGAAATATATTGTTTCCTACCGATAGAGGACGCAAACAGTTATATTTCCACATTTACTCATTGTATCTGGGTCAAAAGATTCCGTTGTCTTTTGAGAATCCATTTGTCGTTGTTCTTATATTAACTTCTCTGTTCGTGAGCACGAGGACAGTTGTTATTTAGCCCACTAAAATGTATGTGCCATGATCAATTTTTTCAGTGCCCAAATAATTAATCATTCTCGCCCTGTCTTCTTGATTCATCACTGACTTTTCATAGTGTGCGCCCCCCTCCCCATGACAGTTTAACTTTGCTTCTTTCTTTTTTATTTTACTTTGTCACTTTTCGCACTTAATTGACGCCACTAATTTGTTGACATTTGCCCCCCTCCTCCACCTCCCGCGACAGTAACATTTTCAATCCAGGCTCCCCTTTTCAATAGTGACATTTCCGTAGCCCTATAACCCCGGGCCACCCCCAATGCAGTCATTTTGGCATTGACTTATTTTAACTTCATTTTGCCCTAACCCTTCTCCATCATAGACACCTTTGATATGGAATTTCTTTTCTTTGCCCTGCCCCGGGCCCTTCCTTGTATTATTACATTTCCCCCTTCCCGTCCATTAGGAAAGACGATTAGATCTATCTGGCTTTTGCCAGATCTAAAAAAAATATCACAAGGTTTTAAACTCCAATTACTCAATCCCGCATGAGACTGCACCACCACCATTGTCATTACAGATCACATGATGTTGTGCCTACATAGTATTAGTACATCATCATCACATATCTTCCACAAAATAAGAAAATGAAAAGTTTAAAGAATTGGCTCTCCGAGGGACGGATGCAGAAGGAAGCGGAGTTGAGAGCTGCTTGCTTCGCTATTGCAAGACTATAATTTTACAGCTAGCGCCCTCAGCGCTATCGAATTAATCAGCGCTAAGAAAATATTGTTTGAAGGACCATCGCCAGGGTTAAAGTTCCCACGATCGTGTATGTACCGTACGTACGGTACGGTACGTACATATCATACCCACCCGGCCGGTACCCGTGTGTACTAGCACTAGTTACTGGTCTGGCGGTCTTCCCGCACGAAATTCCACGGCATTTTGTTGCCCAAGGTCTCATTATTTGGTAAGTCCATACAAAAACTACAGATAGTCTTCATAAAGTGTAATTTAGAGATGAGAATTTGTAGCTGTAACTCAATTTATGCAGACACTGATTGCTGTATGCTGTCGGTGCCTTGGGCTTGCCTTGCCTTGCATGCCTTGCACTTGCCTTGCCTTGCCTTGCCGGTGACCGGTCCCTTTGGGCTTGGCATGGCATGGCACCTTCACTGCTTGCGCGTCGCTCGTGACTGATAGGTCAATGAAAGATTGAGCAAATTCCAATTAAAATAAGATTTTTTGAACTTAAAACATTCATAACTTTTCTCATTTTTAATCGGAATTTGCTCAAACTTTCAGTTTCTCTGACCTGTTCCTCACATTTGTCTCCTATTAAAACAAAACTAGAATAAAACCAAATTAATAATAATTATCAGGGTGGACTACCCCCTCCAACCGATGGTGGTTCAACAGAGATAAGATTTAGATCTAGACTAGTGTAGACAAGGAAGGGGTACGTGGTACTTGGTTGGGTAATCCCTTTGGAAGCTCAGGAAGCTATACCGGGATGGTAGGTGAGGCTAGTAACTACAAGGAGTGTCGGAAGTGCTGGAATGGTGTGTGGACAAGGCAAGCACTACTTACATTTTTTTTATCTGATGTGATGGTTTTTTTACCTGACTGCTAAGAAGGCATAAATGCTTGTAAGTAAGCAGCCAGACGGCCGACGGCTTTAGGTCCTCTCCGAGGGACCTGGTAGTGAGGATTAATGCCTTACCAAAGGGCACTAGCGCATCGACTTGGTTTCGAACCCGGTCACTGGATTACGAGACCACTGCTCTACCAACTGAGCTATCGCGCCTACTTACTAGTACTAGTAGTAGTACGTCTGGCTCCACTGTGTATGGCAAAACCGAAGGTTGACAAATGTCAGTTTTATTAAAGTTAAACCCGGGCCATAGGCCAATGTACTAATTATCAGCAAGTCTAGAAATTTTGCCCCTTTTTTTAAGCATTCATCAAAGTAAGTGAGCTTTATTCATCATTCTTAATTGGGCCATGCTCTTTAATAGTAAAAGCCGACAAGAACAAGGATTTGATTTTCGTTTTGGTTCATCGATTGAGTCATCGAGAGACGGAGTATCTACGACGTCCATTTACGTTGTACAATGTACATGCAATCTCTAACCCACGACTATATGGGAAGAGGGCGCAAGCTAAATTGCCGCGCCTGTGTACTCCACGGTAAATTTTCACCAAATTCCTCTTTTTAAAGGCCTTCACCTTCAAGGGTAAATCTGTAGCATAGCCTGCCCAGTTTCCGATCGCCTGAGCAGTTTTTCACAGATACTGTAACTCCTCTGAACACGAATTATACAGGTGCTATTGTACATCGTCAGAGCGAAAATTCTAACAAATCATACCATATCATTCTTTCTCGTGAAGTCCCAAGCGACCGTCTGTAGATCGCCATCTGCCACGTACGTGCTGTGCACTAACTTATCGCAGTCTGCCATTTTTGTATCCATTTGAGCGCGTTTAAATGCCCTATTTTATCTATTCATGTAAAAAATATTTTTTCCCCTTACCCTCGAATGAAACATTAACCCATCAAAAACCGTCATTCTACCCACATATGAATATTGAATTATAAATATACATACTCCACTGTTTAGTTTAATATAATATATAGTTCTATTGAGAAAAATCTATTAATGGTAGTTATGAAATACCCTTGAAAATATGGAACTCTTATCAGAACTTAGGAAAAAACTAGTAAGCGGAGGGCCAAAGTCAAACATCATGCTTAGTCTTTGAGTTGCCTGCCACTACCACACAAACTAAGCACACCTCATTTATTCAAAAGACTTTATCATAATACACAATATTTCAGAGGTGTTAAACAAAACAAATTGTAGTGGTCACCCCTAAATTGGAGGGGGCGTCCAAGAAAGCGGCCCTTTTGACGAAAAATATACTAAGTATTTTGTGAACAATATTTTAAAGAAACCTTAAACCATCATTAGTTTGGTGTCATATGAAAGAGAAGTAAATTATTTACATTTTGATACCAATTTCATCAGAATCAGAATTAATTATCATTGCAATTTATGTAAGAAACATGATTGTTTTTTTTCCCCAAAAATCTTTTTTTTCAAAAACGTTTTTTTCCATATATCAAAATCGGAGAGGTGTCTTCTTTTGTAACTTTCCAGGAATTCGCCAAAATTGAAATATTCACTCACCTTGTCGTATGCTTGCACGTCTCATTTTGAGCCATACATGTAGCACCCCAATAAATGGACACGATTTTCGTATGTCCGCGACAGCCCCATCTACTGCCTCATGAACAGCGCTTATTAAAGGGGAAGTGTTTTTAAATGATAATCTATATTTTGTGCATCCAGAAGATGACAAAATCAAGGAAAAGAGCAAACCCAATTACAAGGAGGGAGAAAAATGGATTTCAAAAGACAACATTTAAACCATATTCAATAACGTGTGCAATTTCTGTTCACAGTCTCGTCCTATAAATGGGCAGTTCCAGCATTGTGGAGTCTTTGGACATTACATTTCAGAGAATTTATGCAACTTCAAGAGGTCATTTATAAAACACAACTTGTTTATTCTGAACTCATATCTTGGAATCACAGACAAATTATTAAATAAGTATAAACAGTGGAAGTTTCAAATGGTTTTGTAGTTATTGCAAATAACGTTTGCCCACTTTGCCGTTATGGACATTTCATTTTGTGGACATGACTTTTTGCATGTTATTGCATTTGTTAAAACATTTCTGTAAGAACAATTTTCCTTTTAGAATGAGTGGTTATGACATGAAATTTTCAGTGTTCTGGACTTTGCAGTTTTGTCCACTTTCATAGTGATGGTCACTTGTTCGAATAGTTTTCATTCTTTTCACCTCAATGATCAAATATACACATATTCCAAATATTCCAAATGGTTTTTGCCAATATCCAAACCTAAATATCCATTCCAAAACCCTTGTGGATATGATGTTTGTGTATTGGAAAGGAAACTTTGAAATCCTGTTTTACAAATGAGACTAATAATATGCTAAATGAGCGACTCTGAGGATCAAAATTTAAGTTCATAACAACCCCATGCATTGCTTATTACATGTACATATGCACGCACCGATTGTTTATGAATAAAAATGAATAAATGGACACGAATTAACACGCGCTGCGGATTGACTGATAAAGCGCAATCACCAGTATCCTATTGATTTAAAAAAATGAAAAGGCCTACTGATAATCGAATTGGACTGCATAATGTGAATGTTAATATTTTGAAGCTGTAAATGTGTTTATTTTTCAAAATGATATCTATGGATTATGCAAATTATGTATCAATATGCAAATATCTAAATTTGACTATAATTGTGCTAAAATATTTAAAATCAAATACAACAAAAGGGGAGATTCTTTGATAACTTTGGTGCTGATCTATTAAAATATGTTTGTTTCCACTCATGAAACTTGCAAAAATTAGTCCTAATTCTAAGTTTATGGAAAAATCTATAGTTTACACTATAATGCACAAACACCAGTATCCTAATGGACCAAAAATGAATATTTCAGATTAATATGGGGCTTGTTATGGGCTGCAAAACTGAAATGAATACTTTAAAGCCAATGTGCACACTTTAAAAAAATGAAATTTACTATTTTGGAAAACACCAGTATCAAATCACCTGAAAGGTTATAATCAAGGGTGACTGTCGCTGCTGAAGTTGCTTAATTATATGCACAATCTGATTACAGAACACAAAACCAATATTCCACTGGTCAGTCAAGAATTAGTATCTAAGGAATATTGAATATATGTGAATATTTCTGAGCCATTTATGAAAAATATGGATGCCTAATTAAAAAAGTATGCATAAACATGCATACTGTATATCCATTTTATTTATTTCGTTAGTAGGGGGGGGGGGTGGGGCTAAACACTTATTTTCAAATGACCTGAGATATAATTTTTTTATTGAGGGGGGGGGGGTAATTGAATCTAAGTATGATTATTGCCAAGTTGGATATTTGCATACTATCAGTATCATGTGATAATAGTATATTCCAATTATGCAAATCATAACAATTAATACATGTAGGCCTGCCATGGAGTATTTCTGATTGCATACAATACATGATATATCATTTACAAGAAAAGAGTTGTACAGCCCAGCCTGCAGTGTTGTACAGTGATAAATGATAGCAGCATATTAATGACAAGTCTACCCATTCTGAATTCTTAGGAGGTCAGAGAGATAATGAATGTACATGTACATGTATTCAGTGATGATCACAAAATGAGCACTGTCTATGTGATCAGCTACATACACTGTACTAGTCCACTGCCTGGACTGTTCTCCACTGCATTCATTCAACATGGGCGCTCACTCACATACTAGCTATAATTCAATTTAATTCAATTCAAATTTTATTGATTAAAATCCAAACAAATAGGATCATTCTCAATTTTTTTTTATAACATTGGATAACAAACTTCTAAATTATAGTGTAACATACTGTAGATAATTGAGTGCAAAAGTAAAGATTACAATTACCAGGAATGACAAAAATTAAAATACTACTGCATGTCTCTTCTGGAATATAATACAGGGAATTAATTACTTGTAATACTTTTTACAACTTTTTTAAAATTTTATTTTCAAATATAGAGGAAAAAGAAGAAAAAAATACAACATGCTAGTAAAACAATAAATATACATGTATATGTTTTATGTTTACCAACCCCTCCCACACGAGATGACCCGACAGTACGACCCTTTTCCAAATCCAACCTCATGGGAGACAGTGAGCATAGGATGTCAATAAATAATGCTTTTAAAACACTAAATTTCAGCGAGATTAATAATAGGTTTAAGAACCAACAACAAAAACAAAACAATCAATGATCTACTAATCTCGTAGATGGTCGTATTTTTATCTTATAATAGACTTGATATTGCAAAGTCAAAAAGTCAAGTATAAAGGTAAACAACAATGTACATTAGCAAAGGTAAGAATTTACAAGGTCAAACAACAAGACTTGAACTTTATATATAATATAAGATTATAAATATGGCTATATGATTATTTTAAAAAATTGCATATGGGGAAGGGGGGATTTACAGTGTGTGTCCATGTTTGAACCCTCCCTTCCTGACAATCCTGGATCCAACCTATTCACTGAGGATTTATGAACTAACATGTAAATGCACATTGTATCTTTGTACATGTACCTACCAAAAGTAATTAGATAGTAGATAGATGTTTTTTTTATCTTGCAGTGAGTCCGGGTCGTCCCTGGAAAATTTGAAAAAGTGCAACAAAAATGTATAGCAAATACTGAATAATGACTGCAACACACTTTAGGCTCTAGAGGGCCTAACAGTGCAGCGTTTAGACTATTAATAAAAATGCCCCCAAATTGCTCGGTCGCTACGCTCCCTCGCATAACATGCGGTTATGACCTGGTATGGTGCAACTGATGACAAGAGTTAAACTTATAGCCATTAGGCAAGGATCCAAATAGAAACATTTGCCCTGCAAAGTACATTTTGAATCTGTGAAGAAATATGTGACTTTGAAAGTTGAAACCAAGCTGACCAATCAATTTCCAGGTTCATCAGAATTGTCCCAAGTTATAAATGTGTCTGCATTCTCACTCTACACTGTAGTTCACTAGTTTAATTCAGTAAGATTATTCCAGGGAGATGATTATTCCTTTAATAGACGAACATGTACATGTACATGTAGTTGAAGTACATTGTGTCGGTTACATTACTGGTTGTATTAATCATGCACGGGCAGCAATTACTCCTTGGTCAATATCCTACACTAATCGCATGATTTACTTCAACCCTAGACCCAACACTATACCTAACCATAACCTAACCATAAACCAACCATAAACCTAACCTTTAACCCATTTTGCAACTGTATCACAAATCCTATATCTTTGACAAATGAAAGCATGGAGCAGTAGTCGCCAGAGCATTATGCCGGAGCACCATACTAGTCACAGAAATGTAGTCCAAGCTTATTCATGAACATTTACCGTTGACATGTGCCTTTTATTTTTTATTGCAATGTTTACAATATGCATGTACATTGTACAAACGTGAAAATTAATGTGTTCCAACTACAAATTTTATGTAACACGAGATAATCATTACATCAGTTGTTTTGAACAAGGAGTATCATCCATTTGATGTAAATTGTAAACCTTTGTTTTACCTTTAAATGACATGTAAATTGAACTTCAAACGGATTCTGAGATAGATACAGTGTATGATAAAGTATTGACATAGCCTAGATGATAAAAGGCCAAAAAGCACTATCATGTTAATCTCAAAATTTCTTACCCAACCTTGATTATGAGTTGTAAATATACCCTTCGAAATTTAGCACTTGTATCCTATATTTGAAGAGATAGCGCCGATAATTGTTTTCATGTAAATATTGACATCGTCTTGCGTTCTCAAGATCGTGATGAGTGATTAAAGCAACAAGTTTGATTCTATGAAACAAATTAATCTTGATACAACTTAATTCGCATATGAGCTTATTACTTGTTGGGATTTTGCATGTGGAAAATCTTGACTTTTATAAACACATTTTTATTTTCTATTTTTTTTTAAATTCTTTTTATGTACAGGTATAGTGCTCCTTGCTTGTGTTTTACAATCCTATTCAGGCATCTTATATTCTTATTGCTCACAACTTCATGTTTCTAAATATTGCAAGCAAAGGATTACCGTAGCTAAAGAATAAAGATTCTCACAGCCTCATTTACATGGTTGAATCAGGGAGTTGAAACTCCCTGGTTGAACGGTTCTACGATGCTAATGACGTCATGGGCAGACCTGCCAACCAGTATGATTTAGTCGTATTTAGTACGATTTTTAGAAGTAAATACGACAGTACGATTTTCCTTAAAAAAATACGATTTTTTTTAAAATCTTATTTTGTGTGTGTGTGCCATTTTCAATGGCAAAATGCCCATTCTGTTTTGTAAAGTATCCTACCAGCATCTCACATTGGCAATTTGGGGATGTTCATTGGTTCATCGAACACACCAGTCATGACGAAATCATGCATATTCAACCAATGCTCCATAAAAAATGCTCGATGTAGGAACTGTAAGAGGCATTGATCCGGGTTTTTTTTTTAAATACAACTTTTGTCGGTAAAATACAACTTTTGGGATTAAAGAATACAGTTTTTGAACTCCACAGGTTGGCAGGTCTGCATGGGTGACATGTGATTTGACCCTGATCGTGTTTTCCGCTGTGAACTTTTGAGAGATGAGAAAGTCTATTCCTTTGCAAAAGTGTCTTTTTATATTAATCAAAAATTCCAAATGACGTTTCAATGGAAGAATTGCACAACTAATGTACATGGAGTGAAATGTGAATCGTCTTGTACAAATATGCCAGCTTTATCCCAGCTCTCTGTGTATGTGTGTGTGTCTCTCTCTCTTCTTTCTGTCTATTATTGTTTACAGCGCACTATTTTAAAAGAACGAGCTGTAAACAAGAACGAGCTGTAAAAGAACGAGCTGTAAACAACATTACTCCCGCCGCGGCACTAATGTCCTTTGGCAAGACATTAATCTACACTTGCCACCCTCCACCCAGGTGTTAAATGGGTACCGGTAGGAAGGAATTCCTTGAATGCTGTGAGCGCCGAAGTCGGCAGCCTAGCATAGCCGGGTAATGTTGGAGCGCCTTCAGCACCTTGCAAGGTGGATACGTGCGCTATATAAGAATCCAATATTATTATTATTATTATTAAGAGAAAAACATTAGGTATACTTCCGCGAGCGACCACATTTTACACTAGCAATATGTGTGAAATATTCATGCTTGGTGTGCATGACTCAGGCGCGTAGCCAGGGGGCGATGGGGCAGTCGCCCCCAAGAAACATTTTGAAAATTCAGACAAGGATTAAGAGTCGAGAACGGTACAACGAAATTGCGAATCGTCTTCTTTCTCTATTAATTTAATGAAACATCAAAGCTTCCGCGCTTCGCGGAGGGGGGAACTGAATTCAGACAAGGATTAAGAGTCGAGAACGGTACAACAAATCGTCTTCTTTCTCTAATAATTTAATAAAACGTCAAAGTTTCCTCGCTTCGCGCGGGAGGGGGGAAACTGAATTCAGACAAGGATTTGGAGTCGAGGTACAACGAATTGTCTTCTTTCTCTAATAATTTAATGAAACGTCAAAGCTTCCGCTTTCACGCGGAGGGGGAAACTCCCCTCCCTGCACCCACCCCTATAAAGGAGCGCGCTCTGTAAGTGATGCGCCCGCTTCGCGTGCTCACTACCGCCCCCTTAAAATAAAATCCTGGCTACGCGCTTGGCATATATGACTTTACATAAATATGGAGCATCGAACATTGCAAGGCACGGTGACACGAGATAAGTATGAAGGATGATCCTCGCTGCATTATTGCTGTCGAAGTTGCTGACAAAATTATCATCATATAACCTCATATGAACAGACAGGGTGATTTTGATGTTGGGATCTACCATCCACTCGTCATCCCCCAGGGTCGTTGCTCAGCCGTCTAGAATATGAGTATGATTGGGGGGGGGGGTGACGCCCCAATCCAATCACCGGCCCCGACCCCCAAAGGTATATGCGCATAACCAAATGCTGTGAAAAGTGGTGAAGGCAAAACGAAATCGCCTGCCATTGAAATAGTCCTGATTGTCATGACGTGATTGTTAGGGCTATACAGAACGAAATCCTCGTAACCCATCCCCCGAACATATTCTAATATCCAACTGATTTCGAGATCATTGTTTACTTCATAAATGGAAGGGGGAAACAGAGACATGTTTTGAATCATAGTAGAACAGTGCTTGATTCTTTGTTAAGAATATTTAACTTCTGCCTTTGAACTGTATGATACCCCGTTAGACCTCGGCCTCACGCGATGTTTATGTTTTTAAATTCACCGATCCGGTACAACAATACACCAACCGTCTGCCTTTGATGAGGTCGTGACGTCCATGACCGAGTTTTCGTGTCTGAATTGATCATCATGTTATTCAACAGCACGTTTACGTGCCTATCTCCATTTTGCATGAGATATTTTTGAGAGGAGCATATATTAACCAATTTGATGATATTGATTTCGCTGTGTGAGCGGTTATATTCATGTACTTGTAAATGTTCATTATGAGTGCGCTCCTATAACTTGATTACTATGCAGGGGTGGGTCTAGATTTATCGAAAATTTAGATTTTTTTCCCCATCAGAAACGATATTGATCCTGGAATATGAAAATTCAAAGACACCCTCTAGTCCTCTTAGATGTTGTTCGGAGGAGGAGCAACCCCCACCCCATTTCCCCTCTTATCTAGTGTGTTGATAATAAATTAAAATTTTACCAAGTTGAAAGTATCATTTTTTTTTACTCGCTCGCTTCGTTCGATCACAAATTTAGATACGAATGTGCCCATGTTCATGGCACTTGACGAGTGCCAGGATGATGCAAAATGGATCTTTTGTAAATGAATTTGGGATTGGGATGACGCGAAATATTTTATTTCTGAAAAGGTTGCCGTGACTAAAAAAAATGTTGAAAATAAATCGCTGCACGTGGCAACAACTCGGTCAGTTATCACCCGTTCCTACATGGACCTCACAACGACTGTAGTAAATATGTGCATGTCTAGAGACAAAGTTTAGATTTCAGCGTAGCCCTTTATCTAAGTCATATATTATAGGTCAAGAATGTTCTAATGCTATTTGGAAATAGATATGGGTTATGACGTCACTAGTTTGCAATTTCATCTATTCATCCGTGTGTAACCGTCAGATTGGTTAACAAGAAGTAGGTTGGATTTTTTTTCGCCGCGCTTGTTTTATAAATATATCATTCAATCTGCCCCCCCCCCCAAAAAAAAATAAAATAAAATAATAATAATAATAAATAAAAAATAAAAAATAACAGGTCTGTGATGATGGCCGTGCTTCAACTGGGATGAATGTACTTAGTACAAAATAAACCAATAAGCCTATGCTTTCTTCTGACTACATAATTGATCTCGAGATTACCTTTCGAAATAGAGTGGGGCACCCGTGCCTCACTTTAATTTAAGAAGGCATTTCAAAATGTGTCTGAAGTTACTGAACCACGAAAAAAGAGTAATTCACACTTCACAGTCGTACCTGTAAATACATGTATCACAGTACGACTGTTGAGTGTGAAGATTTAGGTCAGAGTGAATTACTTGTCTATATTATGTTATGACGATATCTCTCAGTCCCTTTTGTGGTACGTTGACACGATGGTAGTGTTTTATTTGGTGTATTGTTTGGTTCTCTTTTTGTTTATTTTTTATTTTTTGTTTTATAGTATTCTTTATTGTTTTCATTCAATACATATGTAAATCATACAAACTTCATTTTGAATTGGAATACATAACATAATAAAACAAAATACAAAAAACAAAGTACAATCAAATTAATTATATATTGAATGAATATTATCGTTTAACCTTCAACCTCACCACCCTCCCCCCCTTCCACTCCCGCCCCAACCCGCCCCTCGTCAACGATCGCTTAACATTCCACACTCTCATTCACCTAACAACCACCCAACAAAAAAAAACAACAACAAAAAAAACAAACAACAAAACAAAACAAAACAAAAAAAACACTCACACACAAACACCCACACACACACACACACACACACATACTCGTGTACGCATTAGAAGTGGTGACAGTGCATAAAAACTATTCAAGTGGCGACTGAGTCAGTTCACGTTTTTAAGCCATAAAACATATTCAAAATACGATATTTTTGACAATTAATTTAAAAAAAGAGAAGTTAAATTTAAAAAATGCTTAATTTTGCTTATTTCATTCAACCGGACCATATACTATACAAATGGTGACTGACCGTTATTTTGGTGTGTTAATTTGTGTGTGCTCAGTTAGAATGTCCCACTCGCGGTAGGTCACAAGTGATGACACATTCGTTGGACCCGTTTGTGTCTTCATTTGCTTAAAGGGATAGTCCACCCTGAAAGTAAGTTGGTCTGAATAAAAGCAGAAAATTGAGATGAACAAATCAGTGAAAGTTTGAGGAAAATCCGATAAGAAATGAGAAAGTCATGGATTTTTGTTGTTGTGATCGATTAAGCACCAATTGCAAATTGTGCGACGTAACATGCGAGCTCATATCCCATTGTTTGTACAGAAAATTGCTGTTTTCAACTATACTTGGAATTTGTTCTTTGCCGGTGCTATTTTACACAGATGCCTATATAAACACACGCTCTTATCAAATTTTCTCTCAAATTATCAAATCAATTTCATTCGAATTGTATCATTGTAACTTTAAATATATTTCTATCATATGTTGCTGATATTATGTCATTTACCATGAAAGTATTTATCATGTTATGGAATGTAAAATAATTGCATTTCAGCCTTTTGCTCTAAGTGCAATGATTTTTATATTGAATAAACTATATTGAAATGAATTAGTATGTCTCCCATCTTAAATCTGCCATGCATTGAAAGGCCTATTTTGGGTACGTTAATGTGATAATTGACCCTCACAAAGTGCCCCCTCCCCCCAAAAATCCTGATAATACATATACAAGCAGATATACATTCCTATACACTGTCTCTGAATTTACTGATCCTTTTTCATGATGCATCATGCACTGTTATAGTCATATTTAACATTGGTTCTTCATACAACAGTTCTCTACAAATGGAGTGAATTTTGATATTAAGTATAATAGTCTCTATCTCAAACCACTGTATGTAGATGTCACCACTTTCTACGGATAGTCTCTATCTCAACACACACTGTTGATGTCACCACTTTCTATGGATACTCTCTATCTCAACACACACTGTTGATGTCACCACTTTCTATGGATAGTCTCTATCTCAACACACACTGTTGGTGTCACCACTTTCTATGGATAGTCCCTAAATACAAAACACACTGTTGATGTCACCACTCTCTATGAATAGTCTCTATCTCAACACACACTGTATGTAGATGTCACCACTTTCTACGGATAGTCTCTATCTCAACACACACTGTTGATGTCACCACTTTCTATGGATACTCTCTATCTCAACACACACTGCATGTAGATGTCACCACTTTCTATGGATAGTCTCTATCTCAACACACACTGTTGGTGTCACCACTTTCTATGGATAGTCTCTATCTCAACACACACTGTTGATGTCACCACTTTCTATGGATAGTCTCTATATCAACACACACTGTTGGTGTCACCACTTTCTATGGATAGTCTCTATCTCAACACACACTGCATGTAGATGTCACCACTTTCTATGGATAGTCTCTATCTCAACACACACTGTTGGTGTCACCACTTTCTATGGATAGTCTCTATCTCAACACACACTGCATGTAGATGTCATCACTTTCTATGGATAGTCCCTAAATACAAAACACACTGTTGAGTCACCACTTTCTATGGATATTCTCCATCTCAACACACACTGCATGTAGATGTCACCACTTTCTATGGATAGTCTCTATATCAACACACACTGTTGATGTCACCACTCTCTATGAATAGTCTCTATCTCAACACACACTGCATGTAGATGTCACCACTTTCTATGGATAGTCTCTATCTCAACACACACTGTTGGTGTCACCACTTTCTATGGATAGTCTCTATCTCAACACACACTGTTGATGTCACCACTCTCTATGAATAGTCTCTATCTCAACACACACTGTATGTAGATGTCACCACTTTCTACGGATAGTCTCTATCTCAACACACACTGTTGATGTCACCACTCTCTATGGAAAGTCTCTATCTCAACACACACTGCATGTAGATGTCATCACTTCCTATGGATAGGCTCTATCTCAACACACACTGTTGATGTCACCACTTTCTATGGATAGTCTCTATCTCAACACACACTGTTGGTGTCACCACTTTCTATGGATAGTCCCTAAATACAAAACACACTGTTGATGTCACCACTCTCTATGAATAGTCTCTATCTCAACACACACTGTATGTAGATGTCACCACTTTCTATGGATAGTCTCTATCTCAACACACACTGTTGATGTCACCACTTTCTATGGATACTCTCTATCTCAACACACACTTTTGATGTCACCACTCTCTATGGATAGTCTCTATCTCAACACACACTGCATGTAGATGTCATCACTTCCTATGGATAGGCTCTATCTCAAAACACACTGCAGCCAGATGTCACCACTTTATATGGATGGCCTCTATCTCAACACACACTTTTGATGTCACCACTCTCTATGGATAGTCTCTATCTCAACACACACTGTTGGTGTCACCACTTTCTATGGATAGTCCCTAAATACAAAACACACTGTTGAGTCACCACTTTCTATGGATAGTCTCCATCTCAACACACACTGCATGTAGATGTCACCACTTTCTATGGATAGTCTTTATCTCAACACACACTGTTGATGTCACCACTCTCTATGGAAAGTCTCTATCTCAACACACACTGCATGTAGATGTCATCACTTCCTATGGATAGGCTCTATCTCAAAACACACTGCAGTCAGATGTCACCACTTTATATGGATGGCCTCTATCTCAACACACACTGTTGAAAACACCACTATCTATGGATAGTCTCTATCTCAGCACATGCTGCATGTAGATGTCACCACTCTCTATGGATAGTCTCTATCTCAACACACACTGCATGGAGATGTCATCACTTTCTGTGGATGGTCTCTATCTCAACACACACTCTTGATGTCACCACTTTCTATGGATAGTCTCTATCTGAACACACACCGTTGATGTCACCACTTTCTATGGATTCTATGGACTTGTCCCCCAATTCCCCCTCCCCCTGGATTGCCGCCCATGCATGTCTCGGTCGTCTCTTAGTTTTTCAAGAATGGTCCATTGTTTGAGATGATAAAAGATTGTATCAACATTTAGGAGGCAAACACCAGGCGACTTCAAGACAGATGTATGTAAAAATGCAACAGGGCTTTATTTCAGGCCAAAATCCAAAAGCCTTAAACACACTCGCTGATAGACAGCGGTAACACAACAATGTTCAACAACAATATAACATATTGGCGCATGGTAGAATACTTTAAATATGAAAGCAGCAGGGAATGTGTTGGCAAGCTAATATCACACACTAAATCATCATGTACAGCTTAAATATATCTACATAATGCTAAATGAAATCAATGAAAAGGAAAACTGAATATCAGACTTATACCCCTGTAAAACCGAAATAATAAAACAAAATTGCCATAACTTATGACACTCTTCCCCAAGTTCTGGCAGTCTTAACCTTTTTCCAGAGTCACTCACCAAACCAAGTAAGCCCAGTGGGGGAGGGGAGAGAAAAGCACATATTTACAACTAAGAATCATTCAGATGTTGAATATTGCTAGGCAGAATACTATGTTTTGGTAAGCTGTAAAGACAAGTTGCATAAAATGCATTGGCAAGAGACTTGATTATTGTAATTGGTTCATCTATAAATGTCAGAACCCTTGACACCCGATAGCTAGCCTGGCAATTTTATCTACCATCATAATTTCAGGAAATATAACCACCTTTCCAATACTGATTTAATTAGTCTTTACACATCCGGGTTTTGTCAACATCGAATTCAATTTTTTCAAATGCAGCTCATGATTGGAGGAAAAAAGAATATGCCTTTCTGTTTGAATTCAAAGTTCAATGATCATTACAAATGGCTATACTAATACCTTCTATATAAGTTATACATACATATATGACTGATCATACTTTGAAGCCTATTTCACATAAC
The DNA here is from genome assembly GCA_037976565.1 of Mesocentrotus franciscanus. Taxonomy (NCBI): domain Eukaryota; kingdom Metazoa; phylum Echinodermata; class Echinoidea; order Camarodonta; family Strongylocentrotidae; genus Mesocentrotus; species Mesocentrotus franciscanus. Next base: position 5,422,107 of record CP137679.1, read on the forward strand.
ACAAATCAAGACAATGGGCAGATGGACAGACATGCGAGCAGACTACTGTAATGACATACTGTATTTGCTATTGCAATATAGCAAATGGCAATATGGTGAGGTGTGAAAGGGTGTAAAGTCTACAAACTTTTATGGAATGAAATTTACAAACTGCAATTTTAATCATTTGTGAACTTACAGTAACTGCTGTTACAAGGTTATACCTGTTTAAGAACAGCATCTACACACAGTCATGTCTCATAGAAACAACCAGGTATCATTGTTTACAAATATGAAGGCATTTGCTCCACAAATTTTGTCTTTAAAGGAATGGCTTAATTCAAATCTCAAATGGTGACTCAGATTTTTGAAAACAAATCATAAAGACTTATGAGACGTTCAGATGAAGTATAAATATTGAGGGGTGCATGAAAGCTTTCAACTGGTCATACAATCGCCTTTTCTTTTTATTCATTTAATTATTTACTTATTTTTTTTATTTATTCATTTATTAACCTATTTATTTAGTCATTAATTTATTTTTATTATTATTATTTTTATTTATTTCTTATTATTAGGGTTATTATCAGGGTCATTCCCACTGATATTTCATGGGAGTAGAATTTGAACAATATGGATTGACTATCTTAAAGGTAAACTTGAGTAGGAGGAGCGATAATTGCAATATTATCCGTGCAAAACAATCAACTTCAGCTCACTTTTGCTTGTTGATTGCGTTTCTAACAAAATCTTTCAAGTTCCTCCATGATCTGCATTTCAGACAAGGCTCATCCTGCAAACAACTTTCAAATTGTTTCTTCCCCGGCAGTTTCTTCTGCAGAACTGCTCTGTGGAAATGCCGGTAGACTGCATCTTTTTCTTGTTTGTTCCACTGAGTATGTTTCTGGCGTTTCTTCTGACGTTTACATTCTTTCTCATTGCCGATTTCTACTCTTTTCTTTATACCAGACCAGTCATCCCTTTTCCTCTTCATACTGCAAGCTGCCTTCGGAGAAACAGGACGCTGACCAGAGGTAGATGGCAGACATTCATCAGCATCTTCCTCCCCTAGTAAAAAATAAATAGGAAAAAAATAGAAAAAAAATAGGGAAAAAATAAATGCAAAAATATATTTTTTTCCTATTTTTCTCGTCCCAAAAAAATCTATTTCAAATAGCATAGTTTTGGAACAAAAAATAGGAAAAAAATAAAGCCACAAATAGTTTTGAAATATATTTTTATATAAATATATATAATATATATAAAAAAAATCGATGGTGTACAATATTTTGTAATACAGAGGTAGAATATATTTGAATCAACATTTGAACTTTCCTATTAAAACGATATATTTATTTTTTGAAGTATTTGCTGTGGTTTTATCAACTAAATCCAAGAATAAGATATAAGCAATCAAAAGAGTCAGCATAATTGCATTACTATCTGGTGCCTTGAATATTAGCTTAACGCTATTCTGACTGGCAATTTTGCGAGAGTACTTTTATTCTGACAGGGGTTCAATTTGCCCCCTTCTCTCTGCCATGGAAGGTCCGATCGACGCGAAATTTTGCATGAACGTCATTGCACATGTGAATAGTATCGCTGTGTTTGATTTTTTGGAGAAAAAAAATTAAAGTTGCTTTATTATAATTTATGCAAATTAAATGCCTATCTTAACACATTCATATTTCTTTTAAAAAAACATAGTTATGAAGCTATTTTTTTTTAAATGTTGCTGATTATCATATTCAATGATATCAAAAAGACATATTTGAAAATATCAAATCAATTTTTTTGTATTCTATTATTTCATCTATTTCTTATGTATGCTATTGTTTTTATCTTTATGTATTTCTTTGTTTTTGTGATTTTTTTGTTTCAGACATGTATCTTCATGACGAAAACTCTCCGTTTAAAATTGAAACCCCATTTGACTTTCAACACTTCTAGAGCTGAGATAGCATTAAGCCTAAAGTAAACACTAGCGCTGTCCAATGTAATCCCCCTCCCACGAGACCTTGAAGGGGTGATAGAGAGGGAGAGAGAGATAAGCATGATAGAGGGAGAGAGGAAGGAGAGAGAGTGGTAGTTTTCAGAGTTAAAATTGTTGTTATATCGCCAATTCTGGGTCATTTTGCTTCGTTCGAACTTTCATTTGGTTTTCATCTAAATTATGAGTGACTTTTGGACATGAAAATATCTTAAAACAAGCAAAATATATACTTCCTACTTCTCATTTCCTTTCAGCCAGAGCCCCCGTAAGAGTTTGTTTACACTATTACGCAAGATGATGAAGAGTACAGCTGTAATCCAATATCATAATCTCTCACGCAGAGCGCTGCAAGGGTCTGTCAAAGTTTTAACGAGAGAAACGAACTGGGGTCCTGATACCCCACCTGATTTTACATTGGCTCCTGTGTTATAGATAGTGGCTCTGTCAAAGTTTTAACGAGAGAAACGAACTGGGGTCCTGATACCCCACCTGATTTTCATTGGCTCCTGTATTATAGTGGTGGGGTATAGTTTTAACGAGAGCTTTTCGTAATGGATGAGTTTCAAGACAATGAGGATAAGGCAAAAGGCCTAGAAGACACAATTAGAAGTGTTATAGAGGAATTTAGGAAAAGCAGTATTTTGTACAAAAACGTATGCAAAATGTCAAGTTTCATTCAATTTTGGCTCTACACGTCATTACATAATGTTGCGTAACAGTGGGTCCTATGTCCACAATATGAAAACTTTGATTTACCTTCATTGAGCACAGGTACATTATCAAGTGTTTCACCTTGAGAGAGTCCTTCCCCACCTTGTTCCATCGTAAGTAGGATCTTGGATACCTTAGCCACTTGCAGCACTTCATTTGGGAGTCTGTAGAATTCTCGATGTACATGCAAGTCATGTCCCATGAAATTGGCTACAATATCCATCTCATTTTCCTTCAAGTTAAGAAGCTGGCATAAAGTTCCCAGCTGTTTCCTCAGTAGTGTTCCTGTAATTGTTTCTGGATGCTTGACCTCACTCAAATAGCTAAACTTGCGTAGACAATCACTAGCTCGAATATGCCCCAGTGACATATTATGAGATCGAGCAAACAAGTACTCATTTTCTGGATTGACTCCTGCTTGCTGTCGGTTATCAACTAGAGCAGAAATCCATTCCTCCATCTCAGATGTTAGTAGGGCAGGGACCGTTCTGCCTCTTTTCCCAACAAGCTCCACCCGAGACAGCTTCTTGCACAGTTCCTTTTCAAGCTGGGAAAGGGACTTGACAACGGTTGAATCTGGTATTCCATCTATTTTCTTGTAGTCACTAAGCTTCATCTTGGACATCTCCCCAGTCCTTCTTCTATTGAACATGGTAACTTGGGCTAGAGTTACTTCATTCAAGTCATTCCATGCTTCTGAATCACTCATATCTTCAGCCAGTCTGTGATAACTACTTCTTCCCCTTTCCTTCAAGAAGTTAGTAAGATGAACAACATCCTCTGTGAGAGGGTGAAGCTCAACGCGATTCCTTTTCTGTTCATGCAGCGTTCTGAGGGCATTGGAGGAAATAAAGCATGACCAATCACTTGTGCAACACTCACTGAATTTCTTTGCATTGTGGTACATATTGTCATCTCCACTTTCGGATCCCTTGCCTTGTTGTACTTTGGCCATTTTCTGCAAAGTATGCCCTAATTTCAATGCTAGGGATGGTATTTTGTATTGATGCGTCTCTTCGTTGTACCCAGCGACCTCCTGCACTGCTGCTAACACGGTCCTGAACTTCCTCGGGTGAATGAATTCACTCAAAGGAGCATTCTTGTTGTCTGTTCTCTTCCGAAGCTTAGAAAGAAGGCGTCCGGACTCCCTCATTTTGTTTCTTATGTCTGACAGTTTGTCTTTATCATGTCCATGAACACGATACTGCCTTTCGGCCATCTCTATTATTAGATTGTCGCTCTTAGCAATCCTACTGATCTTATCTTTCTTCATTGTCAGTAGCACTTTATTTAATCCAGCCGAGACACCCCTTGGAGGTGGTAAGAGTAGTTTGCATGTGTTCGCTAGCCTTTCATGCTTCTTCTTTTGGTGAGATGGTTTCAGAGGGCAATTGTGTTTCCACAAATCAGTTCTCACATAATAGCCCAAGCAATGTTCACAAGGCCCGTAATCATCTGCTGAAGTTTGATATGCTGGCCTATACACTACATGTATTGTCCCTTCACCGTTTCGCAACACTGTGCAATTGTGCCTATGTGTGCCTTTATTTCTTAGAAGAGTCATTTTCTTTTGCTTTTCTTTTCTGTCTTTTTCATTCTGTATTGCAGCTACCTCATGTTCTTCTCCATGTACATCTCGCAAATGTCTCTGAATTTGTGACTGCATGATTTGACAATATAAACAAGGGTATCTTTTGTCAAACACTCTCTTTCCATCATTATTTGTCATCTGTACATGAATACTTCCTGGTTCATTAGGGGCTGCACTGGTTGATGGGAGCTGTACGTCACTGCGCCTAAAAAGGTTGTCCTCGTCATCAGTCCCTCCGGAAGATGGTACATATGAACTATCCGAGTCAGTATCCTAAAATGGATTATAATAAAGGGAAAATAGGTCAAATTACACAATATCCATGCAATTAATAGCCTACACTGATAAAAGAGAATTGTTTGCGAATACTTTGTTTTTTGGACTGGCGCTTTCAGGGCGGCGCCAGGGTATTTTCATAGGAGGGGCGAGATAACCGATAGGCAGCGATACTTTCAAAGGGTGGACATGATAATGAAAAATAATGTTTAGAGGCATGGGTTGGCATACATTCGATCTATTATACTTAGGCCAAAAAAAAAAAATCATTTGGTTGTCCTCGACCGCCCGCTCCTCATTTTCGGCCCGCTCGTATTTTTTTTTTTTTTAGATTTTTTTTTTTTTTTAAAGAATATACATTTATTTTGGAGCAATTTTAAACGCCAAACATACCATTTTATGCATGTTGCAAGGATCAAAATGTGTCCCGTCGCCAATTTGGTCCTTTTAGTACGCAATTATGTCTTTAATAGAGAAGAGGAGGGAGTTTTCGGCCGGGTGGCAGTTTTCGGTGGGTCCGTTGTATGCGTGGTAAAATCACTTTAAAATACATGGCATAATACACATATCACACACATACAAAACATATCAGAGTCACAGGAGACCCACATTTGCAATAGAAAATGTATCCTTAAATATCACATTTTAGCGATGTAATCGGCAGTCCCGCTACCTGAATCTGAAAAATCGAATATCTTACGCGTGTCTGTAAGAAAGATGGGTACCAAAACCTGAGCTGTATTTCAAGTATTTTTCAGATTTAGATCACTATTTTTCGTGTATCGCAAGATCAATAGTGTCTCCCGCACGTATTAAATCATTGCAGTCGGATCACCACAGGGATAGTTTTTGGCGCCCGAGCTCTGGCGTGGGATACCTGCTCCGCCGCACGAACAAACGCGCGCGGCGCGAGCGAACGGCAGCGTGCGCGCTCCTATAGACGTGCGTACGTTTTACATACAGACAAAAACTGCCTCGCTATAGCCGAAAACTACCTCGAAACAGCGAAAATGAAAATGAATATTGACATGGCAATTCATGATTTTTGGCGGGATTCTTTTGTGTTTAAATAATAATAATATTGGCTTCATGATTTGAACAAAAAATGAAAATAAATAGGAAGAAATGAGTCCATATGAAGAAGAAAACAAATGGAGAAAAAAAAAAAAAAATCCGCCCGCCCGTCCCTACTCCAGAAAAGCAATCGAGGACAACCAAACAACTTTTTTTTTTTGGCCTTATGTATTTTTGACATGTCTTTTCTCATGTTTAATACTTAATGTGCAGAGCTTGTTTAAGACTACACTGATAACTAATCATAATTGCACGTTTGTATTTATTTTGGCTGAATTTTGAGAAGGCACTGTGGCCTTTTTGAATAATAAACAATGTCTTAGAGGTGAGCGCAGGGAGGTGGACTCCTTCCGGAAGCTTTCACTTTTCATCAAGTTTTGAGAGAAAAAGACGTCTCTTACAAACCTACCTTCATCGACTCTCATGCAATGACAGCTTTTGTATAATGAATGAACTTAAAATGCGAGAGATAATAGCCACAGTGAGCATGCAAAGCGTGGGAGATCGAGGTGGGTGCAGGGAGGAGATAGGTTTCTCCCACCGGGAAGCACAGAATATTCGACATTTGATCGAAATTTTAAGGAAATACGATGTCATATACCTTCATCGAGTCTTCAAATCCAATGCAGGGTTTGGTAAAGGAACGCGAATAAAAAAAATATGTTAGCAATAGTGTTCAAATCAGATTGATCTGAGTCATGCATGATTGAGCACACATTAAATGCAAAAATGTCACTTTTCAAAAATCAAAGGAGTAATTTTACCTTGTCTGTAGTCTCATCAGGTGCCTCCTCATCTGGAGATGGCTGTCCCCTTGTTTCTGTAACAGTATCCTCCAACTGTAAGACAATTGGATAAATTATATGACATAGTTTTGAGAACTAGCATAATGTGCAATGTTTAAGGTATGTATTATATATATTATATTATTTGAAAAATTAATTACTTTATTAGATATATATATAGTAATTGTATTCAGTTTCTTCTTACATGTTGTACTAGTATGAAAGCACGTAATACATTTGGACTTATTAAAAAGGAATGCTGATTGCTTACCTTGTCTGTAGTCTCATCAGGTGCCTCCTCATCTGGAGATGGCTGTCCCCTTGTTTCTGTAACAGTATCCTCCAACTGTAAGACAATTGGATAAATTATATGACATAGTTTTGAGAACAAGCATAATGTGCAATGTTTAAGCCTATGCGGAAAAAAACACGCAAAAACCCCACAGTCAACTACCCCAGTACACACTGGACCGGACAACCATCTTCTAGGATTTGTTGCTTGCCCTAGGGAGTACTAATTGTCTAGAGGAAGTTGTCCAGGGCTGGTTTCCGATGGGAGGGGGGTACTGGTGGGGGGTAGTTGTCCTAAATGGTGGTTGCCCTAGGGGTAGTAACCTGGGGGTAATCATCCTAGAGGGTAATTGTCCTGGGGGTAGTCATCCTACAGGGTAGTAGCCAAAGGAGGTAGTTGTCCTAGGGTGTAGTTGTCCTAAAGGGTGGTTCAGGTTGCCCTAGGCAGTAGTTAGCTGGGGTAATCATCCTAGAGGGTAATTGTCCTAGGGGTAGTTGTCCTAGAGGGTGGTTATCCTAGGGGTGGTTATCCGGGGGTGCATGGTTGTCAAGGGGGTAGGTGTCCAAGAACCGTGTATGAAGAATATCTTTGTCTTGTGGGAACTACAAGATGAAACATTGTTCTTTTTAGAAATAAAAATGGTACAAACATCTTTTTTTTTGTCTTTAATATTTATAAAGTCACACTTCGTGATATATTCATGCTTTTTATCCTTTCTACAAACTGTCTTCAAACATCCACATTGCAGGTTCACTGATCAGATCTTAATCTATTTTCTCAAATTGACATACGTACTGTCATCACTCTAAATAGGATTGACCCTCAAAAGAAACACACTTTCATCTTCAAACACTTCACTGTCGTCACTTTGACTGTATAGACTAATCTTCATTTATGACCACATATACTAGTTACCGGTAGCCAGTGCAATTAATATAATAGCCATCTACATATGCACATATATATACAGATTTTATATCACTTTAACAGATAATTCCTTTATTACATGTATAGTCATTCTATTTAGTTTCTCCACTTCTTACATATTCTTACATACTACTACTATGCACTACTATGAAAGCACAATACATTTCGACTTATCCAGAAGGAATACTGATTGCTTACCATCTCTGTACATGCAGTTTCTTCAGGTGCCTCCTCATCAATGCCTATGCATGGAGATGCCTGTCCCCTTGTTTCTGTAGTATCCATAGGCTGTAATAGAAGAAAGAGGAATTACCTGAAACAGCTTTGATATTTAATGGATACAACAAATATGTTTTGTCTTGAGGAAACTGCAAGTTGAAACATTGTCCCTTGTAAGAGAATTTAACAAGTCAACGCAAAGCGTCTAGCATCCCCTCGTCGGGTACAATTGGCCTATATATTTAGCAATTTTTGCATATTTAATGAGTTGTGTCCTTTGAACTTTGACGTACATACTCAACAGCATTACTTACTTCATTGAATGTAATTACAATTACAATAGGTCAGGCTTTCGTTTGTGTGTGCCGAGGTCTGCTCGAGCGAGAACTCGGCAATCATACATACCAAACTCCATCCACATGCATGTACAACGGAATGTCTCGAAGACCCAGTGTTGTCCTTTAATATTACCTATAATTAATTATTCCCAAAATTGGTTTAAGACATGAATACATGTACGTGTACCTGACCTCCTCAGTATATCTCTTTCACTTGCATGTTCATTCGTTTGATCACCTGACACCTGCTCCTGTCTTGCGCTTTAATTACCGTGGTAACTATTGTCCTGAATTTGTGTTTATTACCCAACATTAGACCTTCTGTTAATTGTGCTTAATCATATTATGTCAAACCTTGTTTATTTACTGTTAATGTCTAGAATTTTTGTAAAATTTATTAGTAAATGGTAATCTGTATATGTTACACCAGTGAAAATCAAATCTCCAGAAATGGACAATAAATACTAAATACTAAATACAAATACAAATACATGAAAACCACATTTTCGCATATATAATTAGGTATGTTCGCATATTTAATGAGCTATAACCTTTGTCCTATATACTCGGAAATCAAATTAGGCTGTATTTTGATACTTCCTTCATATCAAATTTCATTAAAATCTGTCAAACATTACTAAAGTTATCGAACGGAAACCAAATTTTCAAATAATTAGCTTTTTTCGCATATTTAATGAGTTATGACCTTTGACCTTTGACGTACCTACTCCGAAATCGAACTTGGGCTGTGTTTTGATACCATGTACCTTCATATCAAATTTCATTAAAGTCCGTCAAACATTACTAAAGTTATCGAACGGAAACCAGATTTGGGTATTTTCACATATTCAATGAGCTATTACCTTTGACCTACATACTCCGTAATCAAACTTAGGCTGTATTTTGATACCATTTACTTTCATATCAAATTTCATTAAAATCAGTCAAACATTACTAAAGTTATCGAACAGAAACCAAATTTTCGAATAATTAGCTTTTTTTCGCATATTTAAGGAGCTATGACCTTTGACCTACTCACTCGAAAATCGAACTTAGCCTGTGTTTTGATACCATGTACCTTCATATCAAATTTCATTAAAATCCGTCAAACATTACTAAAGTTATCGAACGGAAACCAGATTTGTTACGGAAGGACGGACGGCAGCGATACTATATCCCCTCCAATTTCGTCTACGAGGGGATAAAAATAATTGTATGTACAGGTATATCATGTAATTTCTACACAAATATACTCAACTGTGCATACATTATATCAGGAACAAAACAGAGGGCTACAATCTCTTCAGCTACTCCTGGGACTTTGTACAGTATTCCTTAAATTTTGGGCGAGATATTCAGCCACAATTATTACAGTGAAATGAAGGTAAGGAGTTAATATCTTACCAATTGGTTGATCCCTTTGTCAGCCACGTCCCCACCCCCTGCCACCCCAGTAGAAACGAAATAAAAGGGGGGACATGAATAACAGTGTCAAGAACATAAAAAAGAATCAGAAGTAGAATGAAAAGAAGAAGAAATAAGGGAGCAAGAAAAAATATGGCATGGAAAGAGAGGGAAAAAAAAAGAAGAAGAGAACTGGGAGCTGATGAGGGACTGGAACGTAGAATAAATGGGTTAATAGAGAGAGGAAGGAGGAGAAGTAGGACGAGAGGAAGGAATAGCAGGAGAGGAAGGAGAGGAGGAGAATGTGGAGAAAGAGAATGAGGAGAAGGAGAATGAGGAAAGGAGGAGAATGAGGATCGAGTTAGAGAGGAAGGGGGAGAAGAGGAGGAGAAGTGGAAAAAGAGGAAGGAAATACACCGGCCACCCCACTAGAAATGGAATAAAAGTGGGGAAATGAATAACAGTGCATGCAGTGAATAAAAATGCTTACAAAAGAACATAACAAAGAATCACAAGTAGAACAAAAAGAAAAAGAAGAAGAAGTAAGAAAGAAAGAAAAAAATACAGTGCAGAACGGAAAAAAGGAGGAAAAGAAATTGGAGTTGATGAGGGACTAGAATCGAGAATAAATGCGTTAGTAGAAAGAGGGGAGGAAGGAGGAGCAGGAGATGAAGGAGAGGAAGGAGGAGAATGGGAGGAGGGACAATGAGAGGAAGGAGAAGGAGGAGAATGAGGAGAATAAGGAGAATGAGGAGAAGAGGAGGAAGTAGGAGTGGGAGGGGGATGGAGTGGTGTTGAGGAAGCTAATGGTGAATGGAGCTGTGGGCACAGATTTTAAAAAGGAACAGCTAGATTTAGATACCTACCATAAAACTATTTTTTTAATGGAAATTATATTGACAATTCCCATTAAAAGTTTTTCCTGATGTTTAGCAACAAAAATTTGCAAACAATTCTAGAAGTAGTTATGAATTTCGAATGGGACAGCTAGATTTAGATACCTACCATAAAACTATTTTTTTAATGGAAATTATATTGACAATTCCCATTAAAAGTTTTTCCTGATGTTTAGCAACAAAAATTTGCAAACAATTCTAGAAGTAGTTATGAATTTCGAATAAAAATTTCTTTGATTCAAGTTTCTCCTGGTTAGACATAACTGTAGCTTTTGTTAAGCCAAAAAGAATTATTATAAAAAGTTAATTAGACCATAGAAATATGTGCCAATCAAGTGCACAATACCTCTGATCACATGTAATATTCTGTACAATAAAATTATTAATAGCAAGTCAACGCAAAGCGTAGCATCCACTTGCAGGGTACAATTAAATGGCCTACATGTATATATACATCGGAACAATTTACCTCCATTAGACTAGACTATTATATTACTAGGCAAGGAAGTTATAAACCACATTTTCAAATATCACTACCGGGGGTACATGTACATGTAGGTGTTTTTGCATATTTAATGAGCTATGACTTTTCACCTTTGACCTACATACTACGAAATCGAACTTACACTGTGTTTTGATACCATGCATGAACCTTCATATCAAGTTTCATTAAAATCCGTCAAACATTAGTAAAGTTATCGAACGGAAACCAGATTCGCATATTTAATGAGCTATGACCTTTGACCTACATACTCCGAAATTGAACTCAGGCTGTGTTTTGACACCATGTACCTTCATATCAAATTTCATTAACATCCGTCTAACATTATTAAAGTTATCAAACAGAAACCAGATTCGCATATTTAATGAGATATGACCTTTGACCTACATACTCCGAAATCGAACTTAGCCTGTATTTTGATACCATGTAGATCTACCTTCATATCAAATTTCATTAAAATCCTTCAAATATTACTGAAGTTATCGATCGGAAACCAAATTTGTTACAAACGGAAGGACGGAAGGAAGGACGGAAGGACGGACGGCAGCGTTACTATATCCCCTCCGACTTCGTCGGCGAGGGGATAATTAATTACAAGAATATACATTCTGACGTAGCCTTTATCATGATAGATGAAAGAAAGTTGGGGTTGAGCACAAGGTTCCTTTATGCTTACTCACTCTATACACACAATCAGACCCTAAATTTCCAATATTAAACTGCCATTGCTTTAACATACACATACCTTTATTTGCAAACTCCCCATATTTACAATGTCACAACCCTAACATGTTAAAACCATGTATGCTTTAACACAAACAAACATTCATAAGGTGTCTACTATAATTATTTATTAACATCGCTTTGAAGGTATTGCAGTGTTGGTAAAAGTCAAACGGGTCAAAAACTGTATTTCCTTAATTTTTTTTTTTTTTTAAATACACTTATGAGGGTAGAAAACGACCCAACAAAAGTTTCCTCAGGACTCAATGTCACCATTTTAACAGTTTAAAAGTATATATACCCACAGACACCATTATTCGCAATCTTCTTGTTCAATGTCACCACTCTTACATTTTAAAATCATGCATACATGAAAGTACATAAAGTTTTTATGTATTACAATGTCACCAATTTAACAGTTTAAAAGTGCATTTATATACACACTCACCATTATTTGCAATCTTCATATACAATGACACCACTCTTACATTTCAAAACCATGAACAGATAAACACACAAATATTTATATAGTCTCTATGTATTAGAGTGTCACCACTTTAACTGTTTAAAAGCATATAAACACACAGTCACCATTATTAGCAATCTTCATATACAATGTCACCACTCTTACATTTCAAAACCATGAATACATAAACACAAATATTTATATAGTCTCTATGTATTAGAGTGTCACCACTTTAACTGTTTAAAAGCATATAAACACACAGTCACCATTATTAGCAATCTTCATATACAATGTCACCACTCTTACATTTCAAAACCATGAATACATAAACACACAAATATTTATATAGTCTCTATGTATTAGAGTGTCACCACTTTAACTGTTTAAAAGCATATAAACACACAGTCACCATTATTAGCAATCTTCATATACAATGTCACCACTCTTACATTTCAAAACCATGAATAGATAAACACACAAATATTTATATAGTCTCTATGTATTAGAGTGTCACCACTTTAACTGTTTAAAAGCATATAAACACACACAGTCACCATTATTAGCAATCTTCATATACAATGTCACCACCCTTACATTTCAAAACCATGAATAGATAAACACACAAATATTTATAAGTCTCTATGTATTAGAGTGTCACCACTATAACTGTTTAAAAGCATATAAACACACACAGTCACCATTATTAGCAATCTTCATATACAATGTCACCACTCTTACATTTCAAAACCATGAATAGATAAACACACAAATATTTATATAGTCTCTATGTATTAGAGTGTCACCACTTTAACTGTTTAAAAGCATATAAACACACAGTCACCATTATTAGCAATCTTCATATACAATGTCACCACTCTTACATTTCAAAACCATGAATAGATAAACACACAAATATTTATAAGTCTCTATGTATTAGAGTGTCACCACTTTAACAGTTTGAAAGCATATAAACACACAGTCACCATTATTAGCAATCTTCATATACAATGTCACCACTCTTACATTTCAAAACCATGAATACATAAACACAAATATTTATATAGTCTCTATGTATTAGAGTGTCACCACTTTAACTGTTTAAAAGCATATAAACACACAGTCACCATTATTAGCAATCTTCATATACAATGTCACCACTCTTACATTTCAAAACCATGAATACATAAACACACAAATATTTATAAGTCTCTATGTATTAGAGTGTCACCACTTTAACTGTTTAAAAGCATATAAACACACAGTCACCATTATTAGCAATCTTCATATACAATGTCACCACTCTTACATTTCAAAACCATGAATAGATAAACACACAAATATTTATATAGTCTCTATGTATTAGAGTGTCACCACTTTAACTGTTTAAAAGCATATAAACACACACAGTCATCATTATTAGCAATCTTCATATACAATGTCACCACTCTTACATTTCAAAACCATGAATAGATAAACACACAAATATTTATAAGTCTCTATGTATTAGAGTGTCACCACTTTAACTGTTTAAAAGCATATAAACACACAGTCATCATTATTAGCAATCTTCATATACAATGTCACCACTCTTACATTTCAAAACCATGAATAGATAAACACACAAATATTTATAAGTCTCTATGTATTAGAGTGTCACCACTTTAACTGTTTAAAAGCATATAAACACACACAGTCACCATTATTAGCAATCTTCATATACAATGTCACCACTCTTACATTTCAAAACCATGAATAGATAAACACACAAATATTTATATAGTCTCTATGTATTAGAGTGTCACCACTTTAACTGTTTAAAAGCATATAAACACACACTGTCACCATTATTAGCAATCTTCATATACAATGTCACCACTCTTACATTTCAAAACCATGAATACATAAACACACAAATATTTATAAGTCTCTATGTATTAGAGTGTCACCACTTTAACTGTTTAAAAGCATATAAACACACAGTCACCATTATTAGCAATCTTCATATACAATGTCACCACTCTTACATTTCAAAACCATGAACAGATAAACACACAAATATTTATATAGTCTCTATGTATTAGAGTGTCACCACTTTAACTGTTTAAAAGCATATAAACACACACTGTCACCATTATTAGCAATCTTCATATACAATGTCACCACTCTTACATTTCAAAACCATGAATACATAAACACACAAATATTTATAAGTCTCTATGTATTAGAGTGTCACCACTTTAACTGTTTAAAAGCATATAAACACACACTGTCACCATTATTAGCAATCTTCATATACAATGTCACCACTCTTACATTTCAAAACCATGAATACATAAACACACAAATATTTAAAAGTCTCTATGTATTAGAGTGTCACCACTTTAACAGTTTAAAAGTATACACAAACACCATTATTTGCAATCTTCATATACAATGTCATCACTCAACCAAAATAGTAAGTTTCCCCTAGCATTTTTCCATATATCTCAAAAAATATTTTGCCAATTTTGATCTCGCAAAAGGTATTGGATGCGCAAATTTCTTACGCACAATGTGAATGGTAAATTGTTACCATAGCATTACGCTTTCATCATCCAAAAATGTATTTTCTGACACAAAGTGCAAATAAAAAAGTTGCTTCTTTACATTTTAAACATAACAAAAAGTAACTCCCTCCTAATCAAAATGACATTAACAAAATTTAATGAAACATTGTTGAGTAAAATAACTGAGCAGGAGTGTTTCCATACTTATTAACTAACTTTTGTGTTAAAATCAGATTGATCTGAGTCATGCATGATTGAGCACACATTAAATGCAAAAATGTCACTTTTCAAAAATCAAAGGAGTAATTTTACCTTGTCTGTAGTCTCATCAGGTGCCTCCTCATCTGGAGATGGCTGTCCCCTTGTTTCTGTAACAGTATCCTCCAACTGTAAGACAATTGGATAAATTATATGACAGAGTTTTGAGAACTAGCATAATGTGCAATGTTTAAGGTATGTATTATATATATTATATTATTTGAAAAATTGATTACTTTATTATATATATAGTAATTGTATTCAGTTTCTTCTTACATGTTGTACTAGTATGAAAGCACGTAATACATTTGGACTTATTAAAAAGGAATGCTGATTGCTTACCTTGTCTGTAGTCTCATCAGGTGCCTCCTCATCTGGAGATGGCTGTCCCCTTGTTTCTGTAACATGTAACTGTAAATTGTATGACATAGTTTTGAGAACAAGCATAATGTGCAATGTTTAAGCCTATGCGGAAAAAAACACGCAAAAACCCCACAGTCAACTACCCCGAGTACACACTGGACCGGACAACCATCTTCTAGGACTTGTTGCTTGCCCTAGGGAGTACTTGTCTAGAGGAAGTTGTGCAGGGCTGGTTTCCGATGGGAGGAGGGGGTACTGGTGGGGGTAGTTGTCCTAAATGGTGGTTGCCCTAGGGGTAGTAACCTGGGGGTAATCATCCTAGAGGGTAATTGTCCTGGGGGTAGTCATCCTAGAGGGTAGTAGCCAAAGGAGGTAGTTGTCCTAGGGGGTAGTTGTTCTAAAGGGTGGTTGCCCTAGGCGGTAGTTAGCTGGGGTAATCATCCTAGAGGGTAATTGTCCTAGGGGTAGTTGCCCTAGAGGGTGGTTATCCTAGGGGTGGTTATCCGGGGGTGCATGGTTGTCAAGGGGGTAGGTGTCCAAGAACCGTGTATGAAGAATATCTTTGTCTTGTGGGAACTACAAGATGAAACATTGTTCTTTTTAGAAATAAAAATGGTACAAACATCTTTTTTTTGTCTATAATCTTTATAAAGTCACACTTCGTGATATATATTCATGCTTTGTATCCTTTCTACAAACTGTCTTCAAACATCCACATTGCAGGTTCACTGATCAGATCTTAATCTATTTTCTCAAATTGACATACATACTGTCATCACTCTAAATAGGATTAACCCTCAAAAGAAACACACTTTCATACATATTCTTCAAATGCTTCACTGTCGTCACTTTGACTGTATCTAGACTAATCTTCATTTATTCACCACATATACTAGTATAGCCAGTGCAATTAATATAATAGCCATCTACATATGCACATATATATAAAGATGTTATGTTACTTTAACAGATAATTCCTTTATTACATGTATAGTCATTCTATTTAGTTTCTCCACTTCTTACATATTCTAACGTACTACTACTATGCACTATTATGAAAGCACAATACATTTCGACTTATCCAGAAGGAATACTGATTGCTTACCATCTCTGTACATGCAGTTTCTTCAGGTGCCTCCTCATCAATGCCTATGCATGGAGATGCCTGTCCCCTTGTTTCTGTAGTATCCATAGGCTGTAATAGAAGAAAGAGGACTAATTACCTGAAACAGTTTTGATATTTAATGGATACAACTATAGGAACTTAATTGTGTTAATGTACATCTTTATCGTTACTCCACAGATGCTGACATTGTTTGATGTTGTTGACAAGTCCTTGAACTTCATACAAGCATAAGCAAATAGTTACAGACTTATTTATGTCGGCATCGTTTGAACTGCTCTGACCTCTGAATAAACTGAGTTTTTAACTGTCTTCTGATCAAAATGAGTGACATCCCGTGTCCAGCACCGGACTGCACAATCGCCTGGCCAGCGACGATACCGGCAGAAGTCCTTATCCGCCTTATCGACCTCCACGCCCGGACAGCCCACCCTGCCGTCTCCACCGGGACGGCGGCCTCCATTACTGCCAAGGCCGAGAAGGTGAAAAGGCTACCAACTCTGCTTCGGGAACCAGTGAGGAATGGGCATACTTTCTGCTGCGTTGGTCTGATTACAAGGCTGCCACGCACCTTGCAGGACCAGACGTCATTTACCAGCTGCTTGAATGCTGTGATAACGGCCTCAGGAAAGACCTTTCAAGAACCTTTGGGCTCTCGCTTCCCAAGACGAGCCCACAGTCCTTTCCCATATAAAGACACTAGCCGTTCGTCGGGAAAACATCATGGTCGCCCGGGTTCAATTACAGTAGATGCGGCAGGACAGAAATGAACCTGTACGGGCATTTGCTGCCCGCCTCCGTGGCCAAGCAAGCATCTGCAGCTATCAGGTCACTTGTACCTGCCATAATGATGTGGACTATAGGGCTGCCATGGTGCGAAATTCCCTCATCAGGGGTTAGTAGATGAAGACATACGATTGAACATATTGGGCGAGACCAAACAAGACATGACTTAGAGATCGCGTATGTCGAGGCCAAAGAAAGTGGGAAGAGGTCTGCCAGCCGTATCCGCAGAGGCCCCGTATCCGCTTCTGCCATCACAAGCTCCTAATCATACTCACGCCGCACTCTGTCCCGCCGTCCTGATCGACTGAAGAAACGCGGGATACTAAACCAATTTTACCTTTAGAAGGAGGAGAAAATCGTGAATTATCAACTCCATCATCGCAGAGATGAAATGGTTCAAGAAGAAATGCATGGGGAAACCTATCCTAGGCAGATTTGATAACCAAAGCGATTCAAAGTGCACCCGATCAACGCTTGACCCTTTCCCAAATTTACGACTGGATGGTGAAAAATGTCCCAATTTTCAAGGATAAAGGAGACAGCAATAAGACTCGCCCAACCTGCCTGGCGACTGATTGGAGTAAGGAAGGGATTGGCTTCTGGCTATTTCAGAAACACTGTTCCTGCACATCGATCAAGCCATTCTGTTGCAAACCTGGCTGGAAGATCACCCTTGTTGGAAGCCGTTTCACATCCGATATGCACCGATCGAGGGCGAGGCCCTGGCTGTTGTCAATGCCTTGGACAAGGCCCGCCACTTTGTCATTGGATGCTCTGACCTCATCGTGGCGGTAGACCACAAACCCCTCCTCAAGACCCTTGGTGACCGCTCCCTGAACGACATCCCGAACCCTCGCCTTCGCAACCTGAAAGAGAAGTCGCTTCGGTACCGCTTCCGGATTGTTCACATTCCAGGCGTCCGCCATGCTGCTGCCGATGCCATCCCCCGTCATACCGTTGGTGAGCCTCAACAGCTTCCTCTCCCTCATGATGTCGCGAACATTTGGGACCCCGTCGACCCCCTTCCATATCCATCCTTGCATCATTGATTCCTTGTTGCTGTCCGCACCCCTCCTGACGACCTTCCGCAGGTGTGCACAGCAGATGCCTCACCATCAACCGAAGTCTTCAGGACTGTCACTTAGGATGACATCCGTCTGGCCACAGCAAGCGACCCCTCCATGTCCAGGTTGCTGACCATCATCGAGGAGGGCTTCCCGACCAACGCAACGCCCTCCCGCCAGACGTCAGCCAGTACCACCAGTTTTGAGAGTACCTCACTAGCTTCGATGGTGTAGCTCTGTATCGTGATCGCGTGGTCGTCCCGCCCTCCCTTCGAGGCCGCGTGCTGCAGGCCTTACACTCTGCACACCAGGGCGTCTCGCAAATGTGCTCCAGAGCAGAATCTTCCATCTTTTGGCCAGGCATGACCCCAGCTATCATCGAGATGCGGGCCCGATGCTCTCCTGCAACTGCATGTCGCCCTCTCAGCCTGCCACACCCCCACCCCACCGGCCTCCCCGGCTTACCCATTCCAGTGCATTGCTGCTGATTACTTTCATTTCCAGGGCCATAACTGCTTGGTCATTGTGGACAGGTACATGTACAGCAATTGGCCAATAGTAGAGGAGGCTGCTGCTGGGGCCAATGGACTCATTGCTGCCCTGCGCCGTATCTTTGTCATGTACGGCATCAGTGATGAGCTGTCATCTGATGGCCGGGGGACCTGAATTCACGTCGCACCTGACATCTAGCTTCCTCCGTGACTGGGGTGTACGCCATCGTGTTTCTTCAGTTGCCTTCCCCCACAGCAACTGCCTTGCCAAGGTGGGCGTGAAGACAGTAAAGCGCCTCCTCACTGGCAACGTCAGCGCTGACGGGAAGCTGAACTCTGACCAATTCAAGCGTGCAATTCTCCAGTACCGCAACACTCCACATCGGGACACAGGCTTATCTCCTCCAATGTGCGTGTTTGGCAGACCCATTCGGGATTTCATCCCCATCCACCCAGGCAGATATCATCCTCACTCCACATGGAAGGACACCTTACTCTCCCGAGAAGAGGCCCTGCGGAATCGGCACATGCGGGCCACAGAACGTTTGTCTGAGCACACCCGCCACCTCCCACCGCTGGCTGTGGGGGACTCCGTTCGCATTCAGAACCAGACTGGCCCACACCCAAACAAGTGGGATAAAACTGGAATCGTGGTAGAAGTCCACCAATTTGATCAGTATGGGATTCGTGTAGATGGTTCGGGGCGTGTCACCCTGCGAAACAGACGATTCCTTCGTAAGTTTACGCCGGTCGTCCCTCGTGCACCACTCCTCATGGCTCCAGCCCCACTCCTCTGGCATGTGATAAGACTTTGCATGACTCAAAGACTTGGGGGGGGGGGCATATAGGAACTTGTGTTAATGTACATCTTTATCGTTACTCCACAGATGCCGACATTGTTTGATGTTGTTGACAAGTCCTTGTACTTCATACAAGCACAAGCAAATAGTTACAGACTTATATTTAACAACAAATATGTTTTGTCTTGAGGAAACTGCAAGTTGAAACATTGTCCCTTGTAAGAGAAGTTTTTTTTTACACAACAATATTTCATTAAAAAGATATGCCATTTTGCTAAGGGTGGAGGGGAGTTACTATTTTTGTTGTGTTGATATTGCATCTTTTTTGAAGATGACCCAGCACACAATTCTGTCCAGACGGTACAAACAATGGGAAACCTGTGAGACTTGAGACAATAATGGCAAATTTGTGTATCGGGTCATCTTCAATGTAGATGTCATAAGTGCAACTTTTTTTGCACTTCGGAAAATACAGTTTTTGATGACGAACATGTTATTCCATGGCAACCATTTACCATTCACAGTGTGCAAACTGTGCATAAGAAAATTGGGCATCTATTACCTTTTGCTGGATAAAAATCGAAAAAAATAGTTTTAGAGATGTATGAAAAAAGGCTAAGGGGAACTTATTTTTTGGGGGTATGTATTATTTGAACAATTAATTACTTTATTAGATATATATATAGTAATTGTATTCAGTTTCTTCTTACATGTTGTACTAGTATGAAAGCACGTAATACATTTGGACTTATTAAAAAGGAATGCTGATTGCTTACCTTGTCTGTAGTCTCATCAGGTGCCTCCTCATCTGGAGATGGCTGTCCCCTTGTTTCTGTAACAGTATCCTCCAACTGTAAGACAATTGGATAAATTATATGACAGAATTTTGAGAACTAGCATAATGCCCAATGTTTAAGCCTATGCATAAAACAAACAAATGCAAAAAACCCCGGTCAGCTACCCCCCCCCGAGTACCCAATGGACCTGACAACCATCCTCTATGACTTCTTGCTTGCCCTAGGGAGTACTTGTCTGGGGTAGTTGTCCGGGGTAGTTTCCGGGGGTTACTTGACCAGGGATAGTTGTCGGGGAGGTACTTGTTAGGGGGTAGTTGTCCGAGAGGGTGGTTGCCCTAGGGGTAGTTAGCAGGGGGTAATCATCCTAGAGGGTAATTGTCCTGGAGGTAATCGTCCTGGAGATAGTCGTCGTAGAGGGTGGTAGCCATAGGAGGTAGTTTTCCTAGGGGGTAGTTGTCCTAAAGGGTGGTAGCCCTAGGCGGTAGTTAGCTGGGGTAATCATCCTAGAGGGTAATTGTCCTAGGGTAGTTGCCCTAGAGGGTGGTTATCCTAGGGTGGTTATCCGGGGGTGCATGGTTGTCAAGGGGGTAGGTGTCCAAGAACCGTGTATGAAGAATATCTTTGTCTTGTGGGAACTACAAGATGAAACATTGTTCTTTTTAGAAATAAAAATGGTACAAACATCTTTTTTTTGTCTATAATCTTTATAAAGTCACACTTTGTGATATATATTCATGCTTTGTATCCTTTCTACAAACTGTCTTCAAACATCCACATTGCAGGTTCACTGATCAGATCTTAATCTATTTTCTCAAATTGACATACATACTGTCATCACTCTAAATAGGATTAACCCTCAAAAGAAACACACTTTCATACATATTCTTCAAATGCTTCACTGTCGTCACTTTGACTGTATCTAGACTAATCTTCATTTATTCACCACATATACTAGTTAGCCAGTGCAATTAATATAATAGCCATCTACATATGCACATATATATACAGATTTTATATCACTTTAACAGATAATTCCTTTATTACATGTATAGTCATTCTATTTAGTTTCTCCACTTTTTACATATTCTTACATACTACTACTATGCACACTACATGTATGAAAGCACAATACATTTCGACTTATCCAGAAGGAATACTGATTGCTTACCATCTCTGTACATGCAGTTTCTTCAGGTGCCTCCTCATCAATGCCTATGCATGGAGATGCCTGTCCCCTTGTTTCTGTAGTAGCCATAGGCTGTAAGAAGAAAGAGGACTAATTACCTGAAACAGTTTTGATATTTAATGGATACAACAAATATGTTTTGTCTTGAGGAAACTGCAAGTTGAAACATTGTCCCTTGTAAAAGAATTTAATTAATTACAAGAATGTACATTCTGACGTAGCCTTTATCATGATAGATGAAAACAAGTTGGGGTTAAGCACAAGGTTCCTTTATGCTTACTCACTCTATACACACAATCAGACCCTAACTTTCCAATATTAAACTGCCATTGCTTTAACATACACATACCTTTATTTGCAAACTCCCCATATTTACAATGTCACAACCCTAACATGTTAAAACCATGTATGCTTTAACACAAACAAACATTCATAAGGTGTCTACTATAATTATTTATTAACATCGCTTTGAAGGTATTGCAGTGTTGGTAAAATTCAAACAGGTCAAAAACTGTATTTCCTTAATTTTTTTTTTTAATCCACTTATGAGGGTAGAAAACAACCCAACAGACGTTTGCTCAGAACTCAATGTCACCAATTTAACTGTTTAAAAGCATATAAACACACACAGTCACCATTATTAGCAATCTTCATATACAATGTCACCACTCTTACATTTCAAAACCATGAACAGATAAACACACAAATATTTATATAGTCTCTATGTATTAGAGTGTCACCACTTTAACTGTTTAAAAGCATATACACACACAGTCACCATTATTAGCAATCTTCATATACAATGTCACCACTCTTACATTTCAAAACCATGAATACATAAACACACAAATATTTATATAGTCTCTATGTATTAGAGTGTCACCACTTTAACTGTTTAAAAGCATATAAACACACAGTCACCATTATTAGCAATCTTCATATACAATGTCACCACTCTTACATTTCAAAACCATGAATACATAAACACACAAATATTTATATAGTCTCTATGTATTAGAGTGTCACCACTTTAACTGTTTAAAAGCATATAAACACACACAGTCACCATTATTAGCAATCTTCATATACAATGTCACCACTCTTACATTTCAAAACCATGAATACATAAACACACAAATATTTATATAGTCTCTATGTATTAGAGTGTCACCACTTTAACTGTTTAAAAGCATATAAACACACACAGTCACCATTATTAGCAATCTTCATATACAATGTCACCACTCTTACATTTCAAAACCATGAATACATAAACACACAAATATTTATATAGTCTCTATGTATTAGAGTGTCACCACTTTAACTGTTTAAAAGCATATAAACACACAGTCACCATTATTAGCAATCTTCATATACAATGTCACCACTCTTACATTTCAAAACCATGAATACATAAACACACAAATATTTATATAGTCTCTATGTATTAGAGTGTCACCACTTTAACTGTTTAAAAGCATATAAACACACACAGTCACCATTATTAGCAATCTTCATATACAATGTCACCACTCTTACATTTCAAAACCATGAATAGATAAACACACAAATATTTATAAGTCTCTATGTATTAGAGTGTCACCACTTTAACTGTTTAAAAGCATATAAACACACACAGTCACCATTATTAGCAATCTTCATATACAATGTCACCACTCTTACATTTCAAAACCATGAATAGATAAACACACAAATATTTATATAGTCTCTATGTATTAGAGTGTCACCACTTTAACTGTTTAAAAGCATATAAACACACAGTCACCATTATTAGCAATCTTCATATACAATGTCACCACTCTTACATTTCAAAACCATGAATACATAAACACACAAATATTTATAAGTCTCTATGTATTAGAGTGTCACCACTTTAACTGTTTAAAAGCATATAAACACACACAGTCATCATTATTAGCAATCTTCATATACAATGTCACCACTCTTACATTTCAAAACCATGAATAGATAAACACACAAATATTTATATAGTCTCTATGTATTAGAGTGTCACCACTTTAACTGTTTAAAAGCATATAAACACACAGTCACCATTATTAGCAATCTTCATATACAATGTCACCACTCTTACATTTCAAAACCATGAATACATAAACACACAAATATTTATAAAGTCTCTATGTATTAGAGTGTCACCACTTTAACTGTTTAAAAGCATATAAACACACAGTCATCATTATTAGCAATCTTCATATACAATGTCACCACTCTTACATTTCAAAACCATGAATAGATAAACACACAAATATTTATATAGTCTCTATGTATTAGAGTGTCACCACTTTAACTGTTTAAAAGCATATAAACACACACAGTCACCATTATTAGCAATCTTCATATACAATGTCACCACTCTTACATTTCAAAACCATGAATAGATAAACACACAAATATTTATATAGTCTCTATGTATTAGAGTGTCACCACTTTAACTGTTTAAAAGCATATAAACACACAGTCACCATTATTAGCAATCTTCATATACAATGTCACCACTCTTACATTTCAAAACCATGAATAGATAAACACACAAATATTTATATAGTCTCTATGTATTAGAGTGTCACCACTTTAACTGTTTAAAAGCATATAAACACACAGTCACCATTATTAGCAATCTTCATATACAATGTCACCACTCTTACATTTCAAAACCATGAATAGATAAACACACAAATATTTATAAAGTCTCTATGTATTAGAGTGTCACCACTTTAACTGTTTAAAAGCATATAAACACACAGTCACCATTATTAGCAATCTTCATATACAATGTCACCACTCTTACATTTCAAAACCATCCATACATGAACACACAAACATTTATTACGTTTATATGTATTAAAATGTAATTGTTATAACAGTTTAAAAGTATATTCTTGTACACACACATGCCAATATTTATTTAGATTTATTTGCAAACACTTACCTTTTTCCAATGCATTTCATCTGTTGTCAATCCATAGTCATATAGAACTTCTGTTCCAATTGTTAATGATCTGTTTAGAATAAAAATGTATAGATTGTATGAACAGTGATACAAATTTACCCTGATAAATACTTAGATGTTGATTCTACCTATTTGAGTGGATACAACCTTAACACATGCTACATCCTGCAGACGCTATTCATTCCTTTTCAATTTGTTTCTGCTAAATCTATAATTCAAACAGATCCTGACCCGTCTGCTCTCAAAATTTACCAAAGAAGAAGACAGCACATCGTCATCATTTAACAGTTAACAAGCATCTTACTGTTGTATATGAAAGATACATATTTTATGCACTATAGTTACATAAGCATCATTTCCATTCAAATTCACAGTAGAAAGAAAATGATGTGAAATATTATTAAAGGGTTAACTGGGGTCATTTTTAAATGGCCGTGCATTTTGAACTTGCCCCATTTGTGTTTGTGTTATGCCACCAAATTTAAGAATCGGGCACCTGTCAGGATTTAAGTGGTCATAACTCATATTTATTGATTTTTAGAAGTATTCTTTATACAGGATAGCCCCATCAGTATTTGAATACTGTTCTACTTGGGGGCCCTGTAAAACATAAACAACATAAATTTTATACATAGAGGTTACACATATGAAATTGCCCAGAACACAAAATATTAACTCTATCCCTACAAAAGTATACATTATCTGAAAGAAAACTTCCTGACGATTTCAAAAATGGCTGAAAAAATGAGGAAGGGTGAGATGGTAAAATCTTATGAGTGAAAATAATTATTTGACTTTTGAGGACCTCAAAATACTTTATTTTGAACATCTATATCTTTCCTCCCTTGGCTATGATCCTTAGTTTCTCACCATGTTTGAATTCCTCATGGAATTTCCTTTCAGAAGATATATGATTATCATAATTTGTTCATTTAATAACAAAAGTTCAACATGGTGTAAAACTAAGGTTGTACAAAAATATACTATCATTTTTATATTTGCAGTGAACTAGTATGAATGTATGAATTTACGATGGAATAAAACAAGAGTTTATATGAAGCATTAAAAAAACGAGGTACGGTGAGGTGGTATCATCTGAAAGATAAGACCCAAATCAAGTTTATAGTCCATATTGTTACGATGTATTGCTCTCATACAGTTTGTGTATGTTGACGTTGGTTAAATATAGGTTTTGTGACCTAATTTTAAAGAATTATCATTTGTTTAACATGTACAAACTTTGGTTAAATATAGGTTTTGTGACTTAATTTTAAAGAATCATCATTAGTTTAACGTGTACAGACTTTGATTATTATAGCTGTCTTATTTAGTTGTAAGACAAGAATATCAAATGTCCAGCCCCTTGTATATACCTAAATTATTCATGTTTAACACAAGAAATATGTCGCCACCATATACTTAATGTGTACTGCTCACCCCCACCAACATTTTTTATTCTATCAAGTGCAGTGTCGCGTTTTCATGGGATAATGAGCTCATATTTACAGGCATGATTTAAAATGAGATAGGGTGAGATGGTAAAATCTTATGAGCGAAAATATGTGACTTTTGAGGACCTCAAAATACTTTATTTTGAACATCTATATCTCTCTCCCCGCTTTTGCTCTGACCCTTAGTTTCTCACCATATTTGAATTCCTAATGAAATACAATGAAATAATCATAATTATACCCCTCCGTCTAGCGGAGATATCATGTTAAACAGAATGGAATTTGGAAAATTGTAATAAAACTTTCTTTTTTGTTGGCAAGTTCAAAACACATTGGCAAATCCTGATTAGCCAGTGCTACAGTGTATACATAGCCTCTTGTCTTTTCCGTCTGCGTATTCACTTTTTACAAAGTATCGTAATAATGTGCAATAGCAATTTTAAATAAAATTTTTAATCTGAACATATGAATAAACAACACAATATATTCTTCTTTAATTGTAATGTCTCGCCTTAGTCTTATCACCGTATTCTTTAACAGCCCACATCAACATGAAATAATATGAATTAAAGTCACTCACCTGGTGCTAAATAGGCAGAGAAGAGGACTACCATCCACAGTAATAACCTTCATTTTACTATTCCTCTCACAGGGATCTCCATGGTTCACCAGTCGCCCCAGTTGTGGCCCACTGGTAGGCTCTTCAGTTGCGTCAATACTAAATTATCAATATAAGTCAAAATGAACTTACATGTACATACGAGGCCTAATTGTTAGAATTTTTTCACAGGATCTAAATTTTTATCATGTTAAAATTATTCATTTACCATTTTCTTTAACGGGAAAGTATTCCCATAGATTGGTGAACTAGTATTGAAGAGGTCTGTAATACATTTATACCTGTACAGAAGATTTACCAAAGAAAATTTATTTGATCCAATTGAAATTAAAGGAACATGATTTAGAAATTGTGTGTACAAATTAAAAGCACATTTACAGGTAGCATGCTCTACCGAACAAATATAATTTAAGATAGTCAAGTAATAAAAAAAAATGATTTGATTACTATTAAGTTATGTTCTTTTTTTAAATCCACTAAACAATGATCGACTAACAAAATAATGATAACCTACAGAAGCTTCAAATATAGTTTATTATGTTTTATTAAGAAGTAAGGCAAAGCCGCAAGGGAGATAAATACCAGATTACTGAAAATTTATGTTCAAAATGATTTTTTTTTCTTCTGAGAAGTGATTGAACACTATCTGTATGTACGTACCAAAATGCTTTTCCATGCCATTTGAAAAAAAATCTGAATACACTGTCCCCACACTCCTCTCTTTGCCTTCCGACATCTCCTGTAAGAAGATTTCCAGCATATTGAGCCAAAAATTGTCCCTGTTGGATGTCCTCCACGGCAATTACTCCACGCCCTAGAAGTGAATGTTTTATAGTATCCAGATTACAATACATATGCATTTTAAATCAAATTAAAAGTATGAAATATCATTGCATACACTGTCCCCACACTCCTCTCTTTGCCTTCCGACATCTCCTGTAAGAAGTTTTCCAGCATATTGAGCCAAAAATTGTCCCTGTTGGATGTCCTCCACGGCAATTACTCCACGCCCTAGAAGTGAATGTTTTATAGTATCCAGATTACAATACATATGCATTTTAAATCAAATTAAAAGTATGAAATATCATTCCCCCGGAATGACTCAAGGTCCCCATCTCAACAGAACGTTTCAAAAGATTAGCCCAACCTTTAAACAATTTATATTTTAATGGCAATAAATTCATACATACCGCTATCACCACAATTGCGTACTAACCCCGCCTGTTTGCAGGGCCAGATAGTCCCGTACTAATTGCTGGGTTAGCCCACTTTGGTAAAAGCTAGTGTGAAAAGGAAGAGGGCCAAGCTTAACCCCGGGAAATTTTGCAAGTGTGAAAAGCATAATAGCTTTCCCACATTAAAGTTTTAAAGGGTCACCTTATGTCTTAAATACTCTGTATTTGTGCAGTGCACTATCTTATGCAGGTATCTGAACTATGTTTTTAAATGTTTACCTTTCTTAGTGTTAATGAACTGTTCCTTAATCCAAGGTGGATCACATCTCTTGTCGATAAATTCCTTGACATAATAGTCCACACGCCTCCTCTTTGCTCTGGGCATATCTCTGTCAAAAACAAATTATATAAAGTTAGGATCACCCATTTATGCCTTTATAGTCATTGTCTCTTCTTGACTAGGTCATGGTCATCACTTTAAAGCCAAGAAACCAGTGGCAGATTCAGGCGGGGGCGCAATTTAGAGGCACCCGCTTAATCTAGTTTTTGAGAATCATACATTGAACATAGATCTACATGTCAATACAACAATACTGAGAAAATTTCCGTCTACGCCCTCTCTACTGCCAAATCCTGGATCTGCAGCTACATGTAGATAAACCAATCTCGACACTACACTTAAAGTTAAGGGAGTTGCTTTCCAGATTTGATCATTTTCTGTTCAATGAATCAATCAACTGAAGGTTTGTTGGTTTTTTAAAGATATTTCTAGCTACAAATATACGTAAGTTGGTATTACATTTAGAGACAGAGAAGACAATACAAATATGGAAGTGTGATAATGCTGTGCTACTATGAATATCAGCTATGTATGCCTTAACTCCTACATATGAAAAACACAATAATGGACCCCCCCCCCACAAAAACAAAACAAAAAATCAAAATTGCCATGATTATAGAAAGTGACCCTCCTTATTTTAAAAAAAACAGACTTTGATCATATTCACAATAATGTAGGATTGGTTAAATAAATTGTTTGTGCTACAAAAATCCTGAATTTGGCAACCTTTTTTTCCTTCTTCTGAATGACACAATTTGATTTTACTTTGAAAGTCACTGGGTTGACACTACATGTAATAATATCCCATAACGTTCCAGGGCAATGTACAATGTATGGCCACACACCTTAGGTGAATTTCCAAATGAAACTTTTTGGCAAGCATGGGAGATATATTTAACGTGTTTTCATCACTTCTACTCTATCTTCACTGTTTGAAACATCAAATAAATTTGTATCATTTTGAAAATGAGTAATACTATATGAGCTGGAGTTCATATTGCAAGTTTTTAAGTTTATACCAGGAAGGTCATTAGCATACTTTCAACTTAAGAATAACTTACAAAGGCATTCTATATACATTTTGTAAGTGTAACCAATATATATCAAGGGTATATATCTATAAAATTACCTACCTAGCTTGGGCTATTCCACCCTCGAACCCCCTCCCCTCCAAAAAAAGGAACAGGAAAGAAATACTAACTAAAGTTATAAACAGATAATTTGGTACTTAGTTGAAGAAGATAAGAAGAAGGATGAAAAAGAGAATGAATAGTACACTACCCATAGTAAACCAGAAAAGGAAAGGAGGATTAGTACATGTAGCACTTGAGTGCAAAGAAAGGTGATGAACAGACAGATGGTTTGAATGAACAGGGGGAGGAATTGAAGACTGGGGCAACAGAACATGAATAGTATGACACTGATGTAGAGGAGGAGGGTAAGAAAGGAGAGATGGTGAAACAGATGATGGAAGGGAACAAATGGAACTAGAACTAGAAAGAGGATAGCAAGAAGTAGAGGAAGAAAATGACTGATCAAAGGATGAAACAGAGACACATGGAGTGGGAGGAGGAGCCAATGGAACAGAGCTTGACGAGTCACGCATGTCATTTTCTTGCGATGTGGGTAGACTCTAGAGAAGAGGATTGAATGATGGAAAAGAAACAAAGAAACGAAAGTAAAATGAAATTTAGTCCTTTACAACAGGACAGGAAAAATAGTCTTATAGAAGCGAATGAATTAATGAAATCACTTCATGTAGCAATGGAATGAAATCAAAATAAGAGTGTCATCCATCTTCCTTTATGTAAACTTTAATAAAACTGAAATAGCAAACAATCCTGTCCGATTTAGATCTAGATCTAGAATCGACTGATGTAGACCAAAATCAAATCTAGATCTAGTATGTTACTTAGACTCTACTGTAGATCCATTTCATTCAGGAATTTGTGCCAGGCCTAGCTGTTTGGTGACACTAACAATTACATATGTTATTGAGATATATTACCAAACAGGGCCTCTTGGAAGACCACTATTGGTGAAAATGTGCCACCCTGTTATCAGAAGCAAATTATAAATCATTGAATCTCCTTGAAACTAGTGTCATTGGAAAGAGCATAAAAATCCATGGAGAGTCTAGGTCTACATGCAACTCATGCAAGTTCATCAGCCTAGCCTAGATCTACATGTAGGTCAACATGAATATAACGAAAACAATCTTAAATTAATGTTTAACTCTTAACGTGCCGCTGTCGTCAATTGGCACCACATAGTACACATAAATCCCATAGAGCTGCAATTTCCCTGGCACGTTAAGAGTTTAAAAAACACCCAATTATGCCCTCCCCTTAAAATTCCAGCTTTGGTAACGATCACAAAATGAGTTCGAACAGAATCCAATAAATGACCACCTAAGTGTGTGTTGACTCTAACAGTTAGATCTACCGGTATGTATATTAATAAATATAAATTTTGTGCCAAACGATTCTAGTAGAAAACGAGTAGGTCTAGGCCTAATTGCTCAGTAATTAGCAAAATAAGCGTGACATTCTCCCGGTTGACGGGTCTTTTTCCAAGCAATAATAATACACGTTCCCACGTATGCTTATCCGTGTTAGCGATCTTCAGCGTAGATCTACTCGGTTTTCAGCCTAGATTTCAACATTTCACGTTTGGTTTACGTAAACTATGACTACATGTATGTCAGGACTTACTAGATCTAGATCTACGATGATTATGGTAACAATTAACCTTGATTTTAAAGACTTTCTATCGAAATTATTGCTTACTGCGGCTTCTAGTGTTTACTTTTTTTAGCTTTAATTTAACCTCACAAGTCAATCGAGGGTGACCTTTATGACCGGAAAAGAGCAGTTTATTCAGTGGGGAAAGTTAACCCGCTTCATCACAAGCAGCAAAATTTGCGTGCTCATCAGCAGGCGGCGGGTATCGACGATACTGCCGCCCTGTGAAAACACGCCAGGAAATCCGTCGTCTGGCTCTGCAGTCTAACTTTGTTAGTCCCATCAACAGTCAATTTTAAACAGCCATTAAAAAAGTTTACAAGCAATATTTCTTAATTTTTTAAATATAAATGTTAGACGATATTATAGAGAACAAATGTTAATAACTTAATGATAATTAGCACTTTTCAGTGCATAGTTTTTGTTTAATTCAAAGACAAAAAAGAATGTTTCATTTTCGTTACGTGTCCGGACACCCAACCGCCATCCTATTCCTAAGTACAAATTTAGTATAGACCCTAGTAGATTTTTTTTTCTAGCTTAAAGATAATTAGACATCTAGATCTACATGTAGATCTAGACCTAAAGTTAAGAGTAAAGGCCATGCAGTTCTGGTCATGCGATTGCATTGTGAAAGAAACGTTGTGGAATCGATCAGAAAAGGTTGATCATCTATCAATATCATATAAGTATTGGTGTGTACTGCAAGGTTCTGGAATCATCAAAATGATAAGAAATTTGGCCCAGTCTTGGTAAGGTTACAAGCACTGTACGTACACAGAAAGATGTAGGGTCTATATGGGACTACGCGACCACGTGCGCGATATCTATTTGGTCCGAACACCAATAGATCTAGACCTAGATATAATAATTTGCCAAATAGGCCCTAGATCTAGATCTATATCAATTAGTAGGCGGTTTCCCGGCAAAATTTGTATCATCACGTATTAGTCAAAACATATTCTTTCACATGATTGGTAATGAGAGCTTCCATTTCATTTTTTGAGAGAGGGGCGTTTCCAAAACTGGTTTTTACCTTTTATTATTTTTAACTCGGTCTTAGGCCTAGACTTAGTCTTAGTTTTACTCAGTCTTGGATTCTAATCTAACGTTAGATCTAACGTTACTCACATCTAGTTACTACTTAAGTTATACTAGTAAACAAAAAAATGTTATTTTTTAACTTTTATATAGAATCTAACAAAGTTAGGGCTTAGGCCTATAAAGTAGTCATCACTAACTTACCATTTCCTTACGAAAATACAATTAAACCATGATATGTCTCAGAGAGTCTGGCTCCAGTTCTGCACTAGTCCTTAATTGCATGCGATATGCACGCATATGTCATGTTCGCGTTCGATCGCGCCCAATATCATACCAAAATGGCGCGAGCTATCCAAATGTAGTACCAGCTGATAACCGTGCCTGCCTGCGATATACGCGAGATGACGTCACGTAGAGCTCCACATAACTGGTGACATCTCAACAGAAAATTTGATGGGGTGTAAGGAGAGATGGCGCTGTTCAATTTTGTCCTCTATCGACGTTTTGCTTGATCTATCAACTGATGTCTGTACTCAGAAAACAATATAATTTGACAGACTCCAGAGGGCGTTCCTTTTCTTAGATCATGCTATCGACAACTGGTGACGTCACCAGTTGTTGGTGTGTCGGTATCCATGCGATATGAGCGATGTTACCAGCAATTTTGGTCTACATAATCTCCAACAGAAAATTTGATGGGGTGTAAGGAGAGATGGCGCTGTTCAATTTTTGTCCTCTATCGACGTTTTTGCTTGATCCTATCCAACTGATGTCTGTACTCAGAAAACAATATAATTTGGAGACAGACTCCAGAGGGCGTTCCTTTTCTTAGATCTATGCTCATCGACAACTGGTGACGTCACCAGTTGTTGGTGTGTCGCCAATTTGAAGGTGTGTATCTATATGCATGTCATCTGTTTGAATGGGTGCACGAGAGCACACGCATGCACACACAGCCTCACATCCATTCACACAACCCTCCATGTGTACATCCTTTATCTCCGGCTCATAAAAAGAAGAAAACAATTTTTTTTTTTTTAATGTTTAAGTCATATAAATAACTACAAAACAAGAGGAAAGGAGAGAGAGAGAGAGAGAAAAGGGAAGAAAATAACAAGTGGGGAGAATTCCTTAAAGGATAACAGCTTGGCTAATAATGTTACTGACCTTACATGCTGACCTTATTTAAAACTATCCCATTTTCTAAAATGTAAACTTAAGGTTCCACGCTCCGACGCTATTTTCCTTTCTTCTTCCTTACTTTCTAACATTGTCTCTTTTATCTCTACTACCGAAGGTACCCTGTTCTTTTCCCTGGAATATTTGAATACCATATATTTTATCAACAAAATTAAATGATTTACTAATTGTTTTTCTCCAAAATTTGTTATTTTGATCCCAATATGAATGTCTTGCCAATCTAAATTGCACAGCAAAGGTAGATGAAACACATCACCACAACTTTTCCAAAGTTGTTTAATCTGTATACAACTATAAAATAAATGCTCGTAAGATTCATCGTAATTATTACAAAGTAAACAAGATTTATCGTCTACGATTCCAAATTGGTATAAATGCTTCCTTGTGTAAATCAAATTATACAACATCTTATATTGGAATTCACGTAGTCTACTATCCAAAGTGGACTTCCTAGATCGGAGATATGTCAATGCAATTTCCTTTTCTGACAAGGTATAGGGTTGCAATGAATTGTTGTGATTTACTAATTTTTCATTTTTCTTCATCATCAATGCCGAATATATAGCTCTTGAAGATATATCATTTAATTTACACTCTCTGCAGTTTAAAACAAAATGTATTTCCAGTTTTGTATCTTCAACACCTTGATTTTTCTAGTAAATGTTTCCAAGCTATTGGCAATACATTAAAAATTTGATATATTCTATCTATTTCAAATTCACTTAAACCCATTTTATAAAAGGAACTCCTTGTTTTAAGCTGACCTTTTGTATCCACTATGTGGTGTAATCTATAAATGCCTTGAAGAAACAATTTTTCATCAAAGAATGTTCTCCCATTTATTCGTAAAAATTTGTTATTAAATAAAACTTCGTTCCTTTTGGAGTTCTCTGATTTGAGTAAACAATTTTTGCATCAATCCAAACTTGTAACATATTCATATAGAAATTTGGTAATTCTAAGTTTAATAAACCTAGTATTGTGTCACTGTAAAATATAAGTAATCCACCTGTTGATCTAGTTAGAAATTTGAAGTACTGTTTCCATTTCATACTTTGATAACCTAAAATAAGTCTTTTCATCCACATTAACCTTTGGGCATTAACGAATAACCTAAAGTCAGTGAGCTTAAGCCCCCCTTGTCCATAGTCTAAATACAATATATTCCTTCTTATTTTATCATTGCCTTTCCAAAGAAAGGGAAAGATTAAATCTTCTAGCTCTTTAAAAACCCATTCCGGAACTGACATCAGTGATGAAATATAAATCAACTTGGATAAAACAAACACCTTTATCAACTGGATTTTTCCCATAAGGGTTAAATCACGTTGCTTCCACCATATTAGTAGTTTCTTTATTTTACTAAGGATTTCTTTGTAATTCATTACTTCTTTAACATCGGGATCTAGTGAAAAAAATATTTCCTAGAATTTTAACAATTGGCACGACTGTCCCCAAAGAAATTTGAGTTTCGTTCCTAGGGGGCCCTAACAAAAGTGTATATGTCTTGTCCTTATTAACCTTTAAACCAGATACGTCTAAAAATGCATCGAATAATCTATTAACTTCCATTAAAGATACTGTATCTTTGATAAAGAGGGTTACATCATCGGCATACATTATTTGTTTTACTTCAGTATTCCCATATGTTAATCCATGAATCTCAGAATTATTGCGTATTGAATGGGCTAAAATTTCCATACACATAATGAAAATATATGGTGATAACGGATCACCTTGTCTTACTCCTTTTTGTATTGGAAAATATCCGGTAGAACTGCCACCATTAAAAACACAACTATTTGCATTAGTATACATAATCTTGACCCACTTCTGGATCATTGGTCCAAATCCAAATTTGGCTAGAACTTTTTGTATGAACTCGTGATGTACTGAATCAAATGCTTTTTCGAAGTCCACAGCCAATAAAAAAGCAGGTATTTTAAAATGACTTGTGTGGAAAATCATATCATCGATGAGCCTAATAGCTTCACCTATATTTCTTTATTGGCCATGTACAACCGATCCCCAAATTATAAAGTTAACTCGAAAGGGTATGAAGTCATTCTTGAATTATTGCAACCTGACGCTTTGTTTATTAATGTATTCCACCATTAATGTTTATCATTTTCTCAATGCATCCAGACCCACCGGGGAAGCGAACAAAGGAGATCACTCTGAACTAATCGATCATTTTACCACAACCCTGGTGATGCACGTCTATGGCCGAGCCTCTTGCCCAATCAATAATCGAATGATAAATTACTGTTCAACAATGTGATCCTCGCAGGCTACAAAAGCTCCTCTCCTTTCCGCGGACAAAGGTCCCACCTACAATAGACAAAGGTCATATCGATTGACAAAAGATCGCCACAAGTTGTCATAAACGAGCCGGCTCACCTGGCCGCATAACGCGCTTAATGACTTTTCGCGCCACTACTGCTTGTGATAGAATACACTTTGGGATCACTCTGTGTACGTTAGCCATGACGAAATGGGTTAGATTATTGCCCAATGAGATAAGATAAAGAGAAGGTGTGTTACAGCAGTGCAATTTGGAGATAGCGGTTGTTAAAGGAGTGCTATATTTGCCGTTCGAGTCTCGTGCACCATCAGTAGTAAATAAGGAAGTTCGTCGTCCATGCAAGGACAGCAAGGACTGATTCAGTCAAAACATCTTTGCCGTCGATAGTAATTGGTGGACACTTTTATCATGACTAGTTACCGAATGATGACGGATTTGTTTTTGTCTTGCGGCATGAACTGCTACATAATTACAATACCAAAGCAGTATTCCTCCAAAGAAATTATACCATTGTAAGCTCTGAGATTTTACCATTGCGAAATTCTAGTCAGCTATCTATACTGACAATTTCCTCCGTCCAGAAAATTCATCCGTTTTTACCTTGATTTGTATAAACATAATGGAAGCGATTCAGCCGTCTTCCCCCGAGAATGCTGGATCATCTCGCGTAGGTGAAGACACGGTACCAAATCAGCAAACTGTAGATTCAGAGGAACATACCTTGATAATTTCACCCCAGTCAAAATCCAAATCGCCCGTCCCTAGCAGTAGCAACGGTCACAGTCAACATGACACGCGTCCCAGGAGCTCTACCGACGTACGGCACGTACGAAAACACCCTAGGTCCCCAACCAGCCCTGGACCATCGGAGCCACAGCGCAACCAAAGGCTACGGAGTAAATCGCATAGCATCAGTAGTACTAGCAGTGAAAACATGATCTTCGAGGACAGTTTTCCAGAGGACGATAACCGAACTCGCGAGCGAGAGATGTGGGCCATGCTCGCGGGACAGACAGCGTTCAAGTTCGAGTCCTACATCTTCCAGCGTGTGCTTCCAAAGTCGCTCATCAAGCCACACATCTTCCCACGCCACGTCGAGGACATGGAAACCCTGATCGAGAAGTACACGGCGACGGGCAAGACGCAACGTCTGGAAGGAGCCGCGGAGAAATGGGCCACTCTAAAAAGCGAGTGGAAATGGCGGAAGGCCCATGGACTAGTCATTGGCACAGCAAAGTCGGCCTATCTCCACATCTCTAACCCTCTAGAAGTCATGATGAAATTAGATCGGGAGAAAGGGGACAGTCTGGAAGACGCAAGACGAGCCTACCGCAATGTCCTTCCAGCCAACTTGCAAGAACATGGGCAAGAAGTTGTAGACTTGATGCATATGATCGGACTCCTGACGGACAAGTCATCTCCTCCGAGCCCAAGGTGATTAACGAATCGTCGGGATAATTTTAATACTGAAATGGGAGCAATTATTGTAACGGGTTACACATTCAATGGTTATGACTGCCGTATTATCTGACAATCCGAACCAAAAGAGTTCAGTGTTTACTGTTTTCGGGTCCTGTTTTTCTAATTTCTTGTTTTGGCTAATCATTTCAAATCATTTACCTTCCTTTATGATTCTGTATCGTCCCTTTTAACAATTTTCGAAACCCTCTTTATTTCCTTCTCAGTATTGTTGAAAATGATTGTCAAAAAGTTAAAAAGTGCCGAATACACTTCCAATCAACTGCAAATGCCATAGAAAAAGGGTGAAAAATTTAAAGCTTATGTTCCTCATTTAGAAATAAATCCCGAAGGGTGCACATTAAATCCCACTCCCTGCAAAACGGCAACCGAATGCGATGCCTGTAGCACACGAAGCGTCATGTGGGGTGACGTACAAACTGTGTCAAGGACAAGTGCGTTCCTTGACGCTCCATGTAAGAATGCCCTCGTACAAAAAGTGGTAGCAAAATGAATATTGCAAATAATGCTTGTAATAAATGGCGTAAGGGCCAATTGCCTTCACAGGCTCGATTAGCGCAGGAATAACGCATTGGGAATGAGCTCACATGATTTTTGTTTGTTTACAAATTGCAGTACGATTGTAAACTGTGCGTGTATGTAACGACACACATTTGAAGCAATGCAATTCATGGCTGTTTCTTAGTAGCTAACATTTTTTTTTTTTAATTCGATATTGAAAAGACAACCTTCTTTTATAACCTTATGGTTATTTTATATTGTCTACCCATGAGACTAAGAATTTGGCTTTCAAAACAATCTGCATTACATTTTTTCGGTCTGAAATATTTAAGAAATTTCAATATTTGATGATATTTGTATATTTGTATATAGACAAAGAGAGAAATTTTATTTGAGATGCGTTATTGCAAATGAATACTTTTGTCTTTCTATAAATCGAAGACAGTTTGTTTAAGTGCAGTGTTTTTCTTTCTGCAATCGATTAATGCTGTAACTAATGATTAATTTTATTTTACTTTATTGATTTAAATTTTTACAAGTCTTATTGGAAGTAGAATACATTTCGAACCCTGTACCAGCATTGACATTCATACGTATGCCCGCTGGTGGCGTACTCCGTAGTTTAAATAGATATCCTTTAGGATCTTTATGGTGTTTTATTTTTTGTGCCAAATTCATTTATTATTGTGCAAGGTTTTCCCCTTTGTATATTGAACGTATAAATAAAAACATTTCACATACATCTATTTATTTTCTTATGATGAAAGTCTATGCAAAGTGAACCGAACTTGTTTGCACAAAGGGACATTTGCCGAAATAATGCAGGGTTATAAAAGTGTTCGATTTTATTAAAACTTGCCCTAGATAACGACTGCCTAAGGATCCCATTTGCTCGATCCTTGTTTACACAGCAAATTCGATGTTCATTTGCCTAGATGGAGCTAATATTTTATAAACATGTGATTGTAGAAATACATCTGTTAATGTTCCGTTTAAGTACAGTACTTTATATACTGGCCATTTAATAGGAGAACTTATGACCATAATTTGATTGTCGTTTTACTACATATCTGGTCCGATTCAAGCTTTAGTGAGGTTTTAAATCTAATCAAATGGTGAGATAAAATCTCGAATGTGGTCAAGTACGTATGAGATAAAATCAGCTTGGACTATGCCTGTATAGTGATATAATGATGGTTCTTTGATGTATTACCTTGTCAGCACATTTTGACATTAATATCTGACTGGTGTCATTGTACGAATGTATTTGTTATGTTTACTTTCAATTTAAAAATTGGACTCAATTTGTGAGGTGTGGGATGACGAGATCTGTTTTTCTAAGCTGCTTGAGATCTCGAGAATTCATTAGCGGTCAGTTCATTCTAATCTATGTGTGTGATTTTCTGCTTGATTGTAATGATATTCGTGAAAATCTTTATACATGTACAATAATTATTCCCATTGATAATTGATCAATTAGATATTATTTGCAGGAGTGTTGAAGTCAAAAAGTCATACAGTTGATTTGAGTGGTTTAGCTTCATTTCAAATTATCAGTGTATATTTGGACATGCCGTGATTTAGCATGAGATACAAGTATATGGTTCTTTTATGGGATTTTATTGTTAAATGAAACATAAGTCCACTTCAGTATTTATTTTTGATAGCTTTTATGACCTTTGACATGAGCACCAGACCCGTTCATGGAGTTCAAACCACCAAGTAAATGTGCCATTTGCTTGAGTATGAGCAATGACATTTATCTGCCCTTCATACGACTTTTAACGACCATTATAGAGACATGGTTGAGTTTTGGGAAAGGTGAAAATATTGGGCCCCTTTGATTTTTTTCATTAATTCATTTGTATTCGTATCGAAGAATATCGTGGAAAAAATGTCGCTTGAAAAGGATGGCTTTTCAAATGCCTTTATATTTAGAACGTGACAGGAAATAGCTGAAGTATTTGGACCAAACTTTCATGCCACATATGTATGTAGTCCTATATTTCTGTGTACAGTGCATTTGACTTTCAGCAAGACTGAGTCAATTTCTAATCATGTTGATGATTCAAAAATCTTGACCTTTTACACTCGCCTCCAGACAGTTTCTTTCAAATTGCAATCATATGACCAGAACTCAACGTTATCTTTAATATAGGCCCGTCTATATCTGACATCAACCAATAGTTATCCCCTCGCCGACGAAGTCTGAGGGGATATAGACTTTTCTAGTTCTTTTATTAGTTCTTCACTATTTCTAATCTTAATGTATAATTGTTCCATTACTACTGCTACTATAACTACTACTATTCCTCTCCTGAGTCTCCTCCACCTCCTCCTGTTCCTCCACCTGTTCCTCCACCTACTACTGCTACTGCTTCTAGTACTATTAATACAAAATCGACTA
Organism: Mesocentrotus franciscanus; assembly: GCA_037976565.1. Classification (NCBI taxonomy): domain Eukaryota; kingdom Metazoa; phylum Echinodermata; class Echinoidea; order Camarodonta; family Strongylocentrotidae; genus Mesocentrotus; species Mesocentrotus franciscanus. The sequence goes on from CP137679.1 coordinate 5,461,954, forward strand.
TGTATTCTACTTCCATCCCTGGCATACTGTAAATACTTTTGCTGCAACTCTCCTTGTAAAATATTATATGTTCAAAGAATGGTCCTAAACCCCATAAATATAAAATCGCCTTGATGCTTTGAAAATGGATATATTTATGTATGTATCTGTGTATTGGTTTTTTGCCGCATTTGTAGTGAATTTGGGTTGGTTTGTTTTTGGCTCTCTGCTTTTTTCCCATAGTCCTTCAAAAACTGCATTGCTAATTCTATTATGGTGAAGCGAACATTTTAGTTTAAGCTCGTGCTCGGGTGCTGCCATTACTATAAACTACCACACACCATGCCATCTGACTGCGATATGATTTTGAAAGAATTTGCACTAGCATTTGATATGAACATTCCAACATTTAGATCAATGATCTGAATGGTCATATCATAATGAGGAAACACTAAATTGGCTCAAATTCGCAGTGATGAAAGTGCGATTGTCAACGATTAGATGCCGATCCTGCTTTTAATATGTCTAGAAGGCTTCAATGCACTCAAATTCCGATTGTTAGTATTCATATCGTTATTTAGAACCTTAATGAAAAAAGACAAAGGAGAAGTTTTGTTAAGATTTCCATATTTCCATAATAAAATTGTCGTTTCTTCGAAAAAAATCGTATCACAGGAGGATTATATATGGTGTACGGTCGTTTTATAACGTAAACAATTCTACCGATTACTTCTGATTAGATGTCTGGTTTGTAATTTAGGAAAGAAATTGTATTCTGTTACATTGTGAGTGTGTATTTCTTGCCAGTTGTTATTGCTCAGAAATGTATTCTATGTTCCATCCATTTCAATAAATATTTTGTGAAGTGAATATCAATTTTCCACGAATACTTTTTATTTTCAGAAGTCGAATATTGGTGTGAAAGTGTACATTTATGGCTGTCTGAAGATTTATGCATAATGGTATATGAAGTACATAGAAGTTGTGAATATGATTGTCCGAAACAAGTAATTAAAAGCCAGGTTATTTGGAAAGAAGATGGAAGGGGGAAAAGGAAGGATTCCTAATAAAATTCAGAAATTCAGACATTATACCCTATAATCTCTTCGAATTTTCTTGTAGCTTTGGTTTTCTTTTTTGTCTTTTTCTTTTAATTGTTTGTATTTTGTTGAAGATAAAGAAAATGTGGAGATGGAATAATACCGGCACCATGCTGGGAATGAGTCTTTAATTTGCAGAGTTGCGAGGAGTAACACCAGGCACGTAGACACGGGGGGCCCCATTTTTTTCTTCTTCTTATCTTTCTTTTTTTTCCAAGATCAGACACCCCTCCTCTTAGACCCCTCCCTAGGACGTCGATCAATTACATGTATGTGCCTCCCCAAACATCAAACTCTGGCTTCGGCTCTGAGTTACACAGAGAATGAACATTAGTAAAGGCAGATGAAGAAATGAAAGGATTGCATTGGTGGTGATGCTGATGGTGACGATGATGAGGAGGAGGAGGAGGAGGGTAATGATTGTCAGAATAAAAGTGAATTTTATTCTTTTATTTTCTTTTACTCGTGTCTTGCCCATTTAATTCCCGAGAGAGGGCGAACTTAGCAATTGTTGGCGAGTTTTCTTTCATCACGAGACATTGATTTGGGTGCGCGGCAGAGTGAAAGTGAGCGTTCTGTACGTTATGTAACGTTGGATCCGTGAAGTCGATAAGAAGGACGACGTTCGAAACGGGTGATGAGAGGAGAGAGAGAGAGAGGGGGGAGAGCCTTTGCTGTGTCGTAGAATGCTTGCTACAAGAGACTTGACATTATATTCGGCGTATAAGCAAATCAGAATATGCTTGTTGGCCCTAAAGTCTGTGGTGGATGTGACCACTATAGGGCTATGACCATGTTAACGGATCAAGAACATTAGACTTTTAGAAAATGTCATATTATGTGCTAATTTAAAACACACAAGTATGTCAATATACATGTATGTTTTTTTTTAAAGAACCCCCCAACAAACAAGAAACGGATTTTTTTTTTTTTTTTTTTAATGTTAAACAAAAGCTTGCATAAATTCAAATGATGACTTTCTGTTTTCTAGGACCCTCGGATATGATAATATGTCTGATTGCCATAAGGTAGGTGATGGACGTGAGCGCTGGGCCGTTATAATGAAAACGAATCAAGAAATATTGGAATTTTGGGGAATACTATGATTTTCAACAAGATGAAACAAATAGCAAGCATCTAGCGAATTCAGCTGTCCGTTTGATTATGATTAAATTTGGAGTCATTTCAGTAAGGCCGTTGCCATGGAAACGGAATGTTAAAGAAGTTATCTTTGAGCCCCCTCCCCAAAAAAGGAAAGAAATGTAAAATAATCAATACAAAATACAAAACAATCAGAATAACGCACAATATCAAATGATACACGTTTGTTATCTAGTACCCTCAGCTATCAGAATCTGCTCGTTTGGTCATTAAGTTGGTGGTGGATGTGACCACCATGGCCGTTACCAATTTACATTTTATAAATACTGTACCACATTTCTATATGAATATCCAACTGTTTAACTGATTCAAATCCAGATCCAGAAGATTGTTTTCAGGTAATAGTCATGGTAATGTTACCAAAGTTACATGCTTTACTTATGTCTCATGGTATAATATTTAGGGAAAAACAAGCAACGATTGTTGCTGAATTTGAGCAACAATCGTTTGCCATTGCTGTATTTTAATACAACGATGGCATGGAGTGGCAATTCACTCTTTCAGGACACCTAATTAGGGATCACTTCGTTTTAGAGTTGATTCCACTTCAAATTAGACCGCAAATGCCTTCAAAGTGCATGGTTATTGCTCTTATTCCTATTTATGACATTTCTAGTGCCCTTTTAGAACCTAAAATTGCTATGAAGGTAATTTTAGACCCAAAATGTGTGAATTTAGATTGAATACGATCATACCAATTCAGCTCCACTTTTTAAAAAATACGGTGACCGTTAATTAATTAATAATAACGATACACGGACCAGCTGGTTGTGCGTATTATAACCAACACGAACAAGCCAACAAAAATCCAATATTGGCATTGGCTGGAATAAAACGTATAAGGTGCCATCTTGTTTTTCAACGGCTGGTTCAAAATTACCGAATATTTGTGGGGCACCACAAATATTAGAAATGGTTATATTTATGGATATTTCAGCCGTCTCTGAACCGATTTTGATCAAACAAAGATGATTTTGTCATTTAAATTGTATATTCTTTCAAATTTGACACTCAGTTTTTCATTATCTCACAAAAAATTATTTTGTGTAGCGCCCTCTGCAACAAAACTTTCCCTTTTACAAAGTAGTAGTTTAGAATACTCTTTTGAGAGTGGATTTCTATATTAAACGTGGTTTTAAAAGGGTGATTCTTAATATGAAAACAAGAAAGATTATTTGTTGATTTTTCAATAACGGAGGAATTATATTTTGGTTTCCACAATGGAACAATAAACAATTATACATCTTTGTATAATTACCTCAACGTGAACTTAATTGGGAAGATGAACATAGTATTTTGTCTGTTACCCTTATCAATTATTTACGACAAGAAACTAGATTTGATATTTTCTTTAACCGTATTTACTAGGGTGGGTCAATGTCACATGAAAAACACGATGTAATGATAATAATAATAATACTCAGTACTTTTAGCATTTGATACACCTGGCTGCGCTTTAGATCATTCGCTATAATAATTGTTTCCGACTCTTGCCTTCCAAAATAAACAGAAAAAGTATGATAATTTTTATCACATGACTTCAAAAATTGTGTCTACTTGAGCCAGGGTATATATAGCCACATCATTATTGATACTGCTCTTCTTGCGGGCACTGCAATTGTTATTACTCCATCGTTGCCAGGTACACCTTGGTCGAGAGGGAATATGTGGGCAAAACACCTTGCCAAAGGTGAGGTAAATGGGTACCTGGCAGGAATTAATTCCTTGAAATGCTAGAGCGCTGTAAAGGCAGCTAGGCTAAAGCCAGGGTAATAATTTGATAGTGCACCTCTGAATAGAATTGTCTAGATAGACGGCGCTATATGAATGCCTTTTATTATTATTATTATTATTAATGAACCTTTTTTATGAGAGTCAAGAGTCCTCACCAATATACCACAGTGCTCTGTTATTTGGATACTCAAAAGCTGATTAAAAAAAACTTTTTGACATCGTTTTCAATCTAATATTATCAACATTCTCTTCAATATTCTGAAGGGAAATTAAAAACAAAATGTTCCCAACTTCTGTTCGGAGGATTTAACAGAGAGGGAGAGAATAGTGAACATAGGTTTTCCCGTCCATTTTAAGACTTTTTCAATCAATATTCTTACTCTTTTTCATTCAATTTCTTCCCGAAACTCCCTAATCTCGCACATCTCATACTTAGTCATAGTCAATTTCGTCTTGGTCATTCATTTTTTTTATAACTTTGTCAAATCAAGTTTGTCGGCTGCCATGATCACATTTATGTTTTATTCATTCTTATTCTTATTCATCTCCAATGTTCTCTAAATGTTCCCAAAACAATATAATTTTTGTAGATCACAGTCTAATCTACTTTTAAGTCCCAACGTGACCTTAGCAATGATTGTTGCTGAATTTTAGCAACAATTATTGCTGCTCTTTATTACGACCATGACACGGAATAGCAATTAAATTTTTGGGGACTCATAATAGTTCATTTCACAGTTGATATCTCTCAGTTGATTCCACTGTTCGCAGGAATTAGCAGAGAGAGATAGAAATGAACTACCTCACAATTAACGACGATGTATTATCATTATTCTTATTTGTTCATCGTCTCTACAATGCTATTGAATAAACAACATTTTTAAATGTTAGGCTTCCTGGGAGAAGTTTAAATTGTTGTTAAGAAATTTCTGGCTTGCACTCTGTAGATCCCGCTGGTTCCAAGGTTTCTTTCTGACTTGTTTTCAATTACAAGATCGAGCATGCGAGCTTAATCTACTGGGTGCAAGCCAAATTTTTCTTTACAACAATAAAAAACATTGTGGTACTATTTTATATAGCGTCACATGGTAAACACTAGTAGAAGTAGTAGTAGTAGTATAAGTATAAGTAGTAGTAGTAGTAGTAGTAGTAGTAGTAGTAGTAGTAGTAGTAGTAGTAGAAGTAGTAGTAGTAGTAGTAGTAGTAGTAGTAGTAGTAGTATAATTATTATTATTTTTATTGTTATCATTATTTTGAATATGAATATGATGATGATGATTATTATTATTATCATTACTATTATTTAAGTTATTATCATTATTATTATATCATTATTATCATCAGCATCAGCCCCCAGAAGCTCAGGGATTTTAGGCTGAAATATGATCAAGATAAAAGAAGAAACATTAGTATTAATATATTTTAAAATAAAGTAAAATATAAAGAAAAAATATGTACAGAATAGAATCATGACAATAGACAATATGTCATGAATTGTTGTCTTTAAGTTTACCCTTATTTGCATCTGGCTCAAGTTTTTGCTTGGTTACATGGTACTGGAGAATTAACATGGAAAAATGAACTTATTTAAATGATCGCATTATGTCTTATTCATTCTAGTTCTAATGTTTCCTGGCTGTTTTCAAGACAATATCATTTTTGTCGATCATAGATAGTCCGAGAGATGCTTTTGCGTCTGCCACGTTAGTACACGGGTGTCAATGCGTGTCGTTCTAATATGATTGCAGTTCTAGTTTCGGGCTATTGTGGTTCTATGCGTATTCATTATGGCAAATTGAAGAAGAATGTTTGAATTAGAGAGTTAAGACTAATTAAAGGATTTGATTGAATATTCCATTGTTACTGCGGTCCGAAGACTAAATTGCAATGTTTACAATATATAATGTGCATGATAAAAACAATAATAATAATATAAAATTCAAGCAGTTCAGACGATGCTAACTAGAAAAAGAAGGCCTCGTCATGAACACAGTGTCTTGTATCTCAGAGTAATGATGGCGCTGTTTGATGCTGACTCCCAGAGCCATCGATTATAGGAGCGTTTGGCCAACCCGGTTCGAGTTGGACACAATACGGCGACTACTGCTTTGTTGGGCAAGCACAAAACAAAAGAATATACGCCATGTTGTGACCCAGTGAAACCAAGTTGGCCAAATTCTGTGTATAGATGGCTCTGCTGACTCCTTGCATTTTTGTGACTGTGTACCCAATTAAGTCAAAGTACCTTGTGGGGCTTTCGTCGGTTTCACGTGAAAAATATCATCGGGTAAAGTAACTTGATCATGCAGTGAATGAGATACATGTATTTACAATGTTTTAACATTAATCAAAATTTAACGGTCCCACCTATATCGCACTTTCATAAAGATATGCGGGAACGAATATCGCATCATCAATTCATAATTTCATTTTACGAGGAATCATTTATCCAGTCACCCCGCTCTGTATTTTTCACATTTTTAACGCTATACTGGAGATACTCGGACAAATAGCCCCATTCATAATACTCAAATTACCCTCGGACAATCATAACCTTATGGGGTAGCTGCCCGGGGATGACATTCTAGGGAATAATTATCCTAAAATAACAAATAACATATATATATATATATATATATATATATGTATATATATTATACGAAATATATGAAATCGTTTTATTATTATTATTTTATTTGTATTAAGTATTTGGCGTCACCTGTGCCTGGGAGGCGAAAAGCGGGTAACCCGAAACATGCTCCGCCGACGTTTGCTCCGCCGACATTTACTCCGCAAAACGCGACAAGTGCTCCGCGACAAATGCTCCGACGACAAATGCTCCGACGACAAATGCTCCGCGACATTTGCTCCGCCGACAATTGCTCCGCATGAGGCGATAAATACATGTGTCAAACTGCTCTGAAATAGAAAGATTGCAAAATAGGCTTTACTTCACCTGACATGTAATGATTGCTTAGTGTACATTATCTGGGACGTACAATGATTGATGAAAATTTATTTCAGCATATTCGAAATGACTTTTAGGCAACTCCTTTTTCTCCCACATCATCAACATTCATTCATTTCATTTCATCTACAATATTTCATGAATTGCATTCAGAAAACAAAGCAAACTAAAAAAATATAAAAAAATAACCCACGAAAAAAAAATATTGTCGGCGAAGCATTTATTTTGTCATAGTACAAGTAGCATTTGTATTCTACGGGGCAGTTTGGGGGCGGAGCAAATGTCACCGGAGCAATTGTCGCTTCATGCAGAGCAAATGTCGCAGGAGCAATTGTCGGCGGAGCAAATGTCGCAGGAGCAATTGTCGGCGGAGCAAATGTCGGTGGAGTAACTGTCGTTCGAGGAGCATTTGTCACCGGAGCATTTATCGCTTCATGCGGAGCAATTGTCGCAGGAGCAATTATCGTCGGAGCAACTGTCGTCGGAGTAACTGTCGTTCGAGGAGCATTTGTCACCGGAGCATTTATCGCTTCATGCGGAGCAATTGTCGGCGGAGCATTTGTCGTCGGAGCAACTGTCGGCGGAGCAAATGTCGCGGAGCAATTGTCGGCGGAGCAATTGTCGCTTCATGCAGAGCAAATGTCGCAGGAGCAATTGTCGGCGGAGCAAATGTCGGTGGAGTAACTGTCGTTCGTGGAGCATTTGTCACCGGAGCATTTATCGCTTCATGCGGAGCAATTGTCGCAGGAGCAATTATCGTCGGAGCAACTGTCGTCGGAGTAACTGTCGTTCGAGGAGCATTTGTCACCGGAGCATTTATCGCTTCATGCGGAGCAATTGTCGGCGGAGCATTTGTCGTCGGAGCAACTGTCGGCGGAGCAAATGTCGCGGAGCAATTGTCGGCGGAGCAATTGTCGCTTCATGCAGAGTAAATGTCGCAGGAGCAATTGTCGGCGGAGCAAATGTCGGTGGAGTAACTGTCGTTCGTGGAGCATTTGTCACCGGAGCATTTATCGCTTCATGCGGAGCAATTGTCGCAGAAGCAATTATCGTCGGAGCAACTGTCGTCGGAGTAACTGTCGTTCGAGGAGCATTTGTCACCGGAGCATTTATCGCTTCATGCGGAGCAATTGTCGGCGGAGCAATTGTCGTCGGAACAACTGTCGGCGGAGTAAATGTCGCGGAGCAATTGTCGTCGGAGCAACTGTCGGCGGGGCAAATGTCGGAGGAGCAATTGTTGGCGGAGCAAATGTCGGCGGAGCATTTGACGTCGGAGCAAATGTCGCGGAGCATTTGACGTCGGAGCAAATGTCGCGGAGCAATTGTCGCATTTTTCGGAGTAAATGTCGGCGGAGCAATCGTCGGCGGAGTATGTGTCATGGATTCGAAAAGCGAACTGAATCACTGTAACCCTCGAGTCTCTAATCCCGGTATAACTGAATTCAGGGGTGTGCAGGTGGACCACTACACCGGGGTTTCCCCCTACTCTTATACGAATAGTGCAGTGGGTTCTTAACGTGCAAAGGTGGTGACTCTCCTCTACACGGGGCCTCCATTTAACGTCCTATCCGAGGGGTTTTAGCTGCAATGTTGAACCATACCCACCCAATCGCCCTATTCGGGGGGGGGGGGCGCATATATTTGTCCTCCACCAATCCAGATGGCAACATATCTGTAATTGATTCTTTCGAGTGTCGTTTGTCCGAAAATCGGAAGATTTATCGCGATATCACTTATATCGATTTGAACACTATTCAAGTAGCAGTCATTATGTTTAAGTACATTAATAATCATCTTCCACCATCCTTTGATAACATGTTTAGGTTTAATAGTTCTGTTCATTCGTACCCTACTCGCATATCTGGAAACTTCCACCTTACAAATCCCAAATTATCAATAAATCACAAATCTATTAGACATTCTGGTCCGGACATTTGGAATAATTTTCCCGACAACATAAAGTCCTGTTCAACTGTCTACTCATTAAAAGCTACACTTAAACGACAAATAATACAATCATACGCTACCCACTCTTTAAATTAGTATAAATCCGTGACTTATTTTATACTTTAGCATGCAACTGCTTTCTGCACCCACACCTGCACTTGCACTGCACCCACTTGATCACTCAGTTTTCCCAAGAGAGTTATGTCGCCAATTTTTTTTTATGAGGCCACCATCCATCTCCAGCCTAACCGCTCACGATGGTGGTCTCCTGCGTTCTAAATTACCTCTCTAATTTATTGAAAAATGTTTACTATGTATTTGTTATCTTTTGTGTATGCTTCGTACATGTTTATTGTATGATATAATTGTACACGACCTTCTATTTAATTACTTTTGTAAACATGTTATTCATTGTATTTGTTATTGTTTGAATTTTTGTAATTTGAGTTTGAATTTGTATCTTTTTGAACGCAGAAATAAAACCAATCAAACAAACAAACAAACAAACAAACCTTTCTTAACCGCAAATTCTATGAAAGTCTGGGGGTATTTATAACGTTTTTCGTACAATAAAGTTCTTTTTTCTCCGAAATTTGCTGTAAAAGAACACTTTTGTATTCTATGTTTTCTTTTCATGATCTTATTTGTCTTCCAATACAGTCATACGTGTATATGTATGACATCCTACATGACTTTTGTATATATATATATATATATATATAAAACATCCCACAACTCTGGTCACGCGACCTTGTACAATGTCGGCCGACTAGTATGTTTAGATCTATTGATATGAAAGTAAAGCCAATATGCCTATTTTCTCCATTTAAGATTTTTTATCAAATACGAAACTTGCTTAAGATAATAACAAGTTTAACAACAATACTAATAATATCAGAATTACTGAATTTAATTATTTATTCTCTGCTTTTCAACTAAAATTGTTCATGTATATACCCTCATATGGTATCCATTATTATGTATCTCTCTGTCATTTTGCTTTGATTATTGTATATGCTTTCTTTTTGCATGTAAAAAAGACGAATCTCCATATTATATGGACAATAAAAAGGTATGATATGATATGATAGAAACAAAATCAATACCTTAACAAAATCCCCTCCCCCCTTACCAGGGCTCTGTATTTCAAAGAGTTGCGATTGATTCAAATCAACCGTTACTTACAATTAAACGCAACTCCGTCCTTAAGAGATAGGAGTTGTGAATGTTTAAAATCAATCGCAACTCTTTATAAGACGGGGCCCAAAACTCAACATTACCTCTAAATATTGCTATACGAATAATATTATCATCACTATTAACATTTGCTAATGACAAAAGTGACAAAAGATCCAGTCAGTTAACAATGATTTTGTTTTATCGTTTAAAGTTTAATTGGAATACGTAGAAAAACACATAAGTGCAAATGATATGGATATTTCTTACATATAAAGATTGGCTTTCATGGCCTTGCGTGTCTGTACAACTTAATAAGTTACAATCTTCAACGAGCATTGAACAATTCTCCAAAATTTAAAGCACCATGGTCATGTCATGTACCGTATGCAAGAGAGAGACGAAGTCGAACAAATAAAATAAATGAATGATTACAATTTCCACGACCAAAAACAAAATATAAGAAAAATTAGTTTTAGAAAGAAAAAAAAAGGAAGAAAGAAAGGGGGAAAAAGATTGAAAAATCGAAAATTAAGATAAGGCATCATATTTTTTTAAAAACCACTGCCACCTTCCTCAATTGTGATTGACATATCAATCAATCAATCATTAAATCCAATGTAACATGCTTACATCATTTGATCAACAAAATAATTATGAATCCCACATTTTATTTGATAATGCAATTTGTGCAAATGTAAAAAGAAAAATCACAGGGAATGCATCACAATATACAGTGAATCAGAAATTACTCCCTTCTCTTGGAACAGATTTTTGTCGTCACATTAACATTCTTTGGTTATCTAACGTTGTATTTACAAACTACACTGTCGAGCGAGAAACAAGAAGACTAGAAGCATAAATCCGAATCATTTTTTTTTTTATTCGAAGAGAATTGTCAAATGTATTAAACAAAAATTGAAAACCAATATAAGTATTTTGTTATACCGTTCACATAAAATTCATGATAATAAAAGGTATTATACATATTATATACAGCTGTTGATGGGAACTGGTCTTACAATGTAGATAAACTGTTAGAGAACAAGGCCATGAAGTGATGAGGAGGGTGTCATATTATGTTCATTCTATGTTGCCTGGCCCTCTTCTGTTTTCTATCTTTTATTATTTTTCACTCTTAATTTTCTGTCACGTTTTTGTTTTTAAATATGGGTAAGGAAAAGAAGGGGTATATTATCAATATCCCTTCCACCTTTGCTGGTAGCTACCCCATTGCTGATTGATTACTGAATTGAAGTTGCATATGTATTGGAATGTATGTACATGTATTTTGTAATTTTGTATAGTTGCTGCTGTTCTGCGAATTAATATGCTAATCCATGGTGTGTATGTTGCAGGGTGATTTGGAGGATGAATTTTTTTATCGTTGTAACCAGTACGTGGCATAGATGTGAGGGAATGGGGGATATTCCTCTTCCCTCTTGATTAGCAAAATTTTAGAAAGATCAGAGGGACAAACAAAAACTTAAAGAAGACATACATATTGAATTGAATTGCTGAGGGAAAACAATACAAAATGATACTGCTGATTGACACTTTTAAAAAATATTTTTAGTATTCAAATACCCGGAATATAAGAGAACATACCAATAATCTGACAATGTTGGAACATAAATAACCATGACACACTAACCTATGAGGGTTGCAAATTAGAATTTCTATAACAAAATTTCTTTAGCTAGTGCTCTCCTCATTCCTTATGTTTCATTTATATTCTTTTAGTTACAATGATCACAATGATATTTAAGTAAATGAAAGGAAATTCGACTTCATGTCAAGGAAAAGCCCCAAGGAAAACTTTAGAACACTTGAAGAAAAACGAATTCCATCTCAGGGATTCCCAAATCTAGTGAAGCCTATTGTTGAAGGAAGATGGGTGGAATCATGATTTTCCCTCGAGTAGCAGCTTCTCTCCCATCACACTTCTTTTCTTCCACAGAGGAACTGGAGTGGTACCCTTGGTATTTAGTGTGTCTTAGAGGCATGTTTGGTACGCGCAGCGTACGTTTCAGGTTACGATGCCCCAAGTGCAGCGGAGGAGACCGTGCATCCATCTCCCTGGTGCCCACTCCATCTTCAGACACGTCCGTGGGATGCACGGATATGTAGTCCGGTCGTCTCCGCATGCCATTTTCCGAGACCACTGGGAGCTTCTTAGCCATGAACCCCTCAGAGAAGAATACATTCCCATGCCCTGGTGATCGGGATGGCGATGTCAGGTTACCGGTTAAACTGGAAGGAGAGTGCGTTAATGGTCCAAACCTAGACTTCGACTGGGGATAGACAACATGGTGCATGTCCTCATAAGATGGATACGGGTAAAAGTCTCTGTGAGTGGTAGTGTATTCGAGCGTGGAAGGATGATGTGAAGGCATGGGTGTACATGGCGGAGATGACGTCCTGGTGGGAGTAAAGACGGTATCACACGGTATTTCCTGGTAGATATCTTGCTTCTTGTTTTCTGTCGGTAATGGAGGCAGTGGCATGTACTTGCGATTGTCGTGGTTGATCGCAGAGCGTTGCCTCCACATGTGCTTGGGCAGCATCTGAAGGAAAACAAGAAAGAGAGAAGAAAAAATGACAAACGAGTTATTACAATGGTTGAAATTCTCAATAACTACAGGATGAATTACCAATAAAGTGTCGTGGTTTACTGGTTCATTCACTTGGCTAGAAATCCAAGGGTTGAGGGTTCGCATCCCATCTCCAATAACGTCCCTTGGCAAGGCATTATTCCGCACATGTCAGTATGTCACTCTCTACCCTTGTGTAAATGGCTACCTGGAAAATTGCTGGGTTAATAATAATTGCAGGGACCTCAGAAAGAAAAGCTTTGATGCTGATGAGGCTTCCCTGGGTAAACACATTACTATCCATTGAGGTCACTGGTAGAATCAAATTGTGAATTATGAATACTTTTTTTAGATTAACATGATTGATAACTAGTCCTTGATTATGCATTCAAACTTCGGTTGACTTGCATTCGTTACTTCTTAATTGGCGAATTAACAAGAAACCGCATAGATGTGTACTTTTCTAACATTTGCCTAATGCTCGGACCTGTGAACAAAATATAATCATTGTGAATACTTACGATGGATGAACAGCTTTTTGAAGTGGTTGTGTGGTCAATATCGTCTTCTGCGGCGTTCCCGAGTCTCTTGTACCATGACTCCTTGCCGTTCTGATCCAAGCGCTTGTTGTCTGACGCGATGCCATTACTCTGACGAATCGGTCTCCAGTTCTTCGGCGTCGTTTCGTAAGATTCTGATGACTTAACTGGTGACTGGGCATGCATCACTGCTGCTGTTTGGGGACATAGTGGGTTCAAATCGGGGTCAAAGGTCATATAGAATTCATCGCTGTCCTGGTGTCCTACCACATCTAATAGACTGCTAGATCGAGGGGCGGGCGAATGTAAAGCGCTTCGGTGGAACGGAGTCGTATCCACAGAACCACCGGTGACATTCCGTACATTAGTGTCAATTGAATTGATAGACATGGTTTTTCTCACCGATTTCGTCAGAGTAAGAGCATTTTTCTTGCTAAAATTTCGGGAAACCGTATCAGGATCGATGTAGCCACAATCGGAATGTTGAGGACTACTTCCCTGTGTCTTTGAAGAACTTACTAAACAAGCCCGACAATGTCTCATCCCTGCTTGGTCGAGCTGTTCATGTGATCGGACATTTCTGCAAATGCTTTTTAATCTTCGTGTTGTCTTTGGGGTTTCAAATTTACTCAGGTCGGGAACGCTCTCGTACTGCAGGGGCTTTTCTTTGAACCGTTTGAGGAGACTCAGTTTAGGCATCTTATCCAGGAAAGTGGAGAAGGCTGTTTTCTTCGACAACTTATCCTCGAATGCGTGCGTAATTTTCAGTTTATCTTCGCGGTGCGGTGAAATGAGTCCCGGTGAAAAACTTCCATTTTTCCCATCAGATCCATTCCTCCTAATTTTAAGCACTTTCTCGCCCCGCTTCGCCCCCCGGAAAGCTTCAAACGCATATGAATCGGACAGAGAGCGACGCCTGTGATCGGGAGCAACAAAATCGTCGTGGTGGTTCTCATGGGTGGGTGTCGATTGACTTTGGGTTCGTGACGGTCTACTACAAAAGGCCGTGGAAACGGAGGACGACTCCTGATCCCAATGCTCACGATCTGGACTCACAATGTTATGCTGATATTCGCTTGGCTGGCTTAAATCACTCCTAGTAGGCGTCACCAGCATGCAACTTGACGTTCTGAGTCTGTAGTCAAATCGAAAGTTCCCCATGCCTGGACTCAAGGGTGCGTCTTGCTGCAGGGATGGATAACTTTGAGTACGTGAAGCACTTGTCTTTCGGTCAAATGAACAAGTGGAATATCCGGAGGAGGTGGTTTGGTCGAACGACTCTCGTTGAGTTGTCTCGGTCGGGATTGGACACTGCTTTTCAGCTATTTGAGAACTGTAAAGTTTGGGACTTTGAGCGGGGCTGGTGTTTTTATTAATGAACAGAATCTGTTCCTGAGAGCCAAGAGGAGGCAGATTTGGTAGTGGGTCCGTTTGAATTTGGGAATCACGCTTACACGGTTTTGTCGGCGTAGCCGAGGAGGGGGAAGACCTATGAAACTGATCGAGCAACTCGCACAAACTTGAATAGCCTTCGTGCATCACGATAGAATTCGGGCAAAACGTCTCGGGGAAAGAGAACTGAGGATCACTGCAGCTCTTCGAGACGGAGACATTAGAATGGACAAGAGAGTCTGAGGAATGCTTTCCATCCAGACTCTTTTGACAGGAGGCAACACAGTGACATCCGCACGGGCTACAAGTAACATGTTCGATGTTATTCTGCCTATCTGTTGGACCGTCTGCTGGAGAATATTTCGCACATCGTTTGTTCTTATTGCACTGTCCTTTGAAGCGACGAAGAATCTTAGTTAGAAGGGGTGTTTCGTTAGTCTTTGGATCCATGTTGCTTCGTTGGGCACTCTTGCCCAAGTTTCCCGTGATAATTGTCGATGCAGTATGCCGATCTTTGTGTAGAGTCGTTCAGAATCCTCGTGCGGACACTATCCCAATGCAGACTGTATTCGATATCTGAAGACAAGAAAACAAGAACAAATAATATGAGGAAAAAATCACAGCTTAAAGTTTGCCAAAGCTCTGCACACACTCACATACTTTTTATAAGATGAGAATTCAAATGCCATGAAATTTAAGAAATGAGATCATTGCAGACCGTCCTTTTTCCCTCAGTGTTTCACTCAAAGTTATCAAATAGTGAAATAAACTGGAAATGAATAAATAACGCTACTTCTCTCCCACACATGTATACCTAATGCTTCACGTATTATTACCCGTTATGTTCTGCCAACCAGCCGATCAACAAGAGGAGTAAACGTAAGAAGATGCTTCAACTCTTCAATGATCAGCGTTTTATGAGAGCGTTATTGTCGCATGGAAGCAGAAGCCCTTATAACATCGACGAGATTTATGCTCTATTTATATTCCGCAAACCAATTACAAAATTGTATCGAGCTCATTAATTTCTTACTTTTCTGGCATGTTTGATGAGGATTATAAAAATACCCACTTCAACCTTGATACTAGAGATTCTAGTAATTAGAAGGGAAATAGTTAGAAGCACTTCTTATTTTTAGTTACAAACCAGTATGCTTCCACATTGTACTTGATATGCATTGTATGATAACCATTTGTCCGTCCAACTTCCAAATAAGAACATTAATCATGGAGAAAAGGAGCATTTAATATGTATAGCTGCGTAGATATTGTCTTTCTTGTCAAATATTCCTCTGCTTTCTATTGTTTCAGGGGTAGAGTCTCGTTTTTAATCATGTTGATAATATTCACACCTATAATGTTCAGGGCATGCAGTTTCATCCTAATCCTGTGAAAAAGCGGGCCGCAGCCCCCTTTTTTCAATACATACCATATTTTGTACATACGATAATTTGGCTGTACTCCTGCCAAACTGTTGTATATAAAAAATATGGTGTGTAACAGAAAATTACAAAATATTAAAAAGTGGGCGGGGTACTGCTGTAGGATGCTTCAGAATGCATAGCTCCAGTATGTGTTCAAACTACAGAATGCAAACATTCTTGCTCGGGTCGCTGCGCTCCTTCGTATAAATACCTGTAATTTGTCAAAATGCGTCGGGGACTGTAAACCTTGATATTGCCCATTTACGTCTATGGTCGCTCTGTCCCCTTGAACATTGCCTCCTCCCAAAAAGGAAAAGAAATCGACTGTCTTGCACCTTATTACATAATAATGCATAATTGCACAATGATAATGACCTGTGTGTGTGTAATGAGTAACCACTCAAAATATGCGTAAATTAATATAAAAATGATCATACTTAATAAATTGTTTCTCGATTTATATTATAAAATGTCAGGGGAACTTACTTTTTCGATCGAGTGTATATGCACACTCCTACACACACACACATATATATATTATATATATATTTGTATTTATTTCTAATTTGTCCCTGCTTAGAATTGAATGTAAACCCTACATCCTGCTTGTAATTATAACTCGACAAAGTCGGCCTTCAATGTGCACGTTTTAATCGTGATGATGAAGAAACTGTGATTACGTTATTGAAATGGATTTAGACATTTCGCCAGGTAATTTTAGATGGAGGACAATCCTCCGCATATTTGATTGAAAATGTTTTTTTTTTAAAGCAAGTCTAAGCTGCGATTATAAGCAGTCCTTCCGATTTTTCTGTTGTTATAAATCAATGAGAGTATTTTACTGAATGCTTTCTACAATTACAATCTAGTTGTAAACCAAATGTACACATACCGGAAAGAAGGCCAGTCTGGTACACTAGAGGCGGATCCAGGATAATTAACAGCCCCCTCTCTGGCCCCCTCTCTGGCCCCCTCCCTTTCCGCCGGCTGGATCCGCCCCTGCTAAGAGATATCGTCATTTGAAAGGATTTCTGGCTGACGGGGGGTCACTCCCCCTCCCCCTCTCTCCCTCTCTCTCTCTCTCTCGCTTTCTCTCTTTCTCCCACCCTACAGCCCTCCCTATACCTTCCATCCTCCCTTTCTCTCACATACATACATACGTATCTCAGCTATGTACGAATGCATGCATTCCATTTCCTATTAAGGTATTTGATATTTGATGACATACTATGATACTATTGTGCCATATTGCTCCCTTTTGCATAAGAATATAACGTTATGGCCAATTTCTAATTCAACTGGAGTGAAAGATGGAATTCCTAGAATCAAATTATTAAAAAAATATTTGAACTCTAAGATGTATATGGTCAGAGTATACATGTGCTCCTAAATTTAACGGACCTAACGAAATGAGACAATATTTTGGTTGAATTAGGCCGATATTGAGTTCAATAATTCCATCTAATGAAAATCACCCGATTAATATTAAAAACTAAGATACAATTTCTTTGTCCCCCTGTTTAAAAGTTACCCCATTCGTCATAAATCAATCCCCACTGTTAAATGAAGAAAGCTTACATAACCATATAAGCATAAACATGCTTATAGTTTATATATTAAAATAATAAAATATATAGTCTTTTTACTTTCTTTCCTTTTACCCATTCACCACCACCCCTCCCCCTTCCATCCATAAACGCACCCGCCCACACCCTTTTTCTCACTAACATCCTTTTTAACTGAACCGAAGTACACTCGCTCGCTGGTCGGAAGATGGGTAACATTATAATGATTAATTCGACTCATCATAAACATCAGAACATATTTACATTAGTATCATGCTTCTGCTTTTTTGTGATATTTTTATTATCCTATTTTGGGGATTTATGGTACATTTTATTTTTCTTTATCAACTTTTCCTCGTTTGTTATTCTTCTTTCCTTATTTCCCTTGACAACTTCTCTTTTCATACTTTGCTGGTTCGGGGGGGGGGGCATATGACCCGTTAATACAGGTGATTTTGAGGGGCCAAAGGTCAAAGGTCGAGATAAACAAAATATTGACCAACGAAAATAAACATCCTTCAATGAATTACACATGAAACATTTTTCAATGGAATACGTTCTTCTTTCGATCTCTTTATAAATGAAATGAGAAGAACATTCCCGATTCCACAGTAAACACAGTCCAATGCCTTTCCAAAATTATCTCGGGGGTAATTAATCTCCCATTCTAATGTTCTGACTAATGCGAGAGCATTTTCCAGGGTATATTATTTCGGGAATTCCGTCGACCATCACAGACTCACTCAGGAGGGTAAAAGGAGCATTTTCACCGACAATATGATTGTCGGAATTCCATCGTTGCCCCTGCGTTGCTCAGCTCAGCGGAGGCTACATATTCTTAGGCCTAGGATTGTTTTAAATCCATTACTTCCCCATTAAAAAAAAAAAATCGTCATTAGCGATTGACTGGCCATTTTGACCCATATCGATGGCCATACTAGCTGGCAACCGCAATCCCACTTCCAGCACCTGTAAACCACTACAGCTAAAGGCAACCATCATGGCCCCCAATTTGCAAGTTGTGCTTCACAGGGGTCCAAAGCCATTCGCTATTCAAATAAACAATACTTGTAACAATTGGCTTCAATTAAGTTCAATAGCAAATCAGTTGGTGAAATAACTCTTTTATTGTCATTCTCAAAACCTCCTATTCAGAATCACTTTGTAATCATAGAGATGTGGGAACGCAAGCTATAGTACTGTATATGAATGTTAATGTGTAAGCTTCAGGGGCCTAGCAGCCCCCCCCCCAGTTATGGCGGCGATTTAAGAGGGCGTACCTCCGTAGGTAGTCGGTCGGATTCGTGTATATTCCACTACATTTAATTATTTATTTACTTATTTATTTATTCATGTAAATATTCATTCATTTCATTTTTTTATTGTGAGAGAATTTTGGGATTATTGTGTCCCCTCGCCTGTCAAACGTCCCAGCAGTCGTGAGTCAAAGTTCTTTGGATTACCCCTGAAAAGGAAGCCTTATTCCCATAAAAGGTGAAGGGAAAGGATGAATGGAGAGTACAATAAACATCCTCCGGTCAGACATTTATACAGTTTTGTTACCTGGTCCTTCCGGCTGGTAGGAAGTGAAAGTTTCAACCAATCAGGTGCAAGTTGCAAAATAAGTGACCAGGCACAAGCCAATAACATTTGATGGGGCTTAGACTTCAAAGCTATTTCTAAGAATATTAGTCACCCCAAATCTCTACCATTGGGTCTATGGAGGAGAGAAATTGTAATATATTCAACTAGACATTAAATTCCAATTCGGAAGCTGTTGCAATTCAAAGGAGAAACTACCTGTTTGAGTACTATATACACAAAGTATTACGAGTTGTTCGTCAGAATACTAAACTCAGCTCTCGGTGAATACAACATAGGTGTTTTAGAGGCCAACCTGATAGTCTAGGTCTTGTAATTCCACATCTGACAAATTGGAATCAGTGTAAATCTGTAAACACCAACAAGAAGTTGTGAATACTCATTATGTTTAATTTTTACCTTCGTCTATAAGTTATGTATTATGATTGCGTTATGATACATGTAGGAAATATTTTTCTGTGCTCAAAATAAGGTTGGTAGAATATTATCGCTTTAATTACTTAAGTGTGTTTGTAGTAATATCACATAGAAGATTCTGAAATAGAGTACACTCTAGAATCATGACAAAGTGGTACTTGTGAAAGTAACTGATTTTCGGAAGAAAACGTTATTAAATATAAATACTCGGTACACCATAGTGTGCACTGCATTATGTAACCTGTCAAGAGATTATATATTTACAGTATATAATGTTAATAATTAAGATGTAATTATAGATTGAACAAATCACTAGGAATCGGTTATATTTATATTTAATTTGGCAGGGTGTTTATGATATATGTAGCTGTACTGAGACAGGACAGAACCATTGGTCCAGGTCTATCCAGCGACAGGGGCTGACGTCAGACAGAAGAGTCGTCGTCAGGATACTCCAGAAGCAGGAGATACTCAAACTAAAGACCTATAGCTAAGGATCTACATTAATTAGTGAATTGTATTAATCTTCTGTTTAAGTCTCATACGATCTAATTCATTTATATATTTTCGTGTAATCCTTGTTTAAAATAATGTACATTAGTAAAGGTTTATTCAATCTAATTATTTGTGTGAATTAGTCTTCTGATTGCAAGGTTACCATAGTCTTAGTGGCAGTACTGAAAATGGCAAAAGACCACAGCCGCAAGGTGTTGCTCGATTCCCACCTTGAACAGGGACACTTACCCCATGCCCCCTGTATCTACTCCTTTGAAGAATAGTGCATTTGTGTTCAATTGATATCAGCTATATTTACTTGTCCAATTTTAATTGATTAACAAAATTCTACATGAAATGTTTATACATCCAGGATTTCTTCACAAAGGTGTATCCTATTTAAAGGGTGTGTTTGTTAACTGACGTAATGGGGAGTTCACGCATAAAGAAATGGTTTTGTATGTTTTCCGTGTATTTCATTTTCATTATGTTTCCAATATACTATTGTTTTGTGGGGTTTTTGGCATTGTAATATGTATCTATGAATTTTCTGTATAGTTTTTGCTCTGCTGAAATGTTTTTATTATCATTGTTGTCTGTCCTCGATCAGGACCATGATGGAAAACAGCTGTGCTGATCATGTTTTTACCCTGTATTAATATTCTTCAATTAATAGGTAAATAAATGGAGAAGGTTAAGTTCTGGTGGAGGTGAGAATAATTTGTGAGATTTCTCATTATTTTCATGTCAGCTTGGAAGGAAGTCATAATAGAAATGTAACCTGAATTAGATTGGTCTTCAAATGCCCCTATATTCAAAATATGCCCGGATGTAGCTTAGGTGTTTGGACCAAACGGTCATGCCACATGTGTATGAGATGTATAGTCCCATATACCAAGTTTGATGTGCAGTGCATGTGATCTTCTTCAATATTGAGTCAATTTGATATCAATGAGTTGATTCCGAAACCTACAGAATACACCAATTCCCAAATACTACACAAACAACGTTTCAAACAACAAAAATGCTTTAAAACAGTTTCTATCAAAACTCTGATTGCATGACCAGAACTCAACTTCACCTTAAATGAAGTTAATTGTACATATCAAGTGTCTTATTTGTCAGCATTTTTTTCTTCTTTCTTTCTGTACTTTTTGTGTGGAACAGATATCTTAAGAATGGCTAATACATTTTCTATCAAAGTTGACACAATGGTAGACACTATTAAGGACTGGACACACGAAACTTTTCAAGGTCATTTGCATAATGTGAAGTCATCTAGGCGACATTTTGTGAATTTCTAATATTTCTATAACCAAATGGCATATTTCATATCATGACACTTCAACTTATTGCCTAGCATAACATGATATCAAAGCGCACCAGTGCGCGCGCAAAATAAAAAATGCTCAAATTAATTTTGGATATGTTTCAGGCCATTTTGAAGGAGGAAAAAAAATGCGCGCTCACTTTTCCGTGCGTCGGCCTTTTGAGGCTAAAAACACGATTTGTTGTGTTTTGTTAACATAATTTGGGTTCCTGATCCTATTCTTGACAATTCTATCTCATTGCTAGACCCTTAATTCGACCATCAATTCCAAAACGTGCACGTAAAACCACGAAATTCATTCGACCGCGCGAATTTTGCCAAATTTGAGTCTGTTATATAGCTCCTCGGAATGGTCGGTGACCCCAATTTTTGTATCGTGTATTCTGAAAAGGCTTAGAAATTATAACTTTTAATAATAATTTTGTTTAAATGTTAATTGTGGCTTGTGCTTATTATCATTCACACGTGCGATCCTAACACACATCTTTTCCGGTCACACAATTAAAGACTGAGTAAAAAACTTCATTCCGGATTGACAAGAATCCTCGGTCGCAAAATCATGATGAGTAAAAGACTCTGTGCGGACAGCGGTCGAAGCATGCATACAAATACAGTTTGATTTAGCTTACAGAGAACAAATTCAA
This sequence comes from Mesocentrotus franciscanus, assembly GCA_037976565.1. Lineage (NCBI taxonomy): Eukaryota > Metazoa > Echinodermata > Echinoidea > Camarodonta > Strongylocentrotidae > Mesocentrotus > Mesocentrotus franciscanus. The sequence goes on from CP137679.1 coordinate 5,484,021, forward strand.
TTAATTTGCGGTCGAATTAGAACTGTCTACTAGCTTACTTGACGTCTGCCAGAAAACAAGCGGAGTTTGAGTGCATTTTCCTCTCGTGCCCTGTCTTACCTAGTCATTAGAATCACAACCTCTTCGACAGCCTCTCGTCTTCCGCTGTCAGTCGTCAAGTACAACTTTCTGCATGTAATTATCATCTGGTTTACGGAGTACTTCCAGGATTGAATAAGGAGTACTTTGGTTTGAAACGACCTTGGTTCAAATTTACTGTCTATTATTTGATTTGATTTGACTTGATTTGAATTGATTTGATTTGATTTGATTGATTTATTATACACTCCTGGGTTGGGCTGCCCTCGGTGCGGCCAGCTAATAGCTGTTTTCCAAAGAGGTTCAAGCAACAAAAAAACATATGACTAAAAACATAATACATGTATACTTACAATATATACATATACAATCATGGAATATAAATCATGTCCAAAGTAAGCAAGTAACAGTAGCAGTCATATTACAACAAAACCAATACAAAATACATATAAAATAATACACTGATGAATGTAAAGAGTCAAACAAGAAAAATAATAAAACAAAACAAAACAAATCATAAGAAAAAGAGAAAAGGTAGGTGAGAAAAAGAAATATCCATATTAATGTACTCAATTGGGGTTTAGTGTATTGTGGTTGTTGTTCAACCGATGTTAGCGCGGAGGAAGGATAATCAACCTCATTCCATATCTTGGCCTTGCGATATGCAAGGGACCTTTTTATATCGTAATTTGTTTATGGCTGTATGAGCCATAGATATTTCCAGGGTCGGATTATTTCTCTGAAACAAAAGGAGTATTAAAGGGAGTGTAGCATGGCAAATACTGGTTAACGCCAACTACGTCTTCTTTTGGACAACTGCACGTAAACGAATAGACTTGATGAACGGTAGTCAGCGACTTAATCTCTACATGGTAAGCGCGCGCTAGCGTTCGCGAAACAGACCGAAGTTCTCCTCACGCTTCGGTTTCACGTGTGTTGCAGGGCCACGGGAAAGACTGAGTCTCGTCATGCTAGCTCCCTTTAATGAGGTAGCGGCGGGCATAGTTAATGATTTGATTGGTACATGGCGCATGCTAGAAGTTTGGACCATCGTAAATAATATAAACTATGAGTGTAGTACAAACAATCCGAGGGAAACATATAGTCCACATTCATAGCGAAACGAAGCGATCTTTTTTCCGGGTTTGGATTTGAATGAGATTTGATATAGAAGCATTTGTCCAGACGGCATTAGAGTATTAAATAAAAGTTACTAGGAATAACTGACTTATAACATAAGAGGGCATAAGTTGATACAAGGACAAAGCTTCTAAAAAGGTATATACGTTTGATTTATTTTTCTTAATATAAATAACTTGAATACCAAACATTGAAATAGGATACAGGTTCAAAGAGTGTTAATTTTTTTTTACTGTTACGAATTACTTGGAATGTGATCCAACTCAAATTTAATTCCATTTTAGTTTTTTTTTTTTTAATACGTAACAATTGTCCGAAGACTTAAATATTGTCAGTCATATTTTCAGGCTAACACAGGCTAATAAAAGTAAATTGAAAGTTCATTAATATGCCACGGGCATCATCCTGTTTTCCACAGTTGACCGTTGCATAGCTGTGGCATGTCCGATCGCAAAGACCTATAACAGACACTATTGACGTGATTGAAGAACTATCTCGTCCCTGAACATATATTTCAATCCCATTCTTTTTGATATTTATATTTTATGAGTGTGTTATTGTATTACAGCTTATTAACATTTCGAAAACGCTGTGATATAATGATAGTATAGAAGGCGTTAAAAAATGCTTCTACTGTTATTCTCCTTCTTGTCCTATATGTCTTCGTTTCTTCTTGTTCTTTTCTTTTTCTTCTTCTTCATCTTCATATTTCTCCTTTTTCTTCTTCTTTGTAGTTTTGTAGTAGTAGAAGTAGTAGTAGCAGTTTTAGTAGTGGTTGTAGTAGAACAAACACCAGTAGCATCTCACTTAATTTTTGCAGGGGAAAAAAATCACTGGTGACAAATTGGAAGCACCAACGCAAATGTTGTATTCAGTAAGTGACATAACGCTTTAAATGGCAGCAGACCTATTCAACAGGTTCACCTGTCATTCATTTATTATAACCCTTATTTCTTACAACTCAGTAATACCCCAGTCACACCAACGAGGCCGACATCAGACCGACACCAGACCGGTCAAACCTCGAATGGCTAAGAATCGGTCGTGTGAAGTGGAGGTACGGCGGGGCAACCTGCATTATTATATAGGCAATACATTGTACATGATTTAACCCTATTTATATACATGTATTTCAGTCTATGTTTGTATAAAATGACCAAAAAATGTATTAATATGCATTTTCGGCCCTGGCCCCTGATTATGTTTATTTCCCGAAGAAGGACGTCTGTCTAGGGTTACCCGTCTTTTCAAAGAAACAGATTTAGTATTCCTAGATCCATTAGCAGACACCCACTTGACTTTTAACTCGTTAGATGGCCTCCTGTACTTGTACACTTTCAACATGTTTGTCGTTTTGTTGTTGCTCTAACCGATTCGTTTTCATCTTGTTGTGTTCTTATTTAAATCACGACCGAGGTTTTAATGTGGAGAAAGTGAGACACATCAACAAACATTTATTGGAAATCAAATAAGGCATTGCCAATTAACATTTTAACAACGGATTTCTTTCATATGTTTTTCTTTTCTTTGGAATTTGGGCAAAGCCATCGCTAACAAAGAGTTCAATTAAACTAAATGATTACAGGCCCATCGCTTAGTTCCATTGCGAATAAGAAAATGCATCAAACTAAGTCTAAAAGAAAACTGATTTCGTTTAATTTTACATTTATCTAACAAGCTATTGCAGTATAACAGCATAATAGTTATTTGCATTGTAATAGTCGCTAAAATTGTCACAACAGCTCTCCCATTTGAAAAATAGTCGGTGACACCTTTGGCGAAATATTCTAAACTTGTCTGCCGACAATCTTTAAACAATTATAAGAAACTAAAGTTTCAAGATCTCATCGTCGCCTTAACTGATGAAAAGATTCATGCAGAAATATTTGGGGGAAAAAGTTTTAAAGTGCTGTCTCAACGTTGAAATAGGAGAAATTCTTTTACAAAATCAATGTAATATCTAGGAGTTGTGACACCCGGGGCAAACAACAAGATTGTGCCCCTCCCACCTACCTTGCCAGCTGAAAGGAACAAACCAGATTTCCTGGCTTTTTCACAATGTGATTATATGTTTATACGGAGTGTCTAATAAATGCAACGAGAATTTGATTGTCAGCCTTTTATAAGAAAGTACTCAACCATCCTCAATGACATCTCGTAGGTAATGCTGTAGCACTGTCTCCTGGAATCGGTATGAATTTCACAAAGATTTTATGTTATAACTGTAAAGTTATGACTGTTTTGAAAGACGTATCATTTTCCAAATGTTAAAAAAAATCTAGCATCAATGCACAATAAGCATTTACCTGTCGCTCTGCATTTACGACGAACCTTTTTCATTGAAGTCATTCTAGCTCATAATATCCTGGTGAAATCACCACAAAGGAAACAGTTTTAGATTCATTTTGATATTTCATTCGTAAAATGACGTAAATATACATTTGAAATATATAGTACAAGAAACAAAAGAAAGTATTCCAAGAAGTTTTCGATACTAATGATTTGCTTACTATTTATTTACTTATTTATACTTGAATCATCATGACGTGAACAATTTACTGTGGGAAACAACCAAGTATTGTTTTATAGCCTTATAGGTAAATAACAACTGGATTACTTATTCAGCTATTTAAATATCTGTTTCAAGTTAAGCAACAAACACCATCACAGAGTTTAGGATATGCATTATCAGAAGATCTATGCACATTGCTCATCAGTCCTTTAGTTTTCTCCACAATATTTTAATTTGATTTGATATGGCCACTATGACACTTTAGTGCTTGTCTAAATTACATTTTTCGTCATTCTTAACACTCCTTGTAAGAAGAATTGAAGTTGATTTGTGAGCTTGCCAGAAAATATTCAGGCGCCAGATTTACACTGATTGTACGCTGGTGTTATTTAACACGCTATCCATTTAACAATTGAAAAATGCTACGTTTTACTAAAATGATCATAACTTTGTTATTTCATCTTGTATAGATCCTTGTTAAATTCACGGAAATATTAGAAGATATTTCTACAAAATTACCTACGAAGTTTCATTGACAATAGGATGAGCACTTTTTAAGATGTTGCCAATGAAAATCTCGTAGCCTTTGTTTTGAGATACCCTGTATAATGTACTAAACCCGAGATCGGTTTTAATAACTATACAAAGAAGCGTGGGAGCAAAGCAACCGAGTTGTTTATTTTGTTTCCTTTCAATTTTCACCTCTAAGAAATGCAATTTATTTGCTTTTTACCATACAAACTTGTTCAAAGTAGCTCAGCAATTGACCGTTAGTTCTTTCAAATTATGGAGAAAATAAAAACACCAAGCCCCCACCTATCCTACTTCTTTCATCTCTAGGGTGCAAATTTATGGAATTATGATATTATTATTGTTATTATCATTATCATTATTATTATTATTCGGCAAGGAAAAATCAACAGTGAATACAAAACAACAGTAAGATTTGAAAATGAGTCACATGGATGCCGGAAAAGATACAACAATTATATTAGATTAGAGAAAAAGAAAAAGAAAACAATAAGTGTCGCATTATGTAATGTACATGTCTTTGAACAGAAAGTTAAAAGAACTTACATGCATGTGCACAACCCGAACATAACATAATATGAACCTTAGCGGGATTTTAATTATCATTTAGCAAATTAAGCCATTGAAATTTACTATGTTGAACCTTTGGAAATGCCAAGTTTTTCTATTAGGTACCATTATTTAATTTCCTTTTCTTTCCTTCTCTTTCTTTCTTCTTCCGTATGTTGCGTCCCTTCAAGTGCCACCCGAGGCACGTGTCCCCTCTGCACCTAACTAATATCACTAAAACTCCCCTAAACAGCAAAACGAATCACGTAAGACAACTCGGACATTTTATGCACCGTTTACTTCGTCCGGGAGCGTAATGGGAGGAAAGAAGAAAAGCCGCCCGTCGTGGCCTAGAAACTACAGCCGAGTTTAAAGGATATTCCTCGAACATGCGATCTAATCAACGAGATTAGATAAGATATCAGATCTCGAGGATTCATACATATTTTATTACAAGTTATTTCTAGTTAACGAAGCATTGTGAGGAAATTCACGCGGTTGGTGGAAAGAAGCTTTCCCAATGATTCTCTCTTGATACCATAAGTATTACATTTGTATTTCGTCGTGTTTCTTGGTCTTTAAAGATTTTTTTTTTAATGTTAGTTCTTAGAAATATAGCCAACGTTTTATATTACTGGTATTTAAATGATACATAAAATTGTGTTCAAGGTGCAAGTACATCCAGGGGAGCCCCTTTACCTTTTAAAAGTGGTCAGGTGTCAAAGCAAGATTGCCGAAAAATTTTGGTGAAGATTCCCTCCCCTAAAAAAGAGGGAAGTTCAGAGTAGTGTTCAGAAAATGAGAAGAATAAAAAAGAAAGCCTACAACTTGACATTTTGACGACAACTCTCTACTTACAATAGGGGGGATGTCACCCCAGTAATGCTCTGACGTAAGCTTCGTGATCATGTACAATGTACATTATGTATGCATGATTCGGGGCAGTCCATACACTAGACTGCATGTTGCAAGTCCGAATTCGTTTAAGATAGGGAAAAGGCATGTACTTGACAAGTAACTTTAGATCTCAGATACCGAGGGTAAATTTCAAACAATCACAACAGTTTTTTGTTTAACTGTAGTATGATTTTTTTAACAGCGCTCGCCTAAATACGATGTAAAATGTAAAAATATCATACTGTGAACAGACCATGTCTTTTTAGTTCAATCGCCCTCGTATGTTTAAGTTCCGCTGAGGAATTGATATGAAAATAATATGAAATAAAATCGAATAAATCAATAAAATAAAATCCATAATAAATCATTTCTTTCCCCGTTTTAATCGTTTTAGACATTTTGCCCTCTCCCTTTTTTTCTAACGATACTCGTTCGCCTCAGTCTGTATATAGTACAGGTCTGATAAAGTCAACTGTGAGATAACGAGGTAATTAAACGCTTGCATTTTGTGTCGTCTCCATTATATTTTGAACTCTCGACGTTGCTACGGCGATAAACATGGCAACGACGTTTAGTTGAATGAGAGTAATGTCTATTAGTATTAGCGAGTAACCTCCTCGTGTTTCGTTTTTCATTATCTAAAGTAGATGTTGAATTGATATGCCATGAATTAGTATCAGTTTTAATTTAAAACAGAAATATGAGCACATAATGGTAATAGAGTTTCATTTGACCGTTCTAATAATTCTTCGCAATAATTCAATTTTCCATTCACTGGAAACTCCAAAACTTCTCCCTGATTTTCCATCTTGTACAAATCACCATTATCTCTTCTTACCTAATTCCAGTTCTCCCCTCCTCTCTCTCTTTCTCTGCATTGCTATACATCTTGCTTGTAAATCTGTTTAGCCTTTGTCTGCTTCACTGCCTCTCTCCGGGGACATCTCATATGCAATGACTTGTTGAAGCTTGACACCCAAACTTAAACCTGTACGTTTTAAATTCACACGTATAAGATGCGAGCAGAGTGATGAGGGATTCAATGGAAGACGAATAAACTAAGAACACTGGTGTTCCTTTTCATATGAATGTCCATGTCACCTGCATTGACATGATGCGTGTGTGCGATGTTTGACGTGCGTGGGTGGTTTATGTGGGAGGATGATGGCGTAGATAAGGGGGGCACGTGCGGACGTGCCCCTAATCCAATCGAGGGAGTCACTGTGGAAGAAGAAGATTCGATGCCCTCTCAAACCTTTCCTTCATTCGATGTCCATGTTCTCTCGCCTTCCATCACCTTGTAAGAGTGGTGACCAACCCACCCCAACCATGAAGCCACTCCCCTCTCAATGGCTGACTCAAGGCTACGCCATTACGGGAGGTGCGTACCCGGGTTTGTTAAGTCTGTGCGTGAAAATGTGTTTTAGTCATACAGAGATCTAAACTTTTAAACATAATTAGGTGCTTTTTCTTACCCTGTATATGTAGACGTCAGAACGAAAAAACAATGTTAAGAGTGACTATAACAACAACATTTATAAAAAAAATCAGATATGGATTAAAATTTCATTTACATGATAAAAAAAGTATAGCTAATGAACAGTTGACCATGCTAAGTGACGTTCCAAATTCGTCCAAGATACAAAGATAATAACATTAAAAGGGAACACGCTTAATGTAAACCCATTTTCTTTGCCCCTATCCATTTAAGAAGCGTGCTATAGATTTATCGAACGATAAGTTTCAATTTCAAATGAAATACATGTACTAAAAAGTACCCTTAGAAAGAATCCTGCGAATCAAACTCACTTGTCATGAAAACAGTGAAAGCAGGTTGAATTTCATGTTCGTTAATTTCATGAAAACCGAGGTCGCAATGTTCACGGCTTAAATCGACCCAAAGCTCTCGAGATTTCGGCTGGTGAACCATGTAACTAGCCTACATCTTTTTTTAAAGGGAGAGTTTTTGAGAATTAACGGTAAAAGAGAAAAAATGGTGATGTATGTCGTGTTTTTGTCCCCATTTGGAAGAACATCATGACAATAGATAAGATGAAAGTGATAAATCTTAAACTGCTTGTATTTTTCAAGTTTAACTTGCGATTGGCACAGAAAGACTACATTGGGACTTGCATGGAAAAGAGAAGTGGGCATCCGATTGGTGCATAACTTTCATCACTAGCAAGACGGAGGAAATGAGAATCATCAGGAAGCGCAACGAGACTTATGCTCCTCTCTACTTCATGGACAATGAATTAAAGCCTAGCTAACAAGAGCATCATTCTACTTGGTGTGGTCATCACAAACACTTTTGCCGGTCTACATCTCTAGGCTTGCCAGGAAGACAGCAAAGCGGCTCTACACCCTATTTACCCCCTTCACATACACGGATTTTCCTACGAGTCCTTACGGATCGCACATATTCACGGATCTCTCACGGATCCTTACGATTTTGCCACTTTTACGACCGATTTAAGAGTTGTTACGAGCTATTTACGAGCTATTTACGGTTTATTACGGATTATTACGAGTTATTACGAGTTATTACGATGTAATACTACGAGCAACTTACGTGTTAGTAACGACCTGTTTACGTGTTGTTATGAATAGTTACGAATATTTACGAGTCCTTACGATTTTTAGCCCAAAAATAACAACTGAAAATGAAGTGTTCGAATTTACAGCTTTATACCTTTCCTTAAATCGTAAGCAATTCGTAAGAATACGTAAAGTATACGTTTCTATTCGTAAAGTACTCGTAACTACACGTAAAGTGCTCGTTATAACTCGTAACAATCCGTAAAGCCATCGTAACACGACCCGAATAAAATCGTAAACAACACGTAAGCACTCGTACTAATCCGTAAATAATCCGTAAACAAATCGTAAACTAACCGTAACAATTCTTTAAAAAACTTTGTTACGAGTCATTTACAGATTCTTGCGAGCAGTTTACGAGTGGTTACGTGTTGTTGCGAGCTGTTTACGATACTTACGGATTGTTACGAGCTATTTACGAGTTATTTACGGAAAAATCAATCCGTGGACAATCGTAAGAAGATTTTTGACATGTCAAAAAAATTGCCTCTTCTTTCACGGATCCTTAAGAGTGTCTGCGAGTTGTTGCGAGTTGTGACGGGTTATTTACAGATACCAGCGAGTTATTTACGGATGCTTGCGATTGACTACGAGTTGGCGATCCGTAATGACTCGTAAGAAAAATCCGTGTATGTGAAGGGGTAGCCGGTCAAGGGACCTTCTTCCATTCAAGACCAGAGTCACCGTCTACCAGGCCTACATAAGACCCCCTAATTGCGTATGCGTCTCCCATTTCGGGTGGAGCGGGTAGCACGGCTCTATAATCGACGACCCAATAGGTGTTGGGATTTAACCGTTGGAGCACAAGGAATGTAGCAACTCTTTGTATTTTTTTTGTAAGACGCTTTTTTTCTAAAGCCTTCCCTGGAGCTGGGTAGTATCCCCCCATGTCATCCAGTACACGGACAACGAGATCTTCCATGACTGCACATCAGTACTGTGTAACCACCTCCAGAGCTTCATCAATCTGCTTACATACCATGGGCATCCCGGTTATGGAACTCCCTCCCAGCTTATATCTTTACCCGTGCACCAAACGTGGTAGAGTCAAGATAGGTGCAAATGCTTATTTGATGTCTGAATTGTAACCTTTTAATTCTAAAATTTTGTATACTTAATTCAATTTTATAAGATATGCAACTTTGGTATCGCTAGCCGGCCGCTTTTTATCAGCTTCGATTGCAACAAAAGGTCTTGCAACCTTTTGTAAAAATAAATATGAATGGCTAATCACTTGAGCCAAAAGAGATGTTGGCTACACGATACTGTAGTCTCATATGTGCAATACTTTTACATGTACATGCACTGTGAAAAAAATGGGTAAATTTACGTTGGTAATTCTTTTGTTGGGCACTATTTATAAAAATCAAGACAGTCTTGCGCTTGGCGTGCTCGCAGTAGGTGACTGCATCACGGATGACATTCTCCAAGAAGACCTTGAGTACACCGCGTGTCTCTTCGTAGATGAGACCAGAGATCCTCTGGTTTCAAGATAGTGTCTAGACAGTTATAAAAATCGCCGTTTCATTTGAAAATGCTATTCTATCAGTCAACAACATGACCTTTAAAATGGCTCTTTCTCAGACACACTTTTGCTTTTCACGTGTTAATGGTGAAGAGTCCCTTCAGTCTCTCGTGTACTTCTCCGATTCATCATCAAAATAACTACGAGAGCTCACCCGCCTAGGGGGATCGCTTTCCTTAATGAGTTTAACTGAGATGCATCAGCTAAGAGGCAAGGAATCACAAAGCATATAGAATTGTGCCTAGAATTTGTTAAATCTATTGGAAAAGGAAAGTCGCAGATCGATGTCATGGCTATCAAGTTCACATTCTTAAAAGCACTGGTGTATTTCATCAAAAATCTTGGCAGCCTGGGAGTACACACCATTCCCTCTAAATGAGGCTGATTGCAACAGATGCTGCTAACACAAATTGGGATGATTTTAGTCATAATTATTCATTTTTAATGTCACACGATGTATGGAATGAATGATCGAATCAAACAGAAAATTTCACGCGAAGTAGAATTTGTGAAGAGAGAGAGAGAGAGAAACTGAGATAATGATACATTGTCCTAGGCCGATAGAAACAATTTTTGTAATGCTGTAGGAAAAAGAACTGAATTTTCCTTGCTCCTGTCATTGTTAAAGATCCAACATGATTTGAAAACCACAAACTGTTGATATCAAGAGATATGGACTCTTATTTTTATCCACTTCAGGCTGTTTACCTGCATGTGCTTACTGATCACGCGGCTGCCTCACATCATTCAAACATTTCTTTAGTGTCTTGCCCAAGGATACAAGTGCTGTTACTGACATGTTTGGACTCGAACAAGAACAACTAATGACTGAGAAGATACTGTGTTCAGGTGTTGATTTTGAAGTACCCTGAATTTGTAAAGTCGATAATTATGCTTTTAGTCATCCGTTTTGTATATAACGGTTGCTATAATTTGCACGATTTCTCTTACCATTGGACAAGTGCATAAAAGAAAAAGAAATATTGCAACTTTAAAATCAAGCCGCATTGTGGAAAATGAGAAACACGGAGTAAAGCAGAGGGTTATCGAACAAACCACTGCCTGGAATAGCAAAATATGAAAAGTTTGGTTTATTTACGATAACCCTCAAAGACAACTATCTTTAAAGAACGTTAAGTAGTAGTGATGATGTTACAATGCTAATAAAGGAAGATAAGTTAGACGGAAAATGGGCACACTTGTTCATAGAAGATACAAAAAAAGTGGAATAATTGTCTTGTGATTTCATTGTGTAAGGTTGTTACATAACAATCGATGTATACTATGAAGTTTGGAATGATCAAAATAAAAAGAAATTGACCCAGTCTGTCTGAAATCAAGTACAACAAACATAGGAATGGGTAAATGAGACTACACACACACGTAAAATGTAAGTTTGGTCCAAACTTTTCAGCTATTTATCGTTATGTTTCGAATACGATTGCATTTTGAAGAGCGATCCTTTTTTAGGGAACAAATAATGATAATAATAATAATAATAATAATAGTGGGTTCTTGTACAGCGTTCATATCTGTCAGCTTGACACTCCTGGCGCTAATACGATATTCTTCCAAACTGACATAAAAAGAATGAGAAAGCTTACAAATCATTTTCCATATTTCCCTGAAGGTAACTTCCTCTTTATGTCTATACGCATATTGTTTCTTCTAAAGTTATTAAGTCTCTTGTCAACACGCTTCAAATAAGGGTTGTGATAAGAAAAAAAATTAATTAAAAAAAATGTTATTGTTTTAAAGGTGTTTCATTGTTTAAAACGTATTTCTTTAAAACGTAAACGTGCTTTTACTACGGTAATTCTCTCAAAGTCGTTTACAGTAACACCAGTCGCGACTGTGGCGTAACTAGGCATTATGTCTCCCGCGCAAACAATAAAAAAGCGGTATATGTTCAGCATTTTTTAACCCAACAAAATGCAATTTTCTTATGCATTTACCCATATAAAAATCCCCATGGGAGGGCTGATATCATAGGCATATTTTCATAAGCGGCTGAGGCCTGGTGGGTGAATATTAACCATCATGTTAACAAATTTCACTAGTGAGTGAAGCGTGCGAGCAAAAAATAAAAAACAATGTTAATGGGGGGTTGAGGCCTGGTGGCTAAATACCAACCTGTTTATAAATTTCACGAGCGAGCGAGCACTGTAACAAATGAAATTCAATCTGGCCACCTTGCTGCCCAAATATTGGAACTTGGAACTTTGAAAAACTATCGACTGTAGTAAAGTAGTAGAGTTTCTAATTTCGAACATCATTTTGCGGGTTGAGTACATTTAGTATACTAACACCGTGACTACAATTCACTCATTAAGTTAGGATCATGATTATTTTTCTTCCTTTCCTCCTTTTTCTCTTTCTCTCTTTTATCTTCTTATTTTTCCTTGTAGCCCTTCAAGTTCCGCCCGGGGCACATGCCCCATTTGCCATCCCCATAGATACGCCACTGATGGGTAAGACACTCACAATGAGCCATTTATGTCTTGACTACTCCCTTTTGGATCAGATGTTGAACTAACGATGAAATATAATGAAATTGGAACTGTTTACAATTCTCATATTGCAGATATGGTCAAGAAAATGATGTTCAAAATTGTATGTGTGAAAGCTTACCCTGTCAGTGTTCTGATAAATAGGGCAGACTTACATGTTTTCTAAGGTACAGCATGTGCATAATTGAACAAGGCTCATATTAAAAGGTTTGAAAATTTAAAGAATTCAAACAGGATCATCCCAGCAGACCAACAGTCCACAATGTGCGTTTAGTGAAAATACCAGGAAATATTTGCACAAGGCGGCTGAGACCAACATTTCGGCCTCGGGGGCTTTATCTGATTGGGCCGACGGTATCATGTACTGTCTATAGCTAGGACCCTCATTACTTTTCAGAAGACCCAAGACGAGAGACAAAAAGTGGACATTTTACTCCACTAGTATTTTAATAAGCAAGTTTTGATTCATGTAAATGCCAAAATAATTGCAAAACCAAGTAATTTGAAGCAAGAAAATGATACCACACACAAAAATGCATAGACAATTTATAATACATGTCTGTGGGGGTGTTTTAAATCATGGTGTGTTTTTTAACGGGTGATTTAAAACACGTTTTTAAACGCGTTTAAAAGCGCAGCTTCAAATATTAATTTGTTTTACTAGTCAGTCGAACAAAGTTAATTAAACTGTGTCATACTTGTTCATTATGGAGGAAAGGATTATCATTACTGAAACACGACATGTAAGGATAAAGACGAACGAGCAATTAAAGGGAAATATCATCCTGATATTTGATTGGTTTTCAATTTATTAATTGTTGAGGGTGCGATCAATCAAACACAAATTAGCATCTCTGTGACGTATCTTGCGAGGCCCCCTCCCATTTGCCCTGTACTAAGAAACTTCAAAAAATTATATTTTCCCATAAGAAAATGTTCAATCATACATTCACCATATATGTAGTTCTTGGAAATATGTTTTTATACAACCCCTGTATGAACAAAATCTATACCATCATCGATAGCTAAGAAAATGAAAGTTTTAAGAAATGTTCTGTACTGAGCAATTAGGAGAGAAGCTCCCAATATAAGTCACAGTGTTGCCAATTTGCCAATTGCTCAAACTTTCTCTAATTGGTCTCTCTAATGTTTCTGCTTTTATTAAAACCAACTTAATATCAGGGTGGACTTCCCTTTTATTAAAGCAGTGGCGTATGGGGTCAAACACAAACCTACTTATTTTCAGTATACACGTGAGCTACCAAAAAATTGTGCTCATTTATTATGCCCCTCGTCTGCTTAATAAGGGCTGAAAAGGCATTCGGAAAACATGATAATCATTTACTTTTTTCTTCTCCGCTTCGTCATGAAATTCAGGATTTGATGAAACTATTTCGTAATTTATTAATTCAGACTTAGGAACCTCCCTCTTCCCCCGCTAGGGAATCCTAAATCCCCTTTTATCAGGGTGAAATGAGCTATTTAACTATTACTAATTAGGGGAGGAGAACTGATTGATATATATATATATATATATAATGCGAAGTAATAAAATGACAAGTTAAGGCCTTTTAACGGAAAAAAGAGGTTCTCTATGAGAGAAAAAAGGTAACAAAGCATTGTGCAACATGATATTTCGATCCAATTTAACAAATGGCGATTTTTTTTTTTTTTTTTTTTTTTAATAATTTTTTTAAAAATAAATATATTATTATTATGATTTTCGTCGTATCCAATCGTCCCTAGGCAACTCGCGTCTGTTTCAGCAGAAAAAACACCCGAAACCTGCCAGTCAACCCTGTCAAAATTAATCAGGTCAGGACAGATCTTGGAGGGGAAAATGAGGCCTCGCAAAAGTCTTCATAGTTCAGAGGTACTGTGTAGGCGATTCCTTACGTTGTGTAACTCTTATTTATCGGAACTGCTCAAATCCTTTATGCTCTGATTTTATTTTGCTTTTCTAGTATGCTTTTCTAGAAACAGACAATATTACATTATAAAACTTACCATTGATGGTAACTTTGCCATTAAAGGCATCGTTTAACAATGTTAGATCTGAGATACACGGCCCTACGTGTTATCAGTGTCTGTGATATGGTGTAATATTGAAGCCCTAACAAAAATTGAGCTTCAAAATGATCAAGAAGTGCCTCAAAAAAGTAAAAAAAATCTTTGAGTGACCGGTTTTTACCATACTCGTTTTCCCCAATAGACTATGAAACCCGTTAGGGAAACGCAAAATTTAATTTCGATTTCCAATCATAAATATCTTGATAATCAGACAGGCGATCGGCTTGTAAAAATCATGGGCTTCCTAACTGGCCTAAAGGTTTATAATTATCATTGCATTATGAGCTAAATCCAGGATTTTGTTTCAGAATCTGAGACAAAGTTACCCAATCCCTTTAATGGTAACTTTGATCCACAGTAACCTTGATTTGATTGTCTGTTGGGTGATGTTGCCATGGTAGTTGATATTGATGGCAAAGTTACCATCAATGCTAAAGTTTATGCAACAGGGCCCAGGTTTGTAAACGCATAATACTACTATCGGATTAATTAAAACAAATTAAATCCCCATACTTGAAATTTATGGCATAGTGTTGTCCGTTTCGGTGCAAGGTAAAAATGTCAGAGGTATAAAATGTCAGAGGTGAAGTGTCAGAGGTGAAAATGTCAAAGGTAAAACTATGCTTTTAAGTTATAACTTATTTTGTAAATGTTGTACCTCAAGAATTCAATGAAATCAAATAAGGTATCAATAAGATTATTTTGTATATCTTAGTATTAAGTCAATCGCACTCGGTCTCCTTGTCCTTTCAAAAGGGATAAAACAATAATCTCATTCAATAATAAAAGTGTTGTCTGGCTGAATTTATATTTGTAAAGGGTGATAAACCAGTATATTGCAGAATATCACTCTGCCGAAGAAAAAAACTATAGGTATTCACACGTTAAGCTGCATTTACACTGCAGACGTTCTTTAATTATCTTTAATATGAAGCAACATTCACACGCGTATCGTCATGCCTCTTCTATGAATCGCCCGGTAACGTATTAAGGTATAAAATTAGGAAGGGGTTGGGATGACATGGACATGTTAACATTTAGTGACGTAATCTTGATTGGATTATAAAGGTTGATTTTTTTCAGGGACGAGTGAAACAGGCTTGGTTCTAGGGAGAAAGCCTAAAGAGAGCTCCTCCAACTACCCCGAAAAATGATTGATTTGAGCAAATTTTGAAAATACAGCACACGTTTTGTGTCTTATCACAAAATATTAATTCAGAATCAGTGAACAAGGAACGCAATTTAAATTTCAAACGTGTTTTAATTGTTCGTCGAGGAGGGACTTTACTAGACAGTCGGGACACGCTGGCCGAAACTAGCCACCAGAACAATTACACCGGGACCCCTAGAACTGCAGGGTTAATGTATGGAGATAATTATGCCTCTGGCATTTTTTTCACCGAACCTCTCCACCTCGTTCTCAGCATTGAGGTGGTCTCTTTTTTTTTAGTATATTGACACGGTAAAACATTAATGTATTTGATGACGAAATTTCGTATCAACTGAATGCTACTTGATATCCAGGCAAGATCCGTCCATTTTAACAATTCTTTTCATTCAATTTCATGCTTTAATTTCATTCCAATTTTGCACATCTCATAGTCAATTTCATATTTTGTCATTTGTATTCCAATCACTTTCATTGCTTCCAATTTCGTCAAAGTCAACATCTAGTTTGTGATCCTTGGCTGCCAGATTACAATTGCACGAATCAATTTCATAATTTTTGCATTCGATTTCGTCAAGGGTCATTTCAAGTCGTCACTCGTTCACGATAATTGGTGTGGACTATGCGGCGAATTTGAATTAAAATCTCTTGAACTTGAATGTACAAAATTGTGCAGCGGACCGCCTGGTGAGACGATTTCGAATGAAATCTGACGAAAATGAATGGACAGGTGTTAGAATTGATCGAACATGGACTAACTTGAAAGACAAATGACTAAATTGACTATAACATTTGCACGATCCCTGATTCCTAGGACGAAATTGAAGTGCACAAAGACGAATTTGAATGAAAAAAAATGTTAAATGGACTGGAATCCTATAGTAACGGAATGCAATATCCCATTTGGTGTGATGAATGAAGTAAATGGAATTGTCTTTACTTACCTCTTACTTAATGACCGAATAAGGCTAGGCGTCTGAACCGCTCCGTTAATTTAAGAGTTGAAAGTAGATTGCAGCTTTACAGCTGCAAGTTCCGTTGCAGATCATGTTGTAGACAACATTTAAACAGTGCGGATTATTGAGTTGTCATTGTCCGCTCCTGAATATGAAGTTCCTTGACGCCACTCTTGATCTCCCAAGACGAAGACGGTTGTGTTGTCCCTCTCATCTAACCGCACAATTTCACATGTTACTGCGCGTGTCGTATGCGTCAAACGCCACCTACATTCACACGACCCCAGCAACAGCACCCTGTCACAGTCTCACTCACACCGCACACCCACACACACGCACACGCACATACAAACACACACACGCTCGCGCGCAAAAATCCACAGACCGCGGATTTAACACGCACTGCGTATGGAGAAAGCAAAAAGTACCTTATTTTTGCAATGCTCCGTCTTATGAACATTGATATTTATTTATTTTATTTATTTATGCATGTTCACAATTTCACAATTCATTGAGTTTAACATCACATAAAAAAGAATATTATATAACAAATCATTTTCAATTTTACAATCCATTTGAATTGACTTCACATGAAAAAGAATATAACAATGTTTTATCAATGACAAGTTGCAACTATTATACAGTTTAAAGAATGAACATACAAAGGTGATGAAACAAAAGCAAATAGACCTTGAATCGTTACAACACCTTTCAAATATATAATATATAACAAATAAAATTCGTAAAGGGTTGTGAACTATTTACACTATTTACAAAGAACTAGAAAGAAAAAAACAAGTATATTGTTAAGTCACGTAAAAATTTATGTTGGATATAATGAAAACTGATATATATATTTACATATATGTAAGTAATATCTTACATCTGTGAAATGATAATACATTTGAGTGCCCTTTTAAAGGAGTTTGGTGATTTTATATTTCGAATATTGTTAGGTAGAGAATTCCATACATCTGGACCCCTATGTCTGATTGATTTCAGGGCTAACGTAGTGTGAGGATTGACCACATGTAAATTCGATGACTGCCTTGTTTAATATGAGTGAACCATGTTATTAGGTTGGAACATTGAAGATAATGAAGTGGGTAACAATTTGATATTGAAACGGAACATAAATATGGCAATTTGGAGGAAGTTAATATCATCAACCTTTAAGCATTTCAGTTTAACAAATACTGGGGTAGCATGGTCACAATAACCAGCTCGGGTACATAATGCGTACAGCTTTCTTTTGCAGCAGAAGAATATTATTAGTCACACACTTGGATGTTGCCCACCAAATATTACAATAGGAGATATGTGGTAAAATTAGACTATTATATAGCATAAGTAATATTCTATCACTGCAGAAACAAAACATTTTATTCTATACAGTACGCCAATATTTCTGGAGATTGGTGTAACAATGTGTTTTACATGGTCGCTCAAGTCAAGATTTTCATTGATATAGACACCAAGGAACTTTGTACATGTCTTTCTCTCTATAGAAATATCATCTAGTTTAATATTAAGAGCAAGGTTGTCATTAGATTTTCTACCTCCAAAATGAATATAATTTGTTTTGAGCACATTGAGAGAGAGAGAGCACATTACTTCTAAACCATAAAGTCAACTTTGGCAGTTCCGAATTCAGTTTCTGTTCAAGAGTGTTGATTTCACGATGAGACAAGAAAACGCTCGTATCATCTGCAAAATAAAGTATAATTTAAAGTTTTAGATACATTACATATATCATTGATATAAATAAGAAATAATAATGGGCCCAGGATGGATCCCTGCGGAACACCACATTTAAGATACAGAATGTCAGAGTTAACAGAGTTATAATAAGTGTATTGTCTTTTCATAGATAAGTAACTCGCAAGCCATTGTAAAGCTATACCCCTTATTCCATAGTGCTCTAGCTTAGAAACAAAAGAAATTGAATGGTCAAGTGTATCAAATGCTTTGCTAAGATCCATAAATACACCAATGACATGTTCGTGAGCAGCGAGTGCACTTGAAACGCGGTCATAAAATTTCAGTAGCGCAAGATCTGTAGAATGAGACCGCCGAAATCCAAACTGATCAGGATTCAATGATTCACATTTATCTAAAAAAAAACTGTAGAGCCTGTTATAAACAATTCGTTCTGAAACTTCAGAAAAGCTAGGCAGTATTGAGATCGGCCTATAGTTAGAAACGACCATCACGTCATCTTTTTTTATGAACAGGAATCACCCTTGCTAGTTTGAAAGAAGAAGGAAACACTCCGGTCATTAAAGAGAGATTGCAAATGTGTACAAGAGGCGTTAGAATTGAATCAATTATCTTTTTCAATAAGAATGTACTGATTTCATCATGCCCAGAAGAGTGACTGTTTTTTTAGCGATCTCACTACATTGAGAATTTCAATGTAATCCAACGGTTTTTTAGAAAAATAGAGGTTTTAGATGGTTCTTTGTGGTACAGTGTGAAGTTGGTTCCATCATCTTGGCTTGATTTAGGCCAGCATTGACAAAATAAGTGTTATATGCATTTGCAATATCTTCTGCATTTGTTTTTTCTTTATTACCATGAACAATTTTTCCTGAAACTTCATGTTTTCCTTGCTTGCATAAAATATCCTTTACAATTTACCAGGTAGATGAAATATTGCCATTTGCACTTTCAAACCGCTTAGAGTAAAATGAACGACGTGAACATCGTATAATTGATGTTAATTTATTTCTATGTTTTTGTATTTCTCAACATTATCTTGTGATCGTTTCTTTATACAGTCAAACCTGCTTTAGTGACCACCTGTCTACAAAGACCACCTGTCTACAAAGACCACATTTTTTGTTTCCCTTGAAAATGGTTTCTCATTGAAACATGTACTATAGGCACCTGTTTACAAAGACCACCTGCCTAGTATAAAGACCACTTTTCTTGTCTCCCTTGGGTGGTCTTTAAAGACAGGTTTCACTGTACTTAAATTGTATAGGACGTTTCTTCTTTTTATCGATTGAAGTATCCCTCTAGTAATCCATGGATGATTTCCTTTTCTCTTGTCATTTAATTGCACATATGGAAAACGTTTATTAAAAAGATAATAAAACTTATTCCAAAATACTTCAAAGGCTCTTTCTACATCGTCACAAACCAGAACATCATTCCAATTTTCCGAGAGTAAATCATCATTCAGACAAGAAACATTTTCATCAGTAATTTTACGTTTCTTTTCAATTCTCCTTTTTTGTGTTACATCAGTTTTGTGGTCAAATAGTAAGCAAAACACGGGTAGATGGTCAGATATTTCACAATAAAACAGACCTGATTGAGAAAATCCTTTCGATGTTTTTACGAAAATATTATCCAACAATGAATATGAATGATTACTTATTCTGGTTGGTAGAGGTGCCGTGGTCGAGTGGTTAAGTCGCCGGACTGTCGATCACAAGGTCCACGGTTCGAGACCCGCCGCGGCACTAATGTCCTTTGGCAAGACATTGATCTACATTTGCCACACTCAACCCAGGTGATGTAAATGGGTACCTGGAAGGATTTAATTCTTTGAAATGCTAGAGCGCCGTAATGGCAGCACAGCTAAAGCCGGGTAATAATCTCCAAGTTTGGAAGCGCTTAGTGATTGTAATAAGCGCTATATAAAACTGAGTATTATTATATTATTATTATTATTATTATCAATCATTACACTGGATGCATTGGAATCTAGAATATTTCGAAAACGAAATGAGTTTGGACCATTATTCAGTAAATCGATATTAAAATCACCCATAACACAAACAAATTTATTGAAAGAGTTGACAGTTGACACGAGCGATTCTAAATCATTTAAAAAGTGCACCATGTCTATGCTAGGTGGTCTGTATATAAAGCAAACAATAAAATTCTTTTCCTTAGGAAGATCAACCTCAATACACAAGAGTTCCGCAGTTTCGTTTTGGAAAGAAATTACATGTCTGGGCTTAAAAGATAAAGAATCCGCGATATACATTAGTCCTCCACCCATACCACTCGACCTGTCTTATCGTATTTGTTTGTAACCTTCTAAGGTATATAAAGGTGGAGATTGAGAATTTAACCACGTTTCTGTAATGCCTATAACTGAGCTATCGAATTGTAATGATGATAACAGAATATTCATATTTTCATTATTCTTACTTAGACTCCGAACATTACAATGTAAGAAACTAAGAAATTGTGTTTGTTGAGGATGATTCTTTACAGGATTAAATTCATTAGGAACATAGTACCTACCACCTACAGTCAATATTTGGTTGTAATTGGTATTCTTCATTATTCATTTAAGGTTGAGAGTCTTGCAGAATGCGATATTTTGGTTGAATATAGTGGCAGCATTATTTGACATTGATTTGGGAGGCAAACCTGCCAAAAGAGCGAAATAAAACAAAAAAGATATGAAACGTATGAAATAATAATCATCATTATGGAGTTTAAGCATGTTTGTCCTAAATATTGCCTACTTCAACTTGTTGATATCATCCGTCGTGTGGATGGTGATCGCAGGTTCCTTCTCATCTTTCCTCACGAATATCTTTCCGTTGATGGTCCACACGAACTTGAAGCCCGCCTTCTTCCTATCGACATTCACGATTCCGATATTAACCACAACTATGTACATAGGAGTTAGGGGAATGCAAACTTGCGATTGATTAGAGGACTTGCGATTGATTTGGATCAATCGCAACTCTTTATAAGACGGGGCCCTGGTAAGTACAAGATACGCCATCTGTTTGTTTGTAATTATTGAATAATTGCTCCCTTTGAGACCTTCGCTGTCTCTTTCCCAATCAATGGATGATCTCAAATCAGGTTCGAGGCATCTTTTTTCATAATTGTGTCACAGAAGAAGTTCAGTTTCAAGTAACAGATGTCACTAACTGAAAAGGGAAGAAAAAAAATTGACGGCCACACTTTTTTTCTCCATACTATATTATTTTTTTTATGTTTCTTAAATCTCGAACCCGCATGATAATAAAAGAATATAATATATAACAATACATTCCAACAGAAGAAACTAAAAGTAATTTTGTTTTAAAAAAATTGGGTCTTTGATATTCCCTTACTAAGATAAGGGAAAACTATATTACTAAATAGATAAATGTGTTGAAAATTACATTAAATCAAAAGCCTCACCCGTATAACTTTAAAAATAACATCAGAACTACATTGATCGGTACATTTACGGCTGAAAAATATGTCCATGTTAAATATCCGAGCGTAATGTTTGGGGCATGCAATCTTGGTGCTGATAAGTGTAGTCCTATGCTTGTTATCAATAATGTACATGGACCTTTTTGATCCACAATATATCATCTCCATCGAAAATAACGTACCATCGAAGATTTTGTTCGTGACCTATCAGTAAAGTCGTACCTTACACAAACCCATGCTTAATGAGAATTAAACCTTTTTCGTTGATTTGATAGTTCATTATTTATATCATTATGTATGAATTATATTATGAAAAAGATACTAAAGCAAGTAAAAGTTACTCTTAACATATTGTTTCAGTTTCAGTTTTATTTTCAATTCAAACAAAACTATCAATTATGACAAGAAAGCAATCACAGAAATCAATCTACATTAATACAAGGCATTTGCAAATCATTAATTTAATTACAAAAGAAAATGTATTTTGCTGTAATTTCTATATGCTATTTTTAAAGGTAAAAACTGAAAATGGATGGATGCACTGAGAAGCAGGGCTTGAAGAATACAGGTCCCTCAAATAATGATGATATTAATAAATTTATGTAATAAATACATATAGATTATAAAAATCAAAAACATTAAATAAATGGAAAATAGATAGATTAATCTGTAAGTGGGGAATTATGATGTAATTATAAATCCATAATTTGACAATTAATACAAAAAAATGCATACCATAAATCGGGGGTGAACATGTAAAGGCCAACAGAGACTTACAACGAAGAATGACATGATAAGGCAGGACACAAACGTACACAAGGCAAAGAAACATGAGAGTAAGGGAACAGGAAAGTACAAAGGTTATATATAGAGCTTTTGGTGGAACATACCATGAAAGATTATTGTTTGTATATATACACTGTAAATATACATAGAAGAAATAAAGGTTTTGATTTTCAATATTTTAAGAACAGAGGATCAGTATGCGTGAGAATTTACAATAATACGCAGAGCTTTCTTTTGCAACAATAAAACTCTGTCCAGCAAAGTTTGGTGCATATTGCCCCAAACCAGAAGTTCATACTGACATCAACATATAATTTGTTTCATTTTCATCATCATCATTATCATCATCAACATCATCATCACCATCACCAGGTTCTTTTTGTTTATATCATCCACCAGCAATGTCCCGCCACTCCCCAGGGGTTGATGGTGTTGCAAACTGTTCCTGCCTTTATAATTTTACAATTGCATCACACACTTCTGGCACAAAAAAGGATATTGTGTTGTGCGCGATGCGAAAGTCATAGCCAAGGCTAGTGTATGAGTTCCCGGTTGCCAGGAACCGCAGCGTCACGGCCAGCTTAAGTCCTGGGCATAGCGGGGGGCGGCCGTCGTAGCTTTTCGTGATCCTGGGCTACACCCTCACCAGCATCTCACGGAACATTTCAACATCCATGCGCATGTAGTGCTTCAAGTCGCCCTGCGACTCGCGCACGAGTTCTTGCATCAGTGTCTCATATTGTCCAAACACTGAGGCACGACGTTGCAACCAGGGCTTAATTCACCCAGCACGTGCGGCGGCGTCTTCTTGCACGGGCCTCCTCCAACTCTTCAACTAGGAGCGCAGCTATCAGAAACTGCTCGCGGCGGTGCAGTTGATCAAGCCGTAGCCGCAGATCTGCAATACGACCACGGCGGAGCCGTTGTTGGGGGGGGGGGGTGACTTGACGTAGCTGCTGCATATTCTGTACAACACAGCGATGGCGTAGCTCGGACAAGACGGCTTCCCCAGCGCCGAGGAATAATTGAAAGTATCTCACAACTAGGGGATATATATACCCCAGGTGCCAAATTCCTGAGTTGACAGGATAAGCTGCGGACACGCACGTGCAACAATGACGCACGTTGAGTTTTAACCATGGCATGACGTTACTACAGAAAGATTATCAATTGTAATAGCCCTTGTCATACTTTTTGTTGTTGCAATATAAGTTAATGACAGTTAAAAAAAAATCAAAGCCAATTTTTCGAGTGTTTGTATTGGTAACAATCAAGCTTGGACTTTAGAGTTCCCTGACCCCATAGCCCCGTGTTCCGACGCCTACTTCGACCCTTCGGTTTATAATCTTATCACCAGCTCCTTGACATTTCCATATCGCAGATAAGTATAACAAGCTCTGAATTTTTGATGATAGTGCAACCCTCTTGACTGCCAAATTAGAGAGATTATAGAATCAGACTATGAAACGAAGTCAGAAGCCTAGAAAGCACACGTCGTTAAAGACCTTCCTTTTTATAGCAGTACTGCCTGGTAGACTTAGATATCATTGGCTTTTAAACAAGTTAATCAGCGATGAATTCACCTTACATTAGACTTGTTACTTTATGTTTGTTGGGCTCCTGCGCGAGAGCTGTTGAGGTGATAGGTAACCCAACTGTAGAGCTCAGAAATGCCACTCTCACGGGCATCACGGTGCGTTTTGATGATCCCGATTACACGGGTCTGAACAAAACCATAGATGCATACCTTGGAGTGCCTTTCGCGGAGCCTCCAGTGGGAGAGCGAAGATTTACCGACCCTGAACCCTTGGTTCTTCAGGGAGACTACAACGCTACAGATGACAAGGCAGAGTGTCCGCAGATGAGTCCTTTTGATGACTGGACACCTACGCTACCAACGCTACCTCCGCTACTGCCGATCCCTACGCTGCCGGGGCCGATCCCGACTCGAACGATTAGTGAGGATTGCCTGTATCTTAGCATCTACACACCATCTCCAAAGGTAGGAGAGCAGGGAGTGAACCTTTGATTATTATTGGCTACAAAGTATATTTGTTTTTGTATTTGTAACCCTGCCTTTTGCCGAAGGGAACATTCCACTTCTTCAGACGCAGGACCTGGTTACTTTCAACGTAAGATCTTTAATTTTCTTTTACTGAAATAAAGATTACTTTAACTCTTTGCTGCATATCAGTGTGTTTGTATCACCAATCTCCCGTCTTCCTGAATCTACGAATACATTCCCATGATTTTTAGATTGCTCTATTTCAACTCATTGCGCCTAACATATCTAAACCTTCCGTCGATCTTTTTTACTTGGTATAAACTAATCGCCTTCAAGTTTAAAAAAAAAAAAAAAATGAGGGTCCCTATAAAAAGCTACAAATTCGAATATATCCCTACCCATATTTTCTAGTGATGCCACCCGATACAGTGACGTTTTAGACATTGTTTAATTGTTCGATTTTACATTATCAATTCCTTTATCCGTTATCTATTTTTTACACCTAAACCAAAATATACATGTGAGGGGATAATGAGAGAGAGAGGGTAGCACCACTTGCCGAATACCCAATTTAAAAGGGATTACTAGAGCACATCGAGTTTTCTTTCGTTACTTCAAAAGATTTCAGGGGCTATGCCTGCTACAGTTTGCGCTGGATACACCACTGAGTAGCATGTTATTCCTTGAATTCCTTTCTGACTACATAACTATTCCAAATCCAAATCCAATCTTCATAGAATGTTTTGTTCTTTGAGTTCGTCTAGGTTTTCCAGATGTCCTCGGTCATTAATTAATTATTTATTTATTTATTTATTCTCCACCCATGGGATGGATTGCCCTTGTCAGCTATAAGCTGTTTTTTCAAAGGGTCCAAGCCAAGATAAAACATAGAATCAGAATAATCAATACATGTATACTCATAAGAATAGACAAATGAACACACACGAAATATAATTTACACAATATAAAAATAGACTAAAAGTATACTATCTATAACAACAACAATATAATCAATGGGAAAACATCTACAAAAAGGAAGAGCGTGTCCTCCCTCACAGGGTAAAAATGGATAAGGGAGTAGAAAGGAAAAAAATGACGAATAAGAAGAAAAGAAAAGAAAACCGGGGTCTTGTACCTTTAGCTTAATAGGTTAAATATAGGGTGTTAAGTATGTCTGCTAAGAATGGTCAGGATGATGGGGTTACTATTTATGTGACTCTTAAAGGCTTCAATTGATACAATGGTGGAATTAGGGTAATTCAGCTCATTCCAAATCTTGGCACCTCGATAGGAGAGTGATCTCTTCCTGTAATTGGTCTTCGGTTGAATGAGTCATAATACATGCGGACTAGACCTTGTACAATGTGAGAGTGTCGTGGTCGAGTGGTTTAAGGCGCTTGACTGGAAATGCAAAGGTCGAAGGTTCGAATCCCGACACGGCACTAATATCCTTTGGCAAGATATTAACCTACACTTGCTACTCTCCACCCAGGTGTTAAATGGGTACCCGGTAGGATGCGACCGTCATTGTTGGTCAAACAGTTTTTGAGCGTCAAGTAACGCTTGGCTGGAATGCTCCCCAGAGAGTGGAGATTGTGCACACAGTGTGTGCGGGCAAGCGCTGAATCCAATAACCGGGGTAATAATATATCTGTAAAGCGCTTAGAGACGTCCGAGATGTATTAAGCGCTATATAAAATCTGAATATTATTATTATTATTTACAATATATTGATTCACGAAATACAACGATTCTGCTAAAGTAAGGGGGACAAATGTTATGAACAGAGTGATACATAGTATATGCTAATTGTTTGGACCATCGTATATATAAGCGATCTAATTTCAAGGTATCACATAGATTAATTGAAGGATACATATAATCAACAGTCATAACAATACGAAGTGATCTACTTTTTAATACTTGCAATTGACTTAGGTGAGTCTTTAAAGCATTTGCCCAGATTGGCAAAATGGCATTGAATGATTGATTTATAAAAAGTCAAAGCAGTGTACTCATTAATGTATGGATGCAATCTTTTCAAGAGATATATATATTACATTCAATTGCTTTTTTCTTTACATGATCAACTTGATTTTTCCATAACATATTTTGATCAATGACAACATAATTATGTTTACATGACTGGACCCTTTTTATGTCGTTATTATCTATATACATATGACAATCACCAATAATATCGTGTAATCTCTACAAACGCTGTTGAGTGCATATAAACATTACTTCATATATGTTTGGGTTAACCATTAATTTATTATCTTCTAACCAGCATGATATTCTTGAAATTTCTTCATTTAGTTTGCTACAAACTTCTAATGGGTCTTTTGATGACGTAAATATACATGTGTCGTCGGCATATAATGCTATATCACAAGAGTGCACATTATCGGGCATATCGTTAACAAATATGGAGAATAATAGAAATTACATTTCTGTGTTTGGAAATTTGAGGTTACCCCCACGGCTCTCACTCCTGTTTTTTTCTCTGCCTCACCCCCTCTCTCTCTCTCTCTCTCTTTCTGTTTCTATCCACTGTACTCTGATTTTCAGAATACTTTTTCTCTCCTAATATATTTCCTTTTTATTCTAACCACATGCTATCCCCCGTTCGTGGTCCGTCTCTCCGTCTCTCTCTCTCTCTCGGTATCGGTCTCTATTTACACCCTCTTTGCACCCTTTCCACACATACAGCCCTCCAGCGTGGTTCCCGTCCTGGTCTGGATACACGGAGGAGGTTATGCAATTGGAGGAGGCTCCGAGATCATCTATGATCCCATACCTATCGTGGCCTTTGCCGACATCATCGTCGTCAACGTGAATTATCGACTAGGAGTGTTTGGTTTCTTCACCACTGGTAATGAAAGAGAATGAACCCTTACCTTGGCTAGTATTCATACAAAATAATTTTGTTTTGAATATGCAATTTTTTTTTTTTTAATTGTCGTTTGGAGAGAGAGAGAGAGAGTGTGTGTGTGTGTGTGGGGGGGGGAGAGAGAGAGATATTTCCAACTCAATAAACCAAAGGGGCAGTCAAATGTCAAGGTGTATAAGGGTTTCTGTCGTTCAAAACGGCTACCTTGAAGGTTCTGGGCCTTGTTACATTAAACTTACCACTGATGGTTACTTTGCCATCAATATTACCTACCATGGCAACATCACTCAGCCAACAGCCAATCAATTTAAGGTTTCCAATGGGAGTTACCATTAATGGCAAAGTTACGATCAATGCTCTCGAAATGGCTGCTTTCGAAGTTATCGTGTTTGTAATAGGATGGAGAGTCCAAACTCGAGATGATATGAAGTTCAAGTACCCGACCGATCAAGTTTGAGATACCAATATACAAAAGAAAATCAGTCTTGACAAATGGCTATACATGGATCCTTCACAATATCCATCATGATCGTCTTAATTGATTTCATCAATGTTGAACAAATTAAGAAAATGTAGTAGAGATAAGAAGCTGTAGAATTGTCGTGCAAGTAAGGATTCACGTGGGACAACACCCAGCCGCCCCTAATTTAAGATAAAGAGATTGGTGTTTATTCTGCCCCACTTCCCGGGTATTGTGGATTTTTTTTCAGGATACCCTCCCCGTCCTTCTCACAATTCTGGATCCGCCCATGTGGTGGTATTTTTTTTCTCTTCATGTTTTGATGACATGGTATTTAAAGGGGGAGTCCACCCTGATACTAAGTTGGTTTTAAGAAAAATGAGAGAAACAAATTAGTGAAACTCTGAGCTATATTCGATTAAAACTAGGAAAGTTTTGAATTGTTGAAGTTGTCATCCGTGAAACACGAATTGGCAACACTGTTCGGAATCTTGCGAGATCCTCTCCAATTTGCTCTTAGGAATAATATGAAAATGTGCATTGATATAAAATGAACCCAATATAATCATGCCATTTAATTTGTAAGTTATAGTATTATACTATATATTAAAAATAAATAAATGTAGAAACATTAAAAGAAACTTGTTAGATTTGAATTCATATGCAATGCAACACCACCGTCATCTTCACTTAGAGATTTTATTTCGTTTCTACTTTGAAAGGATATCAAAACCGTATTTTTCTTTAAATCAACTCTAACTGGTGTTACTCTGATGTGTTTAACAGGAGACGATGTTGCAACAGGCAATTATGGCATGATGGATCAAGTTCTCGCTCTCCAGTGGGTTCAGGATAACATTAAAGGTATTTACGCTTGTTACGATTGCAATGTTTTGCTTGTTATTGCAATATTGAGTTGCAATATTGAGTTGCAATTATCAAAACAACAAACAGAAAGACTTTTCTCTTTTAACATCACATTCTTTACCACGTCAAAAGATGTGGAGTGGCTAGCCAAACAACATTTTTTTTAAACACCTGTGGAGTGGCTTTCTCGACACAACATTTGTTAAAAACCTTTGTAGTGGCTCTCTAACCACCTTTAGGAGTGACTTTGTCCTTTAAAATAAACATTTATCAAAACTTGTTAGCCATGTGGAGTCACTTTGTCCTTTAAAATAAACATTTATCAAAACACGGAGTGACTTTCTCCTTTAATATAACATTATGTGCATGTCATAATTATCAGAAGAGAAGGAGCGACTTTCTCCTTTAAGATAATGTTTGTACATGGTTAATTATTCCTTTCTATTGAATGTCTTTTCGTTCCAATAAGTTCACATAGTAGTTTCAAACGACCATTCTTTTTTTAAACCAAGATTTGTTATAACTTATTTATATACTTACATTTTAATTCCCAGTATAATATATCTGTCTTCCCACCAATTGACTCTTCTCTTCATTTTTTTGGTCCTTGTTTATTATGTGAAAAAATTATTTGTTGTCAATATTAACCAGTTTAAAACTCGTGACCGTTCAATATAACATCCTTACACCTACATACTAGTAAGCTACCCGGAGATAGTCAACTGACACTGAATCATGGACATTAAAATAACTAATAAACCTGTTGTACCTTTGCGTTCATAGATATTACATTGCTATTGTTGTTTCTTAGCCAAACAGTGTTGGTGGAATCAAAATTTGGGCATACATCATTCTATACATCATATTTGTTTCCATGAGCTCTCAAAATAATTTGGAATCTCAACCGAATAGAAAGATTGGAATAGTTTCTATTTGATTTGAGCAAATAAAGATGAGGTTAATTATCGATAAAGTATCACATTTGTTATCATTGTACAACTAATTGTCTGTTAATTAAGTCATTGACTTAATTCTTTGGATTACACACTATGTACAATAGTCCTTAAGATAAGACGAAGGAGCACGATTACGGGGTGGATTTTGTCGTGCTACCCTTGGAACAGGTTGTACATTCCGGGTTTGTATGAGCGGGGTTTGCAACATTTGCAATAATGATATATCGTAATCATCGTTGTCGGATGTACGCGAACCCCGTCCTGCCCTCTCAGCACTTTGAAATGTGAGGAGTTTCGCGTAATTTCGAGATGCGACGATTTGTGAACCATGGAATGCTATGACCTTCAGAGGTCTGGTGTCGAATGGGGTTGCAAATTTACCAACATGTCCTTAGCTTGTGCGGTGCGAATAACTTTCTTGAGGACACGCACGAAACGCTCAACTACTTCAAGGTTGGCCTGTCCGTGGTCATAGAGGTGTGACTCTGCAGAGCTGAAAGTATAGGTATTGAGCAAACTTAAAATTAAATATTTTACTTTAATTCCTTCCACGGATTTGTAGGCAAAGTTCACATTTAAATCGGCTCGCGCGAACTGGATATTTTGCCTGTTTAATACTTGGCATATGGAATGCACTGGCTGATCATTTCTTCCATAGAAATGTAGCAGCCATCTTTCAATGCTCGCTGGTGGAGCTGAGTTGACTCTTTTGAAAAGCGGGCTTGTTGTCAGTAAACTCTGAAAAATTGCTTCCGCAGAGGTAGGTGGAAATGCGTGATTCCCCCAGGATCCGGGCTTCGCGTTCTGTTCGCAAATATCGCTCCCCTACAGAATAAGTTAGTGAAAAGGCCTGAATGCTACCATGACTGAATTATCACGATAAACACCATTCGCAAGCGCAGTGCGTGTGTGTGTTGTGGGCAAAGGTGTGAGATGTGTGAGATGTATTTATTTATCGTCAGAACTTATAGTTTTTCATTTTTCTCGGACCCTCCTGTCCAGCTCTTCCCATAGCACTGGATTCACTAAATTCAGATCCTGTGACTGATTTCAGATCCCGGGACTGATTTTCAGTCAGGTCCCCTTTCTCTTGATTTTGTCTTCAGGCCGTTTTTATACAGCCTGGAGGAATGTTTTGAGTCGTTCTGCTGGAAGACAATATGTCTGATTTAGGACCAGTTTGTCTTCCAGCAGAACGATGACCCCAATCATTCCTCAAGACTGTGTAAAAACTACCTGAGGAAAGAAAGAAAAGAAATGGGTCCTGAAAATCACGGATTGGCCGCCCCACCTAATTTCGGTATCTAAATACAATAGACCTGCTATGAGAAGAGGTGGATGGACTCCTAAAGAGGGTCCGAGAACAATGCCCAAACAGTGAGCCTCATCGTTGGGAGATTCTTCAGAAGGCATGGAAAGACATTTTCAGTGACTACTTCCAAAAGTTGACCAGCCTGATGCCCAGGGTGTGTCCTGCTGTGGTCGCTGCCAGAAGCGGGTTGTTTGATGAATAGTCTCTATGATTCGAAACATGATCAAATACAACTTTGACAAATAAAGAAATGTGCATCTAATGACATACCAAAATGTATCGAGTTATTATTTTCCTAAAAGTAACACAAAAGCAAAGAATTATCAATAAAATATAATTTCCCATGAAAGGATAACACAAAAAGCATTGTCATTAACCTAATTGTCATGATTGTGGTGTTCCCAAAATGTTGACGTGTTTCTCAGATAAAGATACTAGTTTTCTGCCTGAGTAAACGAATGCTTATTAGCTATTAGTCAATAAATTCTGAATGTGGCTTCTCTTTCTTGACAAATAAGAAAACATAGTTGGCACGTACTGCTCGAGCCAGGTTTTAGGATCTAATTCTACATCATTACTTTTGCAAGACATGAATGATGAAATCATACAATGATGTCGGCTTGAGATATAGTTCAGGCCTAATTTCTACGCGCCGACTTACACTGTGTACTCGATAAGTCACTGGGCCACCTCAACACATCTAGTCCGGCTTTGCATGGACCTGGCCTAAAGTCAGTTCATTTGCGCAATACAATACTGTCATAGTGTGTTTTATTCTTCATTTTAGATTTTGGCGGTGATCCGAACCAAGTGACAATAGCAGGGGAGAGTGCTGGTGGAGGGAGTGTAAGCCTTCACATGTTGTCTCCACTCTCTGAGGGTCTCTTCCATCAAACTATCATGCAGGTATTAGCAGTAAATTCCTCACCATGGAAAGCATGATTAATATAGTATATTGATTTGTCTTCTCTCAAAGAAAAAACGGGGGAGTCTACCAAGATTATGATGACATACAACGGTCATTATAAAGTAAACATGATCCCCCAAAAAAATGCAACCAGGAATATCTCATTGAAGCAGTACAGTATCATTAATAGTTGACCTAGAAGAAGCAGTAGAAGGAGTAGAAGCCGCAGTAGCAGGGGCGGCGATTTCTTTTCATGACCGGGGAGGGGGACGAAATGCGAGGGGAAATCTGTATTCCGTTGGTATCACCAGTGGCGTAATGAGCAAAAACGTTTGGGAGGGGGGTCAGAAAAAAAATCCGCATCACCATCACTCTTACGTGTTACATGCAGGCCCCGCGGAACGTTTTTCAAAGTGGGAGGGGTGCTTAAGTATTTACGATCAGGTAGAGCGTAGCGTAAATTGGCATGGGGTCTAGGGGCAAAGCCCCGGCAGGGGTCAAGGGCGAGCCCCCGGAAGCTCAGGGGTAGTAGGCATTTAATTACGGTCAGATGAGCATATTTTGACACCTTATTTGTGAAATTGGCAGGTCACTTATTGGTGTGGGGTCCAGGGGGCTGAGTCCCATGAAGCTCAGGGTCTTGGGCATTAAATTGCGGTCAGATGAGCATGCAGTGGCCCGCCTTAGGGCCCTTGGTGGGGTCCAGGGGGCAGAGCCCCCGGAAGCTGGAGGTTTGGGCGTTTAATTACAGTCAGATGAGCATAATTTGATACCTTATTTGTGACACTGGAAGGGCACTAATTGGCGTGGGGTCCAGGGGGTGGAGCCCCCTAAAGCTCAGGGGTTTTAAGCATTAAATTAAGGTCAGATGAGCATATTTTGGTACCTCATTTGTGACACAGGCAGGTCACTATTCTTTCTTTCTTTCTTTCTCTTTAACATACTTTTTATACAAAAGTGGGGGAAGCTTGAGCCCCCTGAGCCCCGCCGTTCCGTGGGCCCTGACTTGTAGGCTTCTAAATAAGCATATATTTTGCCTGACTGTAAAATTGGAAATTCTTCGTTGTCCAGCAAACGCAAAAAAAAGTATAATTTACAAGAAAAGTGAGGAAAAATCATGTCATTTCAGCAACATGTGTAAGTCACTGGTATCGAATTAGAAATAAACCACGTTTGACTTGTTTGGGGGGAACTGGCCCGCCCTCCCCCATCAGATTTTCTACAATATTTACTTGAACATTTTGAAGGATATTGTGCGAGGGAGCGTAGCTCCCGAGCGAGAAGATTTTTGCATTTTTATTAGTCGAAACGCTGCACTCTTGGGCCCTCCAGAGCCTAAAAGTGTGCTGCAGTCTTTAGTCATTATTTGCTATACATTTTCTTTTTGCACTTTTTGCACTCAAATTTTCCGGGGGGACGACCCCCTAAAATTGTGGGGGGACGTGTCACCCCGTCCCCCTGGATGGCCGCCCCTGAGCAGTAGGGCCTAATACAAGCAGCAGCAGAAGAAGTAGTTCGAAGTTGTAGTGACAGTATTTAGTAGTAGCAGTACAGCGCATGTATTATCTAGGTCTCAAGCAATAGTTGTAGGAGTGGCAGAAGTAGTACTTGTATAGTAGTAGCCTATGTAGTAATAGTCGTAATAGCTCAGTAGTAGGAAGAGTTGTATTAGCAGCAAACTTAATCACAACTACTTTCGAAAAATCAACTCATGGAAAATTTCAATACCCTAGTGTACGTTCCATGAAAATCATGGTGCATATTTGAAAAGGTGACGCACAAGGCTACTGAAATTTCCTTAGGTTGATTTTTCGAAAGCAGCAGTAGTAGGCTACAGGGGCGGCGATTTCTTTTCATGACCGGGGGACGAAATGCGAGGGACGCGCGGTTTTTTTTTTTGGGGGGGGCGGGCCGGGGCAGAAAAAAAAATCCGCATCACCACCATTCTTACATGTTACATGAAGGCCCCGCGGAACGTTTTTCAAAGTGGGGCTAAAGTATTTACGATCAGGTAGAGCAAAGCAAGTGGAGCGTAAATTGGCGTGGGGTCCAGGGGCAAATTAGCCCCAGCGGGGGTCAAGGGGCGAAGCCCCATGAAGCTCAGGGGTGTTAGGCATTTAATTAAGGTCAGATGATCAACCAGGGGCCCGGCTTAGGGCCCCTGGTGGGGTCCAGGGGCGGAGCCCCCGGAAGCTCAGGGGTTTTAGGCATTTAATTACTTTCAGATGAGCATATTTTGATACCTTATTTGTGTCACTGGCATGCAGGTCACTAATTGGAGTAGGGTCCGGGGGCGGAGCCCCCAGAAGCTCAGGGGTTTTAAGCATTAAATTACGATCAGATGAGCCTCCAGGGGCTGCCTTAGGGCCCTTGGCGGGGTCCCAAGGGCAGAGCCCCCGGAAGCTCAGGGGTTTTAGGCATTTGATTACCGTCAGATGAGCAACCAGGGGCATGCTTTATAGAGCCCTTGGTGGCGTCCAGGGGGCAGAGCCCCCGGAATCTCAGGGGTTTTAGGCATTTAATAACGGTCAGATGAGCATCCAGGGGCCCACCTTAGGGCCCTGGTGAGGTCAAGGGGGCGGAGCCCCCGGAAGCTCAGGGGTTTTAGGCATTAAATTACGGTCAGATGAGCAACCGGGGGCACGCTTTAGGGCCCTTGGTGTGGTCCAGGGGGCAGAGCCCCCGGAAGCTCAGGGAAAAATCATGCCATTTCAGCAACATTTGTAAATCACTGGTATCGAATTAGAAATAAACCCCTTCTATAAAAGTATAAAAACAAGCAATATACTTTTTGCACACTTTAGTTTTCTACAATATCTACATGTACATTTTGATAGATGTTATGCGAGGGAGCGTAGCTTCCGAGTGAGAAGATTTTTGCATTTTTATTTGTCTAAACGCTGCACTCTTGGGCCCTCCAGAGCCTAAAAGTGTGTTGCAGTCTTCACCCAGTATTTGCTATACATTTTTTTGTGCACTTTTTCAAATTTTCAGGGGGACGATCCCCCCCTAAAAAAATCGAGGGGGATGTGTCCCCCCCGGGATCGCCGCCCCTGGTAGGCTATTAGTAGAAGTAGAAGCAGTAGTAGTAGTAGTTGTTGTAGTGAAAGTCGTAATAACTCAGTAGTAGTAGCAGCAGTAGCGGCAGCAGCAACAGAAGAAGTAGTAGAGCTTAGTGTATTACTAGTAGAAGATAGAATTCGAGTCATGGAGACGTAGCGTGATAACTGTAACCCCAAAATAATGAGGTAAATATGAAAAATAAAATTTTAGCGCACGGATGAATCCTAGTCTAGGTTTCAAACTACTGTTCTCTATTAACATTCTGCAGAGCGGTAATGCTGTATGTCCCTGGGCTTGGACTACAATGGAGCGAGCCATGGAGGGACATCGTCAGTTGGCCAAAGCAGCCGAGTGTCCTACCAGTGACAGTAACGCCATGTTATCCTGCATGCGTGATGTTGATGAGGGAAAACTTACTAGACTTGCAATCCGGGTAAGTCATCAAATTCCTCTGCTCCGTTCACTTAGTGTTTATTTGTGCTTCTCTCACTATTCTCACTCTCTCTTTGACCGTCTCATGCAAAGAGTATCGACAATTAAGTCAACCTAAAGCAATTTTAATAGTATTGTCCATCACCTATTCAAATATGCGACCATTTCACTGGCACATAATAAGTCCCCACACGATTTCTATGGGATATACAATAAGTAAATTCCTCTTGAATTAATTTCTAGAAAGTCTATGCGGTCGCGTTCTTCTCGATCCTTTTCTCTCCCATGTTCACCCTCTCTATAATGTAGCCTGAAGCAACGTTTTTTAGATTTTAATCAACATCAACACGACTTGTTAATGACATGTACAATCATACAACAATGATTATGACATATTATTAATGTAACACGTGAATTGCATTCA
This sequence comes from Mesocentrotus franciscanus, assembly GCA_037976565.1. Classification (NCBI taxonomy): domain Eukaryota; kingdom Metazoa; phylum Echinodermata; class Echinoidea; order Camarodonta; family Strongylocentrotidae; genus Mesocentrotus; species Mesocentrotus franciscanus. The sequence goes on from CP137679.1 coordinate 5,519,841, forward strand.
TCTGTTTTATACAAAATTAAGGTTTTAAAGAATATGCCTATAGGGCAATGGACGAGGCCAATGGACGAAGCCAGCACGTTTCTTTCTTTCTTTGATTTTGTTGTTTCTTTCTTTGTCTGTTCTAAAGGCCTGATTGAATCACCTGTCCTTTCTAATTCAGACTTTATACTAGTCTTTAATATTTTCAATGTCAGGAAGGGAATGGCGCTATCTCCTCTCCTGCTGTTGATGGACATTTCCTACCTGAAGATCCTGTCGAAATGGTCAAACGCCGACAGTTCAAGGTCCTGCCAAGCCTGCTCGGGAGCAACGAGGATGAAGCTGCCATCAATTTCGCGTTCCTTGATCTTCCCAGCTCCTTGTTCGAACCTCCCATCGTTAACCTCTCCCGCTTTAGATCCCTTCTCCCAAAACTCCTATACAGTGCCCAATCATCTGTCGAGATAGCCGCAGTTGAACAGCACTATATTAATTGGCGAATTGCAGACGACGCCTCGGCCAGTCAGATTGATGGCCTGATACGACTTTCAACCGATCAGACTTTCGCTTGTCCTACGGAATACTACGCACGTGCACTGGAGGCAGCCGGAGCGAACGTGTACCGGTACGAGATGACGCATGACCCTTCTTGGTCTGTTTACGCGGGAATTCCGGAATGGACCGGGGCTTCCCATGCAGAGGATCTGCAGTATGTTTTTGCGTGGGGATTGAACCCGCCCTTGAATCAGGTGGTCGGGCAGACTTATGAGGAAAAGTTCATGTCCATTCAGTTCATACGGTACTGGACGAACTTTGTGAAATCCGGGTAAGATAATAAAACGAGTACATGAGTTACTGTAACGAAACACCGTTTCCAACCAAAGTATAGGCCTACCTCATTATTCGCCTTTGGGTGTAACTAGCAGGGCGGATCCAAGATTTTGCAAAAGAAAGGCCACAATATATATTCCTCAAAATTTCTGACAAGCAACCAAAAAAAGAAAGACACATTTCTGAACTTGGTATGCGACTTGGTTTTCAAGGAGCACAGGATGTTATGTACCGCTATATCCGCCAATGTCACTAGAAGGAGTGAATGGATCAGTGACTCCTTTTCAAAATTCATGTCAGATGAATTTGGAAGTATTCCAGCATTGTCATCAGAAGAAAACATCATAGAAGTCGACTACCCTGACCACTAAATGTGATAATCTGATGAACTAATTTCTTTCTTTTTCGCTGGTAGAAAGATGTTGGATGAAGAAAACAAATGTGACATCTTCATTTGATTTGGTCTGTCGACGAATTAATCACAAAAACCTTCATTCTAGTGACATTTTCTAAATTATTTTAGACTCTATACTAGTATTTCAAAAATCAAATAATATTACATAATATATCTAGGTAAAATGATGTCACTGTCATAATATTTTTGATGGACACTCACTTTAGCTGAGTTTAACTAAATATACTATTCATACTTTTGAAATTAGAAATCCGAACCTACCAATGACGACAGATGAGTACCCGGAGTGGCCACGATATACCATCCCCGAACAGGAATACAAACAATTATCTCTAAATATGACCAATGGTCGGGCGATGAGGGCAGCATCGTGTTCTTTCTGGCTAAACTACATGCCGGGATTGAACATCCAAACAGGTAATTAGTAGCTAAACTCGGAAAAAAATGCTTCTATCCAGAACCTTTCAAAGACTTTCGTGCTCCGTGACTTCTTTTAACCCCAGAATAAATTATATGCCACCAAGATTTTGAACAATAATTTTGATCAGAAGGTTATAATGTAGGCCTACTGATGATATGCATGTATCGCTTTGTTTTATCGTTAATTTAGGTTTAGGTATAAAATAATCTTCCATGGAACTTGACTCCACAATGAATCTATCTGTTTCTTTGTGGAGAAAAAGAATGTAGGCATTCTCACATGCATAATGTGGTACGAAACTCTTCAATCAGTTAGAGGTGCCAATTTTCAGTCATAACTCTTAATGAAGAAATGTCGCCTCAGATGGAGTGTAGTCATTAGGCATACGGTATTAAACAAATAACACACAACAGTGAGGGCATTAGTAAGAATTGCCCACACAAGGTACCTTTGGAAAAGTCTAACACGCCATCCGAGCGTATTTTGACTGTTTCGAAGGTACCGAGTGTGGGTAATTTTACTAATGCCTGAACAAAATGATGTGTATTATTTGTTTTATAAAATGATGTTTTATTTGTTTTATAAAATGATGTTTTATTTGTTTTATAAAATGATGTTTTATAACATGATTTTACTAATGACCGGTCATTAGTAAAATTACGTGTTAGGCAGCATAAATGCCTGGTCACGTGTACGCTTTCAACCAATCATTTGATTAGGATCCGCTTCATCATCTTATACATTTGACAAATAATTATATTTTTCATCCAGTGTGGGTATTCCGTTATTATAATACTCATTAGTTCATTCCAATGTTTTCTAGAACAAGATGATTCTGTAGCCCCATTTAACTTATTTTCATGTGTTTTTTTCTTCTTCTGACAGCTCCAATTGAGGAAGTATACGAAGACTGGGTGAAGAATTATGAGCTTTGGCGGGATACAGACATGCCTAGCTGGACCGAAGAATTCGAAAAGTATCAAGATGAAAACACCTGCCCTTCGGTTTCACCTTCTCCTTAATCTTCTGATTATCTACAAACAGAATTGTAATTTATCAAATTAGTTAAAGCCTTTTAAATTAGTGAAAGTCACAGATTCTGAAGTCTATTTGACTTTGATCAATCGATCATGATGCTTTGTCGATTTGTGTAGGCATGATCGAATGTTTTTTGTATAACAGCAATAACGATAACAGCAAAAATGATAACAGCAATAATGATAATAACAATAATGATAATTATTATAATGGTAGTAATGATAATATTCATATTGATAATGATAATGATGATAATGATAATAATTACGATAATAATAATAATAATAATAGCTTTTTTAAAGTGCTATATCAAATTTAAATTGATGTTATTTTCGTCTCTCAATAATAAGCGTGCTTCACACATGTACTTACACACACACCAATGTCCACCGTCCACCTCATTGCTTGGTAAGAATTAATTAATTCCTTGGAATTATATCCTTGAAATGCTGGAGCGCTGTAATGGCAGCTAGGCTAAAGCCGGGGTAATAATCAGTGCGCCTCGGAATAGAATTGTCTAGATAGACGGCGCTATGGAAATGCCTGTTATTATTATTATTATTATTATTATTATTATTATTATTATTATTATATAATTTACCTTTCTAATCATTAAAAATAACCAATCAATATGGGAAGACAGCAATACTACCAAGATCCGAAAACATATTTAAATAATCTTTCCCACCAGGAGCCGATTAGAGCCTATCTTCGATTGGATGCTTATACACTGGTTTGAAATGTTGGTTTTGTTATGCAAACCATTTAAAAATATTTAAGGGGCTTCATGAAAAATCGTTCATACGTGGGTATGAACAATTTAACCCTTTCTTCGATTAAAAGCTTTATAGACCCTTTTCACCTGAAATGTTGGATTTATTCTTTATCTTGGTCAGAAAGATGTTACAACTTTTTTAAAGATTATCCAAATATTTTTTGTTTAACCGTTACAAAAGATGTTAATAAATCTAAAGGAAAGAAACGATTTGCTAGCTCGGACCGATAACCTGAGCACTTTTTGTACTTTCATTATAATAGCATTCGGGTTTATTTGAGAGGTATTCATAATCGAGTTACCATATAGTTTTCTAGATGCAGAAATTAAAACATTTGCAAAGTACTCAAGGACCTTAACAATAGCGACGCTTATTACGTACATTTTTACAATGACGGCGTGATATGCCAGGAAGTCAGGAAGATATAGTAAACTGTCAAACAGATATGGCAGCTAGCGTATAACTGAGCTCCATAAAAGGTGTTGATTGGGGTAGTTAGTTATATTGGTGTGATTAAACATATTTTGGGTGGCGATGATATTACTACAAGCAATACAACATGAATAACACTTGTTGGAAATTTCTAATTTAGGAAATTCCTAGCGAAACAGGATATGAACCCTAAAATTTAAAATTTGTCTGATCATATCGAATTAGGTGTAATTAAGCATTAACATCAAGTTCTTCATAATCTGAAAATACCATAATCTCAAAGTCAATATTTGATACCAATTATGACAAACTTTAAAAAAAGATAAGATGTCATACTTATATGACTGTTTGCTAAAATAGACGTGATACACATCTAAGAGTAACACAATAGCATCATATTGAATTCTGCACAAACTAATTCAACCCTGAACATCTATTAGTTCAGTTTCATATACATATATATCAGGCAATTATGTTTTTGTGTATTCTAGGTCTACATGTTGATCCAGATGACAGTATCAGATAAAACAAATCATGTGATGAATTTATGAAAATTGAAAAGCATTACATAAGCAATTCATGGAACAATGAAATGCATACGAAATGAAATGGGATTGAAGATTTGATCTATGTGAATTTCTTTTTAGGCTTGTCAGAGGCATTTTGGTACTGGTAAATCGTTCCAAAGCTTAAGTCCGCGGTTAAAGGGATATTATGTTGAAAGATTTCCTGTGCTTAGGAATCTTTGCCCTGGGCCCCATAATTACAAAGCTTTGCAATATATCGTAATTTCTTTTTCAATTGATTGCACAAGTTATCAATGCAGGCAAACGCCAAAATCAATACCACACCATAGACAAATTAAATAAACTCAACTTATGAACAGAACTGAGAAGGTAATTGTGAATTTAGACGATTAAATTATGTAAAAGGTTGAGAGATTTGGGTAATGAATCACAGACAAATAATCTGAACAGGAAATAAGGTAGCTAGAAGTAAACAAATTATTAGCAGTTCCGTATTACCACGAATGATGGTGTCAAAACGCATTTTACAGGTCAATAAAAACACTGATAGCGAATGAAATACCTTCGAATGCGTCAATTGTTATGTTAGTAAGTAAGTAAAGTAAAAGAGAAAGCTATGTTGAGTGGGCTTCGCGGAAGCCGAATATTTATGGTTGTAATGCCTAGGTCACATTTTGCCGCGGCGGCCGTGCGGTCTAAAATATCTACGGCCAATAGCAATTATAGGGCCGCCGCAGCATTCCCACGGTCACATACGGTAGCGGTCACATAATATGTTAGGGTAGCCGCACGGCGTATTTTGAATTAGTGGAGACAGAAAATCTGCGGCTGCCGTACGGACTTTGAAGTGATGACGCACGGTCGCCTTAGGGCGTCCCTGCAGCGGCCGTAGGTTTTTGACAAATACTAAGGCAGACGCAAGGTAGCCGCAAGGTGCCGGCAAGGCGGTCGAAGGGGACCATACGGCCACCGTACGGCCAGACTGATGCTCCCGCTTCACCCCTGAGGTATATAAAACGCAAGGCCACCGTACGCCCGACGTACGGTCGCCATGAAACCGCTCTACGGCATGGCTACTGCGTGTCAAATCGCTACGGCGAACCTAGAAATGAAAACAGTTATAACTCCGCGTTATAATTCCACGGCGACCCGTACGGCCTGTAAAAATAGGGATACGCCCTAGGGTGACCCTGAGGCCACCGCAGATTTTCTGCGGCCGCCGCAAGTATCTCTCGATTTCGGGAGCGTATGGCCGCCGTATCCTAGCCGTAGAGCAAATGTGACCTAGGCATAAACATTCGTTTTGTTGTTTGTGCATTTTTGTATTTAATTTACTGTGACATTGGGCAATTAGTTGTCACGACCATCCCTTGTTATCTGCATGTGTTTTTATTTGCCATCCCGCAGAGTCGGGTGGGCGGGGCGGGGTTTGATTGTGTCATGACTCCCATTAAATCTCTACATTTTATTCTATTCTCGTCCAAATATCAAAAATAAGACTATGAGACACCCCCCTAGCTCCAAACACAACACACATAAACACTTATGCTTATTGGATATGTATGGCACACTTGTAGACCATTTGGACCAAGATTCCTGCCTCTCCTACATTCAAAATGATCTGATCACGCCCCTATTTACATCTTCTTTTTCTCCTACCAAGCATGATCAGATTTTATTCAAGCTATTTCCGTTGACCTTTCAAAATTGTGTTGTTTTTGTTTTTTCTTCTTTTCTTTGTTTTTCAAGAATAAATTTTCCTCATTATAATCTCTGCCATTGCTAATTGCGACGATGATACAATGCTTGTTGAAATATTAAGTAGTTATGAATAAATGGTCATGCAGCGAAATAACATAATTAATCGGATAGGCCTGCTTACTGACAGATTGAACCCCCCACACACACACACTTTTGGATCTGACAGTTATGAAAAAGATTTCATCATGGAATTCCAACACAAAGTATTTCCTGATTTAGCCCCGTGCAAGGCATGGTGAGCAATCTACTCTTACAAAAAACCAATTCTAGCTGTAGTCGTATTTAATATAATTAAGCCACCTTATACGATCTAACTTCAATTGATTTTGACAGAAAGCGAAATGGATTAGATATGGAATTTTAATAGTGCATATTCTTCGCTTATTGTGGTCCAAACCTTTCATGGAATTGAAAGTACTGGATTCAAGAGAAGGGATTCAAGAGGCACGTTCCCTTGCAAAGACCAATCTGGTATATCTTCAATAAAAAGAAATTTACATTTCCGAACCCCATTTCACATTTTATTGGTATTTTTCTTTCTTCAAAATCCAGTAATAGTCGGGTCGTAATCTCTGCAGTGGCATTGAGCGGGGATGTTATACTGCCATCATTGATGAGCGAGAGAGAGCTATAGCGCAGAAAGTAGAGAAGGAAAAAAATAATGATGATTACACATGGAAGAAACTTTTGCAAGACTACCTTGGAAGGAATTTATATTATGATCATTCTTTGTAATACCAGAAAGATCTAGATTCGAAGGGCACCTTATAGGCATCCGCAGGTTTTGCATGACGGAACCGTTAGTGTACCATTATTAGGCCTAAAAAAGATGTTGTATTGCCCTTTATGCCTGGATTACATTTGGCCTGCGATTAGTCTACGGAGCCCGTATCCTGCCCGTATCCCCTTTTTCGTGCGGCCTCCGTACGGAGGCAGGAGGCGGCCGTGAGATTTTCGTACGAATTCACGGGCTCCACGGCCTCTACGATTTTGTATCGTGAGAAGTTAAACAAATTTGAAAAATCGTAAGCCCGTAGTCCGTAAACATGTCGTAGGTGTCATTGCACAATCCCCGCACGGGCATCGCGCGGAGGACTCGCGCTAATCGTGCAGTAAAATCGTGCAACAAAACCACAAAAACGCTGAAAACGGCACGGCGGCTGCACGGTCACCGCGCTTCTCCGCGCAACCTTTGCACGGAAGCTGCACGGGCTCCGAACGATTTTCGTGCGGAGGCTGCGGAGACTGCACGGCTACTGCATTGAAATTGCACGATTTCCGTACAATCTCCATCAGCCCCTGTCGGATTTGTCCCGGCCTGCCCCCGAGGGCCAATACAAGAAATGGCACGATGCTCGTAGATAATGTAAACCCAAACATCGCAGCCCGTAGCCTCCTACGATGCCCCTAAAATTGCACGAAAAATCGTAGACTAATTTATCGTACGGCGCCCGGGGCAAATGTAATCCAGGCACAAGGCCAAAACATGGGTCGGTCGGTGGGAAATCTTTTTTCTTCTTTTTTCTCCCTCTTTGGGCTGATATTTCTCAGTTTTGAATGCTTTAATACATGTGTTTCAGCGACATCATTCCATTCATATCTTTTTACCTCATAATAATCCATGGTTTACAATGTTGTGTTGAGACAACACTCTGTGCTTCCCAACTGACGAAGTTGGTTTTCAACTACCTGTTAAACTTGTAAATATATCAACGGATTCAAAATTGATCGGAAATTTTAACACTATGTCTCAATGTATATGTCCCTTTCATCTCGTTTTTACGTAAATTTTCAACCTTTTTTAGTGCCTTCATAATTCAAAATGTGTCATGAATAAAGTGTTGTGAGCCTTTCCGTCGAATGCTCTAAACAGCGACCGTCGCCCAAAAACCCTTTTTTAAACGCCTTATCATGTAAGGATCCAGGGAAACCCCTCAAACTGAAAACCCAATCAATATGGCATAATACAATTACAATACAAAATTGTGCCCCTACTATAAATATGTATGTGTGTACGTGTACGTGTGTGTGTGTGGGGGGTGTTTTGAGCATTCTTGCTTTTTATTGTTTTGGTATAAAGGCTCCACATGTGGTCAAACACTTTTTACCAGATCCGCACTTTTCTTTGGTTTTGTTTTTCTTTTTAATTGAAGGAATATCAGATTCAGTTTACGGGCAAGGGGCGCGTCGTATTGAGCCTAGTACCACAGATATTTATTTGGGGTGGAGTGCCACTAACGCCGGTTACGCCCCTCAATAATTAAAAATTAAAATTTAAAAAATTTAAAAAAACTAAAAACTAAAAAAATTAATTAAAACAATAAAAGAGGAAGAGAAAAGATAGGGCCGTAAATTTAATGGGCAAAATTCGCCAGGTTAAATTGAGGGATGTTCCCTCGACCATATTACATATATCTTGCCTAATGCACTTTCCAGTTTTTAAGTTTTGTGAGCAAGCGAAATTGAGTGAGTAAATAAAAGTACAGTATCAGCAATACTCGTGCTAAAATCACCAATTACAGACGATTTTCCCCAAGTAAATGCTGGAGATATTGAACGTAATAAATCACTTTAAAATAGGAAACTTTTACAGTTGTTTGTAAAACTAACCTAACGATATCTACCCATTGCAAATATATTGGATAAATTGATGAGCATTTTTGTCGGTTGTACTTTAACATCAACATTTTTTCACAATAACACCGATTTCTGATAACATGTATACTGTGTTTGGTGCATACAAGTTTGTCTCTTTAATGTACATGTATATATTTATTCATTCCCCCTAAAATCACATTGCTGAGAAGGATCCGTTTTATTGGACACAATAACTAGTCATCTACAATATAACTTGGATACAACCTCAAGGGAATATTGAGAAATATTGAATA
>CP137679.1:5529411-5594988 GCA_037976565.1 Mesocentrotus franciscanus
TATTGAATAAAGAGAAATGGAAATTTACGATATTTTACTGTATTTAGCAATCAATGATGGAGTATACCCCGTTATATCACATTTGAATTACCGTTTCACGTGGCATTCATGTAGATTTTTTAATCTCAACTTTCAAACGTCCTTAAGAAGGCGTATATAATATTGTGACCAATAGGCCATTTTCGTAATGTAATCAATTTTATGCATAATTATGTCTTTGTGAAGCCCCTCGATACGAATTATTTCATTCACCTGTTACGAATAAATGTATCTCAATACAATTTAGAACAAATTCAAATTGCATTCATTAGTTGTTGCTAGGTAGGATAAACATTATGGCTTGCCCTACCTAAGGAGGCGCGATAGCTTAGTTGGTAGAGCAGTGGTCTCGTAATCCCGGGTTCTAAACCAAGGCGATGCGCTAGTGCCCTTTGGTAAGACATTAATCCTCATTACCCGGTCTCTCGGAGAGGACTTAAAGCCGTCGCACAGTGGGCCAGGGAGGAACAAAAGTGCGCCAAAAATTGTTGGTGATTTGTTTTTTTATAATTTTTTTCTTGCCCAGTTGACAGATAATACATTGAAGAATACCTCAGTAAAATATTTAATTCAAACTACAAAATCTTACATATTCACAGTTTTAGTGCAAAAGTGATTTATTTTATAAATCTTTCAATTTAACATGAATTTTTAAAGTTATTGATATGAAATTGCTCTCACATATTCCTGATAGTTCATTTCACTGCATGAATGGGGTTAAAATGGATAGAAACCATAGGCTTAGGAAGATTTTCAGGATTGGGGGGGGGGCTCCATCATTTGTTTTTGACCCGTCGTTTGAAGATTTTGTTTCCCCCGACTGCCCCCGTTGTCACCATTTTAGACAGTCCAAAATTGTTAAGCCTTCCTTTTTCTTCTCTCTTTGCTCTACCCCCATTTTAGACCACCACTAGGGAGTGGGGGTAGGGTGATTACCTGGAAACACAGTATTTTTTGCCTTTTGGGTCTAAATTATATACCCAATAGGCAAGAAAATCATGCGAGCGCATAGTGCGAGCTGATTTTTTTTTTTTCTCTCTCGATAAAGTGACCTGAAATCACTGTATTCTAAAGCCTTATTTTAAATAAATCCCCTGAAAGAATCATTTTAACATGGGTTAAATAGATTAAACAAATATGGCGTCGGAGGTTCTAGGACGCTAATCACGTTCGGAATTCTATATGCAGTGAAACCATGCGAGCGCAATGCGCGAGTCGAAATTTTTCGATATAATGACTTGATAATGTAGAGTGGCCTGAGCGGGTAGGCAAAGGGCGTGGTTCTAAACTTACAGAGACACTTCGATGAAGACACCCTTACTCCATGATTGCCTGTGTTGAACTGCCCTGGGCTGTACAACTTTAAACCTCGGGGTTTATTTTGCATATATAGGTATTTACATGTTCATTTATATAATAAAAGGAAATAATGAATATTCAAATATCTTAGGTAGGCAGGTAGCAAATAAAGGATGACGAACAGAGGAATGAAAACAAACAGATAGGAGAGGATGATCAAGCATAATGATGTGCACCAAGGGCGTCAATCTGAGTTTAAGCATGGGGACACAATTACATGTCACTCTCTCTCTCTCTAGTTATTCTGTTTCACGGCATGTACTTTTATTGGTGACCGGTTCATTTATTGCCTTTTGTTATCTTTGACGTTTCATTGCATTTTTAGAGAAAGAAGACGATTCGTTGTACCGTTCTCGACTCTTAATCTTTGTCTGAATTCAGTTTCCCACCTCCCGCGCGAAGCGCGTAAGTTTTGACGTTTTATTAAATTATTAGAGAAAGAAGACGATTCATTGTACCGTTCTCGACTCTTAATCTTTGTCTGAATTCAGTTTCCCACCTCCCGCGCAAAGCGCCTAAGTTTTGACGTTTCATTAAATTATTAGAGAAAGAAGACGATTCATTGTACCGTTCTCGACTCTTAATCCTTGTCTGAATTCAGTTTCCCCCCTCCCGCGCGAAGTGTGGAAGCTTTGACGTTGCATTAAATTATTAGGAAAAGAAGACGATTCATTGTACCGTTCTCGACTCTTAATCCTTGTTTGAATTCAGTTCCTCCCCCCTTCCGCGCGAAGCGCGGAAGCTTTGACGTTACATTAAATTATTAAAGAACTTCTTTTCTGACAAAACCTGGGGGACATTTGATATGATGTCCCCCTAGGAAAAATCGTGGGGGTACGTGTCCTCTCTGCCCCCCCCCGGATTGACGCCCTTGATGTGCACCAATCTATAAATGTGAATTACTAAGTAGCCTGTTCACACTACAGCTCTACAATAAAAAAAAACAGTTGAAGAAATTAATAAAAGTAGGCCTACTTGAAGAAATCGTTGAATTGTAAGATATTCAGTTTATTTTTAAAAGTACAAAGTACTAGGTGTTAAAATAACACACATTTAACACCTTTGGAAAAAATAATACGCCAGGAACGTGAAAAACAAAACTTTTTATTGTCACACATGCCTATAATCGGACATATTTAAAAACTGAAATGTGGCACCACCCGAAAAATGTAATTCTGAGATCCTCCTTTGTCTTTAATTTGCACCTGGAAAACATTTTTTTTGTTCCTCGTCTATGTCATCGCGGCGAAAAATTTCAGACTTTTCTTCTTTTGAGGAACTACTTTCACATGCAGCCTCAGACAAATGTGCCAAAGAAGTTTTGTCTTCTTGTGTTCCTGGAAACAAAGTTTTGGGCAATAGTTTTCAAGTCCAGTTTATCTGTACGAGATTTATATATGTGTAATATTAAAAATATTGGGGGGCTCAATGATATCCGAGCCCCTCAAAAATATCGGGGGGCTCCGTGATGTTATCCGAGCCCCACCAAAAACAATTGGGGGCTGATGATATCTGAGCCCCACCAAAATATGGGGGGGGCTCAAAGGAATCTGAGCCCCACCAAAATATGGGGGGGGGGTGCTCAATGCTATCAGAGTCCCGCCAAAATATTTGGGGGTCTCAATGATATCCACCAAATATAACTTTTGGGGGTCAATGATATGCGAGATCCGATGTCTGAGCCCCCTCCCAAATAAATATTTATAAAATGTTTATATTTGAATGGTAAGTAGGTATACATGAGTTTCATGCCTAGAATATAATGATTGGGGAGGAGGGGGTTAATGATATCCGAGCCCCGCAATAAGTATTGGGGGCGGCTCAATGATATCTGAGCCCCACTTAAAATATTGGGGCTCAATGGTATCTGAGCCCTAAGGACTTAATGATATCTAAGCCCCACCAAAAATTGGGGGCTCAATGATATCTATAAGCCCCGCCAAAAATATTGGGGCTCAATGATATCTGAGCCCCCTAATATTTTAGGGAGCTGTGCCCCCATCCCCAACCCCTCCCCGGTTCCTAAGCCTATGGAAACACAATCTTCCTAATATATTATAGGGTAATTCACTGAAAAATGGACTGATTATCCATGTTTTTTATAAATCCAGAGGAAATGTTTGGATTTCCAGGGATTTCCGCTTTAATCTTATTACCAACATCTTTTCTGATGTCTAAGCTTTAAGTTGATACCAGATTTGGCTCTCCTCTTCAGCCTGTTTCTATGTTATAGCAATGTGGCAATGTGGCAAGGAAAATCGGCTATAACATAGAAACAGGCTGAAGAGGGCAGCCAAATCTGGTATCAACTTAAAGCTTAGACATCAGAAAAAAAAGTTGGTAATAAAATCAAAGTGGAAATCTAAACATTTCCTCTGGATTTATTAAAAAAACGTTGATAATTAGTCCATTTTTCAGTGACGTACCCTATAATATATTATGAAAATTGTGTTTCTATCCATTTTTAACCCATTCATGCAGTGAAATGAGCTATCAGGAATATGTGAGAGCAATTTCATATCAATAGCTTTAAAAGTCCATGTTAAATTGAAAGATTTATAAAATAAGTCACTTTTGCACTAAAACTGTGAATATGTAAGATTTTGCTGTTTGAAGGAATAAATTTATACCCTTATTGTGCATACCGGAATTAAATATTTTACTGAGGTATTCTTCAATGTATTATCTTTCAACTGGGCAAGAAAAAAAAAAATAAATAAATAAATCACCAAAAATGAGTTTTGGCGCACTTTGGCTCCTCCCTGGCCCACTGTGCGTCGGTCCTCTGGCTGCTTACTAACAAGCATTTATGCTTTTTTAGCAGTCAGGTACAAAAAAGTAAGATAAGCAATTGCATTCTGACTATTGAAATACAATTATTCGTAACAGGTGAATTAAATAATTTGTATCGAGGCACTTAAGTATAAATTTGGTAACATTACGAAAATGGCATATTTGTCCAATTTATTTAAAGCGTTCAAACTTTCGCCAAACTTGTCACAAAAGCTGAGGTGATCATCAAATTTATATGACCCTAGATTCTTCTCTTTTCTTGTCTTAATTATTATTATTATTTCATCAAGACCTGGTTGGGTTTGATTTGGTTTGATTTTGCGTATGAAAAAAAAGACATAAATTTATACATACATATAAACACAAACAAACAATTATTTAAAAAGATACGGCTGGGTCGCTCTAAGTTCAGATCCATTACTATAATGGCTATGTTCTTCGTAGAAGTCCTAGAGACCATCAATAATAAATAGACGCATCCAACAAGGCTAAAACTTTTAGATCAAAGTTCAAAGTCACGGTCAAATGACAAATGCCATTTCTTAAAGACATCACAATGTCAAACTACTTTTTCTTTTGCTGAATTCCTCCAGTCCTGGAGAACCGCTGAATCTTGGAGATTCGCAGATAGGTGATGAGTATTGATGAGTGCAGTGTACAGATAATACAGAGCACAGCTAGAACAGCAGGTATATATATATATATATATATATAGTACTAGCACGAGAAAAGAGGAACTAACTAGAAGCAGAGCTTGTTGAAGTATTAGTTCCTCAGAGGCTGTTTTACAATATGTCTTAAAACAAAGTATACATAGAAAATCAATACATTAAACAATATGTAGCAAAGAAATTATGAATTTTTTTTTTTTTTGGGGGGGGGGAAATAAAAATTAAAAGAGAGGAAAGAATGGAGGAAAATAGAAGGCAAAAAGGAAAGAAGGATAGATAGAAGGATAAATCAACATTGACGCATTCTGCATTTTCCGATTTTCTATCAAATGATAATCTCTTTCAAACTGTAAAAATATAGCACGAGGATCTTGCCAGACATTCTCTCAAATGAATACAATTTTTTTTACCAACACTTTGTATTACCTTTAACCGTATCCTTAATTAATGGATCATGTCAAGCACCGACGTGTCACGACTTAGAAGTAGAAGTAAAAGTTTATTTAACTATGAACTTTGATCCTAAAACCTTTCCCCCAAAGTATAGACACGGACCATGACGACATGAATGCATATAATCCTGCTGTGAGCAAATGACTCGACATACCGTCATTTTCTGTCAATTTGAGGTGCAAGTTTGAACTTTATATATTTCATTGAGTAATTTGACAAAGAATGGTTCCAAATAAAGTCTCTTTAACACACTGAGAGGTCGACATAATACGTCGACCATGATGGGTGAATTTAATTTAATTTTAAATGTTGTTTTGTACTGTACGTGTTGCCAGCACTCTTCGTGCTGCACTGGTTCCAGCTGCATTGGTTCGGCTGCTTATGCATTATGACCTAAGTAAAGAACACTAAGCAACAGGGGCGGCAAAACATCTTTTAAAGTGGGGGTGCACCACCAAAAAGGGCACTTTCTGGCAGCCGCGGATCCAGGATTTCTTAGGAGGGCCCAAATTTGAAGTTATGCGAGCCAAATATTGGTACGTAATGGTGACCAGCAGTGACGTAATGAGCAAAAACCTTTTTTTTTTTCTTTTTTTTTGGGGGGAGACAAAAAAATCCGAATCACCCCACTCTTACATGCAGGCCCCGCTGACAGTTTTTCAAAGTGGGTGGGGAGGCTAAAGTAAGTACGATCAGGTAGAGCGTAGCGTAAATTGGCGTGGGGTCTTTAGGGGCAAAGCCCTGGCGGGGTCAGGGGCGGAGCCCAGAAGCTCAGGGGGTATGAGCATTTAATTACGGTCAGATGAGCATATTTTGATACCTTATTCATGACACTGGCAGGTCACTAATTGGCGTGGGGTCCAGGGGGCTGAGGCTCATTTTTCTGGAGATAAAAAAGGGGCACCTGCAACTGAGGCAAACCTCAAAGCGAAAATATACAATTTTTTTAGATATTGTTATATATATATATATATATATATATATATATATACCCCTGTAATCCCCACATTGTGATTACATTATCAGGGATGCATATATTTATAGTTGAGTCTGAATATTCATTTTCGAGAGAGCAAAGCGAGTGGGCAAGAATTTAAAGATTTGTGAGGTCGCAGTGCGAAAAATGACATCTTATAAAGAGGAAAATATAATCTCGATGGGGTTTCAAGCACAACACAATCATGAAAGACTTTTAATAAGTAACATAAGTATATCAACTATAAATGCGAGCTAGGAAGCGAGCGAGCTTTTTGAGGGAAATTAAAGCAAATTTGCTCTTAGTAGCTTTAAAAAGGGGCACAAAAATTATTATGGAGAAAGAAAAAGTGGGCAATTATCTGAAGGAAAAGGGAGACTTATTTGAAAAGAAAAGGAACACGTGTTAAAGTAAATTAAAGGACAACTATCAGAGGTGAAAAATGGGCACCTCACCATAGATGAAAAAGGATACTTATGAAATTGTAAAAGGGGCATTTGTTAAAGAAAAGGGCACCTATCAAATTTTAATAGGAGCATTTATCAGAGAAGAAAAGGGGCATTTATGAAAAGGGGAAGGGGCTCTTATAAAATATCAAATAGGGGCATTGATCAGAGGTGTAAAGGGGCGCTTCTCTTACCTGAAATGGGGCACGGACCAGGGATTATATGGGGCACTTATGACAAAGGAAAGGGGAAACCTTTTGCAAGGTGTCCCTTTTGCAAAGTGTCCTTTTCCCTCCTGATAAGCGCACTTTTTCCTTTCTCCGTAATATGTGCCCCTAATTTAAAGTGACTAAGAGCAACTTTTTCTCATATTTCTCCCAAACCTCGCACGCATTTATAGTAGATGTCATTATGTAACTTGTTAAAGGTCTTTTAAGTCTTTCATGATGAGGTTGTGCTTAAAATCGTAATAGCCCCCTCTTTATTATTGCGACATCAAAATCTTATTTTTTTAACTCACTTCGCTCGCTCGCAAATTAATTTTCAGACCATCACACCGAATTGCAAAGTATGCCGTTTAAGCAGTATCTTGAACTATATAGAGAGAGAAATAATAAAATATTGAAATTATCCCTGATAATGCATTAATCACAATGAAAGGTTAATAATAATAATAATAATACATTATATTTATAAAGCGCTTAATACTAAGGCTAAGCGCAAGAAAAAGAAGAAAGGAAAAGGAAGGAAAAGTGAGATATACCAAAGAAACATGTTAAAAATATTGAATTACAAGTAAACGGCAAAGAAGAATATATACCAATTTCTATAAATTGTTTATTTTCGCTTTGAGGTTTCCTTTTGTAGGTGCCCCTTTTAACCACAAAGTGCCCCTTTTTGTTGATGCCCCACCCCCCACTTTGGAAGACGCTCCGCCACCCCTGCATGCATATAGCTTCCAATGAGCAGGCCTAGGGATTGGGATTACTGCAACAATTAACAAAGTGAGTAACAGTTCACGATCATTCCCGACATGTATAGGCCCCGTACAGCTTATATAACTGTCTCAGTGATTTCTGTAAATTTTTAACAGCATCTTTTTTTTCTTAAATAACCAAACTACATTGCTTATTAATTATAATAATTATCATCATTGTCATAACAAAATTCTTCGCATGAACCTGTTAGCTTACTATCACTGTAATTATGCCTACTGTTTACTTCTTTCAGCAGAAGCATAGTTTATTCAGGAAATCGGATAAAATCATACCGCAAAAGACAGTCGCATATGATATTATTAGCCTGTATTTTTTGATAAACTATATTCAATTTACAGAGTTTTAGTAAATCACATTGCATATAATCATATAAACCACTTTTGAATTTTTGAGAGATATATAGCACCATCATATTTAAATGTTATGATTATCCCAGGTAACCAATGAAACGGTTTTCTGTACCATCATGGTAGTCTGATAGATATAAATCAGCAGGCCCGTAGCCAGGGGTTGGGGGCACGTGCCCCCAAAAAAACAAAACAAAACAAAAAAAAACATCAAACTCTGGCTACGGCCCTGCAAATCAGTCTTCGCCATAAACATAAATACAGGGTTCACAGAGACCATGTATATGCAGGGAGATATGGGCTTGCAGAGGCATAAATTTAAAATTAACTTGTTCATATAGACCACAATTTTACAAGGAAATTCTCAATAATAGCACTAGGAGATGAACTTTTTCAAACTGGTGTAAAAGGTGTTCATGAATTGTCCGATATAGAATTGCACAATAAACAGCGAATAATAGTAAGGAAATATAAAGAAAAACATGCAACATTTTAAGGCATATTAAGTTACTTGTCTGATTACCCTATTTCTAACAGAATTATCTAGGCAAATGTGTTACATAAGCCTTGAATATTTTGTTTCTTTCTTGTATGTTGTATCTTTGTGTTATTTATCTTTCAAGCACAGATAATAAACATTTCGTTAATAAGTAGTACACATGTACTTGATTTGAAGCGTTTCTGTGGGAACGACTACTTTGATAAAAACGGGGGTACAACGTTTTACAAAATTTGAAAACTAAATGATAACAAAATATTTTATGATAACATTATATTCAAATCAAATTATTATACATTGAATACCTGTTTTATTACAAACTCTCATAATTCGATATTTTAAAACAGTCACATCACCTACATATTTAACACACCCCCATTTACTAAATCTAGCGGTCTCGCATAAGCAGCGTATAGCATTATCATTTTAATGGCTGAAATTCCACGTTAATCTAGAATAGAAAAGTAAAACATGGCTTTGCAGTTTATGTCTAACACAGATGATAAATTTCTGGAAGATAATCTTCTATCGTCCGAGGACTGGGGTGAGTGTGAAGCATGATTTTAATTTCAAACTAATTGTAAATATCAATTTAAAAGATTATTTCCTTATGGAGTTGAGCTAAAACTAAGAGCCAGGGGACTACTGGCGCTGGCAGTAGTACAGTAGGGTAGAGGTCTCACAGCTCAGTGGAGCACACGTCGATAACAGAGACTGATGTAAGTGGTGCATGCCCCGAGCTTACGGCGTTGCTCCCTGCTCTGTCCGAGTCTCTTTTCATACTTTTGAAGTTGCATGCACGTTGAACCAGGGAGGTGGGAGTTACAAGTTGTATTGTACATGAAATGTAGTTGTAGACTAGCTAGTCGTACTTGGTGTTAATAATAATAATGGAGGCTATGAAGAATCATGAGTAGGGAGGGCAAGATTTTCCCCCTTAGGCCATACTAGTTACTGGCCTTGGTCTAGTTATAATTTATATTTTATTTGTGAATGGTGACGGTCGCAAAAGGAAGTCTTCCCCAAACTCACACTCACATATGTTAAACTTAATCAAAAAGATCAAGCTTTTATGTTCATGGCTTCAGCCTTCAGGCTTCAACTTCAAGATGACATATTTTGCCCCCAAAAAAAAAAAAACGCCAAAAAAAAAAGAAAGAGAAGAGAAAAAAGGAAGAGGACGTAGGAAGAAAAAGGAGCACGGTACAACCAATCGTTATCTTCTCTAATAATTGAATGAAACTTAAAAGCTTCCGCGCTTTGCGCGGGAGAAGGATTAAGAGTCGGGAACAGTATACAACTGTACAACGAATCGTCTTCTTTCTCTAATAATTTAATGAAACGTCAAAGCTACTGCACTTCACGCGGGAGGGGGGCGCTGAATTCAGACAAGGATTAAGAGCTGAGAACGGTACAACGAATCAACTTCTTTCTCTAATAATTTAATGAAACGTCAAAGCTTCCTCGAAGGCGCGGGAGGGGGGAAACTGAATTCAGACATATTAAGAGCCGAGAAGGGTACAACGAATCTGCTTCTTTCTCTAATAATTTAATGAAACGTCAAAGCTTCCGCGCGGGGAACCCCCTGCACCCACCCCCCTAGGGAGCGCGCGCGCTCTGTAAGTGATTCGCACACTTCGCCCTACCGCCCCCCCCTAAAATTAAATCCTGGCTATGCGCTTGTATTTTGCTCCAAAAGACCAAAAGAACCAACGTTGGTGGTGTTTTTCAACACTAAATCCGTCCATGCGGCCTTCAGCTGTCGAGTTTAAACCGCCCAATGTCATGGTTGCTTGATTACGTTCAAAGTTAGATGGGTGTGTCTAGACTCTAGCCGGGATAGCTTAGGTAATAATTAGACTGAAAGCTTCAGTCTCTGATATCGACAGTTGTTTCGCTGAGATTACATCTGGCTCCTCTGACCGCCTCTATGGAAGGTTGACAAATGTCAGTTTTATTAAAGGCATCGTTTAACAATGTTAAATCTGAGATGCATGGCCGCTACGTATTATCAGTTTCTGTGATATGGTGTAATATTGAAGCCCTAAAAAAATTGGGCTTCAAAATCATGAAGTGCCTCAAAAAAGTAAAAATCTTTGAGCGACCGGTTTTGCCATACTCATTTTCCCCAATAGACTGTAGTGTTATCAAAACCGTTAAGAAAACAAATTTTTAAATTTCGATTTCCAATCATAAATATCTTGATAATCAGACAGGCGATCGGCTTGTAAAAGTCATGGGGTTCCTGACTGACCTAACGGTTTATAATTATCAATACAGCATGAGCTAAATCCAGGATTTTGTTTCAGAATTTGAGACAAAGTTACCCAATCCCTTTAAAGAATGACCCATACCACTACCAGTACCAGATGGTTATTTCTGTCTAGGTAATAATTAGACCTAAAGCTTATGTCTCTTATATCGATGGTTGTTCTGCTGAGACTACGTCTGACTCCTATGACTCTCTCTATACAGAGACTGAAGTACATTGTATGGGGTAGTGAGGGGAGGGAATGGGCTAAGTGATAATGTAAAATATGATATTGATATCACTTGGCCTCACCTGGCATGGCACCCATACCCCTGCTTGGAGAGGCAGGTAAACAAAACCTACAGTAAAATGCGTCTGAAATCACAACTTCCCGCACCTGACGAACATTGCACAGTGGCTTCGGAGTTCGCTAACGGACTCTCCTTTCTTCTCATAAGAAGCACTTTAAAATCGGTCAAGAAACAAGTATGAAATGTGAGATTTAGCTACATGTAGCAGGGCCGGGTAGTAAACAAATGCCAAGTACGGAGTTCCCTGAATTCAGCGAACCCTGTGCATGCTCTTTTTTTCACTACCGGGGTAATCGCTATTAAAATATCGGGGAAGGTTGATAAATGTGTATCTAAAGCAAGCCTTGGATTAAGCGGGCGCAGGGCGCAAATTTAACCACCTCATTAAACTACCAATTGCGCCCATACATGTATTCATCTAAAACTAGATGGCAAGGCGCAAGTGTTTGCCATGAAAATGCGCCCATAAAATATTAGGACAGAATAAATAGACGAATCATGAAACATTTGCCGCGCACGAGCTCTCTACTAGCTTTGTATTTAGTGTGTGTATTTCTTGGCCCGCGCGGAATCTCCGTGTAAAATCTTGTACACAAATTCGGTCGCATATAACTAGAGGGTAGTACCACGTACGTACAAATGTTTCGAAGGATCAAGAAAACAAATCGTCAAATGGAGAAATAAACAAGCATTCAAATAGTCATTAGAGATCTGTAGAGGTTTGTTTGTAGGTCTAGTTTATAATTTCATCTGAAATAGAATTTAGAATTCTCTCATTGACAAGTTAAGAACACCTACGATGTTCTCGATCGTAGTTACTTTCATTTTGCCAGCAGCCGACCAAGCATTCTTTTGGCAAAAAGCTAGCCGGCCAGCGCACCGCGAGCCTTTCGATTTCCGGTAACAGACCGTTCGTGTTCTGCCGAGAGTGTGACGGAAGGTTTGTGTGTGAGGTGCGATTTCGGTTTGGGATAGACTTGACAAGTCCTTCTGACTTTTGATGTTCGTGAAATTGACGATTTATTTTTTAATTTGCTCATCAATATTTTTTAGTTACTTTAAAATACTTTTTAATGTGCAAGTTGATGTTCTTAATCAATCTTTCCTGTTGATCTTGTTAAGATTAAAAAGTTATTAAATTGATCGTATTCGCATTATGAAATTAACATTGTATCTTTGAACTTATTTAACTTTTGTAATTGGTTGTCATTATCTGTTTTTTGAAAATTGCCCCTTGTTTTTTGAAAATTGCCCCTTGCTCTGGTAAATCCCTGTGGGCAAGGGGCAACTTTTAAAAATAAATTGCCCCTTGCTCCTGGCTGCTTAATCTAAGGTTTGATCTAAAGATTTATTTTTCCCTCAAGAACATTTTCTATCATTCATGCATCGTAAATATAATTATTAAATATGTTTCTGTTCAGCCCCTGTATGGAAAAAATCTATTCCATCATCAATAACAAAGAAATTGAAAGTTTATGAATTTTATGTACAGAGCAAATTGATGAGAAGCTCGCAAGATACTTCACGATGTATGCCAATTTGTGTTTAATTGATCGTAACTTTAAAAGTTCTCAACTTTCTTATGTTAGTCAGAATTTGCTCAAAGTTTTACAGACCTGTTTCTCTCATGTTGCTTCTATTAAAACTAACCTAATATCAGGGTGGACTTTCCCTTTAAGGAGTATGAAGAAAATGAAGGATGATGTAAACCCCACACACACAACTCAAGTCGGACTTGTTCTATTCTACGTGAGCATGTACATGTACGCCTGCTTTGACTAGTCTACTCAACGAGTCATTTTTATGTTTACTGAGAGTGTATTATCTCTTTGTAGATGTATTATTTGGAGCATGTAATTGTATTTTGAATAACGTATAGCGACTACATGGAACCCCTTACATGAAGAGAAAAACAGATTTTGATGTTTTGATGATTGGTACATCATTAGCTGCATTTGCACCGCCTTTTCTAACATTCCGTTTTTAGATGGAAGTCGCTATTAAGCAACTGCCCATATTTAAACTCAACAAGAAACCCAAATTGATTAAACCCACCTCTGGAGTGTGGTGTTTTTTCTTTTTTTACCCAAATTGATGAAATTTCACCGGTTTTTGCTATGTACATGTAAATGCTTGCTCTCAAAACACTTGTGAATCCTTCCATTTTTTGGTCATGTTACTGTCCTTGCTTCCATTGGGCAGCAACATAAGTTCTCCATCCTCTGCAGTCTTCTGCAGTCTTCTGCAGTCTTCTGCAAGAGATTTGGCATCTTCCCAGCTCAGGTCCACTGCATCTAGATCCTTCAGAACTGTCCTCTTCATGCTGTTAACGGACATCCACGTTTTCTTTTTCCACCTTCTGGCTTCCAGTCTATAGGGATCCTTAGGTGTCTTGTGTGTCTCTTGTGTATCTACAATGTAAGATAATCTTGTGGATAACCAGAGTTTCCTATTGTTTTTATTTCTGCAGGTGATCCTGGGTTCTACAATGGAAATCATGTACGAGATTTATCAGAAGATTTAAATGTTGCTGAAGATATAGCCTTTAATTCTGGACTGGATGAAGAGGTAAGCGTTATAACGCTGAATAAATATACAAAGAGAGTAATAATAATGATACTAATAGTGGTAAATTTATAGTTCACATTATATCCCTTCTATGAATATTCATGAGTTTTTCTAAATACATGATTGGTCAATTGGTGGTCACATGATAAAATATAATTTCACTATTAAAAACAAATCTCTGCCAGAGCTCCGAATATTTTTCACTATTTTTTCAAGGGCAGAACTGCGCATGCTCTATTTCATATTTACTTCCAATGCACTACTGCGCATGCTCACTGCTTATTGACAAAATGTATGTCAAATTCGAACAAGCAGACGACCAGCTGAGCGAGTCCTTACAGGGGTTTACAGCTGACTTATAAAATAATGCGATCCATAAAAAAATAAGGTAATTTCACAATTTGCAAGGCAAGATATCATACAATCAGTTGGTACTACTTCTTACCTACAATTTTGAGGATATCTGCTCTCAAAATGAAGATTTCCAGACCCTTATCGGTAAGTTATATATTTTTCGCAAATGACTGCAAAATTTGCCAATCTTTTGTCTACATTGTATATACCCAATTATAAAGAAAACTCCATCTTTGGGTAATTTTATATTCCTCTTTCTATTGGTGATTTCAGATTTTCGAAATCTTACCGATTTTTTGAGATAGCGAACTTGGGTCACGCACAAACTATGGTCACACCACAGACTGCTCATAACCTTGCCGCCTGCAGTATCACTGCACTATTCTTTCTCACATCTTTGTATATTTGTATAATATGCTTGAGTACGCATAACAATATATAAACGACAGCAATGAATGAGAAGTCGGAAAATCAATATTTATCGCAAGGATCACATTTTAATGAAGTCGTAAAATTTGGCAGTCATGTATGCTGGTCTTATGTGGCTGAAATACTGCTTTTGTTTTTTGTAAGTTTCATTACCGTGTACACGTGTAAACGAACGGATAAACTGCCCGTGTACACGGATAGGAAATTACACGCTAACTCCCAGCACTACACACATGGGAAGGAAGCATCCATTAATTTGATTTACATTTACTTGATAAACGTCTTTGCATATTACGTCACATTATCAAGAAAATGGCAATGCCCATGTCGTGCTGAGAATCTTTATATTATGCTATTAAGAATATCATGTTTTGTACCTCTCTCATACACTTTGGTGGGGAATCTTGTAGATTAATGGGCAAGAATACAATAAATCTCTCATATGATAATATACATGAAGTAACAACTAACAAGAGAGATATCAATGCTCAAACCCCAATGGCATAACCTTTTTTGAGGAGTTTACATGTACATATGATACATATGATTCAGTATGAAGCACTGCTCAAGGTTTTTTGTTAAAGTCCTTTTTATGGAGAGATAGTCTTTCTTTACAGGTAATTGCTACATGTAAAGCAGGTTTTTAATCGTTGAATAGACAGAAAAATTATTAATTTATATTTACAATGTGATTTATTTCCCCCAGGATGCTCTGTCAAGATCTAGTGACCTTTTATCCAGTATTACCTCAGGTGACCTTAGCGTTGACCTGACTAAAACCTGGCTTGGCATGACTGATGAGGAACATCACTCAGACAGTAAGTTTGGTCATCAAGAACAATTGTTTTCCCCAGGGTTGAATAAATCAGTAGTTTTCTTTTCGCATGGGAATTCTTTCTTTCATGGTTATACTTTTAATTATGTATTATGTAAGATTTAATTAACAGATTGTAGAACAGCATGAATGAAATACAGTAGTTCAGCATGTAGTTTTGTGTTGCTTACTTGAATATGATACATGTAAATGTATTTGCAATCACATTTTACTTTGTATAATGAACAAAGTTCCTTTGCTCTGCTCATATCTCTATTAATGATGGCACTTTGTAATATTATGAAATCAGATTGCTCGTGGTTTCAACAATTGTGGAATTATTACTATATAGGCAGTGTTATTGTGAAAAGGGGTCACGTTTTGTGCAGGCTGTGAAGCAGCCTTAGTTATTTGGTATTATTATTTGTATTAGGGTATTGCGCTCACCAAAAATAATAAAGGGAATAATAAAGGAAACTACATGTATATTTAAACATGTATGTGAAGAAAGTGTTTATTTGGATTGTAAGCTAAACACACATCAACTGATGTACACTGTATCATATGCTTGCGCAGTAGCAGTGCAGGAACCTGCCATGCTGCACTAGAAGGATACATGTAGAGATGCACTGAAAGTGTACATACCACAACACGGTATTACTTTTATCAATTTATTGATTGATTGTGATGGTTATTTTACCTGACTGCTGAGAAAGCATAAATGCTTGTAAGTAAGCAACCAGACGGACGACGGCTTTAGGTCCTCTCCGAGGGACCTGGTAGTGAGGATTAATGCCTTACCAAAGGGCACTAGCGCATCGACTTGGTTTCGAACCCGGGTCACCGGATTACGAAACCACTGCTCTACCAACTGAGCTATCGCGCCTCCTCAGCCGTGTTCAACTTCAAATTTAATTGCTAATCATTGATCCATGAGCAGCAGTATGAACTACGATTTTTTTTTAAAGACCATGTTTAAACAAAATCGAAGTGGTATGGGAAGTGACATACATGTACTGTACATGTACGAGTTGCGCTGGGATGAATGCTGCCCACTAAGCTGACGTAGACCAGGCCATTAGGACGAGCTACATGTACTGGTGTTCGTTCCGCTGGACCATGGTGCAGGTGACTGGCTTGCACAAACTAACAAATCATATCTTTAATAGCCAAATTAGAATATGTAAATTTCCACTTCATCCTTTGCATCAAACGTATGATGTAAAACCAGAAATACATGTACTGTATATGACAACGTTGGTGCAAAATCAGACCGAACGTTGATTGTTTGAGTGTAGTCAAGGGAGCATGTGGCCAGCAGTATGTGTAAAGTGGTAGTCAATAAATGTTGACTGGTAGTACATGTGACTGTACATGTAGCTCGCATTCTCTTGCCTCATGCATTACATGTACATGTGCATTTGTTCATTTCAACTTTGGAGTAACTGTAAAAGTGATATACCGGGGTATATAAATGCTTTCAGCATGAACAAATTTACAGAAGTAAATTGCCACTAACATAGTATCCACCCCCCCCTCCCCATATACAAAATATATGATCATGAATATGAGATTAGAGCCCATAATTTAGGATTTGATGATCCACAGGAGAATGGATCGAGGAAAAAATAAAACATCAGTCCCATTCACAATTTCACACATACACCAAAATAGTGAGGTTTGGACTGTTGTCCAAGACTTAGTTATCTATTTGTCTGAACAAAAGAAAGGGTGATTATTAGTGAGGTTTGGAACCTGGTTCAACCCACACATTTTGTGCAGGTTTCTTGCAAATCACTAGTTTTTTTCTGTGAGCGCTGTACGTTTGAACATCAATGATTTTACATCTCATCATGCATTATACACTGACTACCGGTATGGAGTCATTTGCTATTAATATGCCTTTGGTACATTGTGTATATTATACACTGTGTATTCATACTGTGCTATGTTGCATGCATGGTAGTTGTTACAGCTGACAACATGTATAGTATAGTGTACATGTATGCCAGTAATACGAGTACTGCTGTGCATGAATAGAGGCAGCTTTGTTTTGATCTGATTTTGGTAGAATTTTCAACTGGAGTTTGCCTTTTTGTTCTTTATTTCAGTTTGAATTCATTAATTTCATTTATTTACCACAGATATTCATATTTATTTAAGGCCAAAAAAAAAAAATCATTTGGTTGTCCTCGACCGCCCGCTCGTCATTTTCGGCCCGCTCGTATTTATTTATTTTTTTGAAATATTTTTTTTTTTTTTTTTGGAGCAATTTTTTTAAGTTTTTTTGAGCAATTTTAACCATTTTATGCATGTTGCAAGGATCAAAATGTGTCCGTCGCCAATTTGGTCTTTCAGTACGCAATTCTGTCTTTATATTATAATATAGAGGAGGGATTTTCGGCCAGATGGCAATTTTCGGCAGGTCCATTGTACGCATGGTGAAATCACTTTAAAATACATAGATAATAGCATATCACATTATCACACACATACAATACATTTCAGAGTCACAGGAGATCCACATTTGCAATGGAAAATGTATCCTTATATATCACATTTTAGCAATGTAATCGGCGGTCCTGCTACCTAAATCTGAAAAATCAAATATCTTACGCGTGTCTGTAAGGAAGATGGGTACCAAAACCTGAGCTGTATTTCAAGTATTTTCAGATTTAGATCGCGATTTTTCATGTATAGCATAGTCAAAGTGTCTCACAGCACATATTCAATCACTGCAGTCGGATAGCGCGCACACGTACACACGATCACTACATGCAGGGGTAATTTTCGGGGGGCCAGCTCTGGCGTGGGATACACGCTCCGACCATAGCGATATAGATCAGCGGGTGAATGAACGACGCGCGTGCGCTACCCATTGAATTTGTACATGCGGCCGAAAACTGCCTCGCTATAGCCGAAATCTGCCTCGCTACTAGTAGCCGAAAACTGCCTCGCTATAGCCGAAAACTACCTCTGAAACAGTGAGAATGAAATTGAATATTACCATGGCAATTCATGACTTTTTTCTGGGATTCTTTTTGTGTTTAAATAATAATAATATTGGCCTCATGATTTGAACAAAAAATGAAAATAAATAGGAAGTAAAGAGTCCAAATGAAGAGGAAAAAATGAAATGGAAAAAAAAAAAAAAATCCGCCCGCCCTACTTCAAAAAAGCAATCGAGGACAACCAAATGATTTTTTTTTGTTGGCCTAATGAGTATACATGTATATACTGAATGTTTTTGCTTATTTGTGAGCCCTGCTCCCGTCACGGGACGATACAAGCAAGTACATGTACATGTATGCTTAGTCAACTCAGGTCAGTCAGCCATCTCGGCGCAAGCTTCTCTTCTTTTTTTTTTGCTCATGTAAGTGGGTTAAAAATTCACTGTTATGTTTAAGGACTGTGGTTCAAACTCTGCTTTTAGGGAGGTTTTTTCTAGGACTTTTCCCACGTTTGAACATAAGTTCAAACTTTGATGTTTGGACCGCAATCCAAACCTCACGTTTTTTTTTTGTATGAAGAGAAGTTCTATAAATGGCCATTTATTGTGTTGAACAATAAAAATTGTAGATAGTTAGATACCACTGTCATGTGCTGCAGATTGAGATTACTATTCCAATGATTGCTTGTCTAAAGTTGTTAAAGTTCAGTGATCCCAAGCTTTATCATCGCAAGTTATTTTAATAGTATCATATGAAAGAAGAATGGGAAAGGAAGGAAAGCCTGTTTGCCAGGGCAAGGGTTATTTAGTTCACCTACTCCTTCCTATGCTGCCTGGTCAGGTGGAAATGTGTAACTCTTTTATTGATGTTTATTACATGTATTAAAAGTGCCAAGTAAATAATCATAAAGAAAAATTTTCTTGTAATAAATAATGTTTATTTGACAAAAGTTACTAGGGCCACTGGGAAAGTACCTGTTATTTTTTCAAAGAAACACACTGTACATGTACTGCGTTGTATTTCGTTGTGTGATTTATATGCTAGAATTACATTTATAATGAGGCCAACGGTACATGCTACTCTATTGTACACACAAATCTACTATACTGTTGACTTTGATCTGGTGGCTACGAAACCTAATAAGCCTGGATTAGCAGAGAAAGATTTACAAAGTATAGTATCATTTTCATCCAGTGTAAATATGTACATTGTAGTAAATTATTAATATATTGACTTCCCTGGTAGTTTGTTTCATGCATTGAGGAGCCACATAATTGTTTTGTTCTTCATAACTGTAAAGATCCCTTTTCCCACTCTCCTTGTATGCCTCCGCCCACCAAAGGTGTGCCTGAGGCATTATGTTTTCAGTCGTTTTGAACTAGTTATAAATCATTCTTCTCATCGCTGTCTCTCTGTCTCTTTCTCTCCTTTCTCCTGACAGCTACCAGTTTTACGATTAAGAATGAGCCCCTCTCACCCCTCCGTCATCAGATTCTTCAGACTCCTCCAGTGAATCTAGCCAAGCTTCGCAGGTAATATACACAAACTAAATTAATAAAATGTTATAAAATAATGAAATGGTAAGCATAATGTAGACAAGAAATGAAATTCTTGTGTTAATTGGTGAATTCAAAATAATTTCTATTTGGAAATGATACTATGAATTTATTTTTTATTTGATAATAATGATGGTATGAGTATTCTTAGCTTGTGCTTGAATAAAATTACAATTAGTGGCAGGAATTTGTCAGTGTGGGGGTTAAGACTTTGCAAAAATATAGGGCATGTACCTTTTAACACCCCACCCCTTTAACAAGTTGTTACTGATGGTGAATCTGACCTTATTTTATGATTATGATGACAGCTTCTTGTATAGTGTCTGTATTCGCCCCTCTGGATGCTCATGGCATGTTGCTTGCTCTAGAATGTTTCGCAAATTAAGTGTTTTTAGTTAATTTATCAAATTGAGATTATATTCGATTAGACTAATATAGAGCCTTAAAGTGACTCGGTAAGATTGTTAAAGGTTGATGAAGAAATGTTTCATTATTATATTCCTTCTACTGTACTAACCCTCTAACATACAAAAAATCCTGAAAAAATTCTCAAACCACAAAGATATGTCAGGTTTTCTTTGAAGGTGTCACTGTGCAATGCCCTCTAACAGGTTATTCTCTCAAACATTTTTGAATTTTCCCAACCGTTTTTCCATGAAAATAAGACATAAGACAGGATTTTTAAAAATCTTTCAACACTTAAATATCTGGAATGGTATATAGAGCCAATTCAATGCTTTGTGCTTAAAATGTAATTAAATTGTAATAAGATAGTTGGGAGAATTAAGGAATCGATCAGTTCAGTTTTTCCCAATTTTTATCATTAATAATGGTCTGTATTCACTCAAACTTTCAGATTATCTTTAATTGTACATCTAGCATTGAAGTCACTACATTAGTACCATTTTCTCTCATCTGAACAATGTTACCAAGTCCCTTTAATAATATGGAAGCACAGCTGAAACCCAAGTAGTATAGTAGTCTTATTTTTGTATCCTTGGGGAAAATCACTCCATTTCACTGTTTCACATTTCTTGTTATTATTAAAATTGTATTAGACTTTACAGAATGGTAACCTAGCCCATGTCCACATCAAGCTGGAATCCCCACCCCTTACTCCACTCCGTGATTCCAGCACAGACTCCCCATCCCCACCCATCGGTGGTCAGCAGACTTTCTTCACTATCACCAACGGAAACTTGCCAAACAAAGTCACCAAGTCCCTTGCCAGTGGGCTCATCAATGGTGCCAAGAAGGGTGTAGCCATTGCCCCCAAGCCTACCAATGGTGCCATCAAGTTACCCTTGCTCCAAAGCTGGAACCGGTGGCTACAAAAACATCCATGCACTCAACTACTAAGCCAACAGTTACTATTAAACAAATACCAGGTAATGATCTCATAACATTAAGATCTTCTGTTCTCTCTCCTTTCCTTCTCTCTCAACATGTCACCCCTCCTTCCCTTGCCCCTTCCCTCCCCTTTCTTTCTCTCTGTTTCCATCTCTCTTTTCTCTCTCTCTCTCTCTCTCTCTGCCTCTCTCTATCTATCTCTATTTGTTTATATGATCCCTGTCAAGAAAGGCAATAAAATGTAACAACAATAAACAATATGCATTTGGTGCTAATCTGCACGTGTAGAATCTTACATGTAGATGTAAAGATGTGCTTGTACATGTGAAAGGAATGATAAAAATATAAGAAAATTATTAAAATCTCTGTTCTATTCATCTAACCTCTTTTGCATGTACATGTACATGTATATTCTAAATCCACTTTTCATGAAAAAAATTACTTTCTTTAGTCTCGTAGTATTGCAGGTATCATGATATCCGCCCACTTCTAATAAGAATATTTAACCTTATTTTCTAATTTACCAATTCTCTACATTGGCAAATCCATATGTATGATTCTGTTGAGTTTTCTATATTGCCCTGTTATGAGTATCTTGTTCTGTAACAAACTATTAAAGGAAGGGTGTAATGGTTTTGTCAGTCTTTAAATGTGTTTACAAGTTCTCAAATCGTCACTTGGCTTGATTGCAGCGACATGTATTACATTATTTTCTCCTTTTTAGCCTCGTGTCCTTGATGAAAATTGTATTCATGGTTTGTTCTCCTAAAGCAGCTGTGAGACCAACGATCATTGTCAAGCAGAGTTCTCCATCACCATTAGCAACAGGGCGTGGTTCGTGTGCCCCTCCCCCAGCCAAACAGGCTAAGATTATACCGGTATCCACTCACAACAACATTCCATCACCCACTCAACCTGTAGTCATTCAGCCTTGCCCTCCTAATGTTGATGTAAGTCATAGGGATTTGGCCATGATGATGATAATTATGGGAAATTATTCATACCAAACTTGGATGAAGTATATGTATGAGCATGCAGCTGATTAGAATTTGGGTAGGGGTCAAAGGTGGAAGACCACAGGGTCATGAAAGTGCTAAAATTCACAGAAAATATCTTGTTACTGTTATAACTTAATACAGGTTGAACTAAATGTTGACTAAACTAGGCTCAAGTACATATATGTGTGAGCATGAAAAGAAATGAAAAGAGTTTTTTTAAATGAGTTTGCGAGGTCAGATTCTAAATGTCACAGGATCAAAGGCGGAGGCATGTTGGAGACGAAGTCGCGTTCATCTTGTTTTTGAAATGTCTCTGTACTGCTAGTGAACTTCGTTATTTCATTTCATAGGTAAAAGCATGGAAGAGACAGCAAAGAATGATAAAAAATAGAGAGTCTGCGTGCTTATCAAGAAAGAAGAAAAAAGAGGTAAGAATTAACATCAGCTTTTAAAATATTTTTTTTAGAGTGGACCTTAAATTGGGGGGGGGGGTGTGCTTGATATACACAGCTACTCTTCTTTCATCCCTCTAGCCATTCATTTATATGTAAAACAGTTTTTACTTTGCAACTGCAATTTTTTAAAGCAATTAACAGTGTCATTTGTTAATGTGGCAAAGGGGTTAGGTTTGGCCAATGGATGTTTTCTAATAAAGTACATGTACATGTATGCAATACTCATATAAAATTGTACAGTTTCACTGCATATCAAGAGCCCCAATGTTAATGTAACAAGTGTTGTAATGGGGATTGAAGTATTTGCAAAAAACAAAAACAAGATAGACCAATCAGCCAATTTTAACAATAGTGACTGATACCGTTTATCTACTTCATTTTGCTTTTATTTATCTTTTTCATAATTGCCATTCTAATGCCAATTAGAATGCCAATTAGCCTCGGAGGTGTTAGCCCTCTTTCTCCCAGGGAGAGTGTTGCTGTCTGCCTCTGACCGCTGCGGTGGGCGAGAAGAAAGCATTTTTGTGGCTCAATTAATGAGGCAATAATTCCAAATAAAGATTTTCAGAAAAACAGAAAAGTAAACCACCAAAAAAACTAGACCTAAGATTAGGGTGAAAAAGAACTAAAATTGCA
Source organism: Mesocentrotus franciscanus (assembly GCA_037976565.1). NCBI lineage: Eukaryota > Metazoa > Echinodermata > Echinoidea > Camarodonta > Strongylocentrotidae > Mesocentrotus > Mesocentrotus franciscanus. The sequence goes on from CP137679.1 coordinate 5,552,666, forward strand.
AGAAAATCTGAAAAACATATGGGTATTAAAATTACCTTAGCTTTTTGGAGCTTCCAAGGTGAGGGGGCAGAAGAAAAGAGGAAGTATTCGCGGGCATGGTCATACAAAGGGAATTGGATGAGGGTTTCCCATCTGTTTGCCAGGACAACGAAAGTTCAAATAACCATTTCAGCTACCAGGGGCAATTCTAATAGACCATTTTGATAATGTAATCAAATTTAATGCACAAATCTTTGATAATAGCCTCATTACAAGTTATTTAATTCACCTGTTATGAATAATTGTATTTCAATATTCAGAATGCGAATTACATACATTAATTGTTGCTAGGTAGGACAAACATTATGGCTTGTCTTACCTAACATAAAAAAAATAACATAAAAATCAAACAAACATTTGTAGAAAGTAATATTTATTCAGTGTATCTCATTCAAAATGCCAAATATAAAGGAAATATCACCACTGGCGGTAAATATATAAACAACGTTAACCCATATCTAAAAATTGCAATGGGTATCCAACATTGTCTCGAATGTGTGATATAGGTTATTCATATTGTGACGTCACATTATTGTATGTAAATAATGCCGTCATTTCACTTTGTGAGTGGGTTCTGGAAAGGGTATCAAAATTGCATTTAATTTATTCCTCACAATGGTGAGGGCTTAAAAAGTACTACTAGTCATTTTGTTAATGTTCTCAGCAATCTGTAGAGGTTTAATTTGCCTATTTCCAAATTTCAATGAACCTTCTCTTTAACGAGGGGTTTGAGTGATAATGTTCTTAGAGGTCTTCATTTGTAGGCTTCATTTGTGGGCAGTGCTAAGAATTTTGTTTCTGATGCTGAAGAATTGGAGGTGGCTTTAATTAGACCAATATTTGGCTCAGCTAGAACACTGTTCCCTTCAGTTACTCTCAAAGATGTGTGATGTATAATATTAAACTCCTCACATTTTTTCTTCATTTGAGACTTGTGTTATTATGTTCAATTTTTTAAAATTGATTTCTTTCAAAACTGTTTTCGCACTAATACTCATTTCATCCAACCACATGTCTTCCACTATCTCTCTCCCTCTATCTCTTCATGTCACCATGTGTCTCTTAAAATCTCCTCATGTATTAACATGTTTATGTACATTTTCCTGTGCATCTCTCACTGTCTTATTGTTTGTGTTTCCCTTGTTCACCTCTGATTTCTCTTTCTTGCTCTCTGTCCCTCTCTTACTTTCACTCTTGGTCTTTCTCTGTCTACCCAACTACATGTATTTGCCGTACCAACAAACATACCGGTACACACAAACATGCATGCACACACACACATTTTCTCTCTCCCTCATTCTCCTCTTATTCTCCTCTTTTTCCCTCTCGCTGTATTCCCTCACTTTCTCTTGCACTCCCTCCCATCTTCTTTTCTCTTCCACATGTTCTCGCTCTCTCTCATTCTTTCTCTCTACATATTTTCTTTCAGTATGTACAAGAGTTGGAATGCAAAGCACAGATCTTGGAGAAAGAAATTCGGAGGTTGAGATCAGAAAACCTTTCCCTTAGAAGTAAGATGGAAACTTTGGTAAAGGAGGTAAGCTATTGGTTGTTTGACACAAGCTTCGGCAACAGTTGTTCTCTATGTAACGAAGGGAGTTGTGATAAAATGCGCTTTGATATCACTGTTTAAAATGAGAGAAGAAAAAATATTTCCTGTGGGGTATTTAGTACTTAGGGTTTAGGACAATTACCCCCTGGACAATCACCCCGTGTACTTCCCGTTAATGAGGGGGGGGTAATTCTCCTGGGGGGTAATTTTCAGAGGTGGCGGGTGATAGTCCAGGGGGGAATAATCCTGATACGAGTACTTGGGACCATCTTGATTTAAAGACATATCTTCATAGATGGCTTGCCAGTTACATGTATTGGCTCACATTAAAAGTGGACCCAGATTCTTGATCAAGTATTTGTTTGAAATAATGCTCAAATCTCTATGTCGCCTTGACGTTTTGTTATGCAACATACAGACTAGAAAGAAAAAAAATCATCACTTGTTGGTTAACTGTATGGTTTTCGTATACTAGCTACAGTCTATAAGAATTTTGCTATTTCAAACCAGGCGTAGATCACTCAAGTGATTGCTTCTGTTTTTTTGTTGTAATGATTCATATTTGACGGGCAGGGTATGGGGGGCTTATCAAAGTCAATTAGAAGTAAATCAGAGACAGTAAATCTAAGGGACCTTGTCTTGATTTTTGTAGGTTTTGAATTTAAATCTTTGATTAGCTGGAGCTTGTTGACAGGAAAGATGGCCTCTAAGAGTTAAAGGGCAATCCAACCCTTGTAATAAGTTGATTTGTATGAAAGCAGAAAAAAAAACAGAAACAGAATGGCAAAAAATTGAAATGAATCAGACCAATAGTAAGGAAGTTATGAATGTTTGAAATATGAGATCACCAAGTCTATGCGAATCTCAAATTGGTAGTTTGGTTAGTGGATTGTGACGTAGGACGTGGATAACTCTCCCATTTGCTGTGTACAAAAATATCACTAATTTCTGTTTTTCTTGTTCCTTCTCCCTTGGGGCACTACTCAAAATATATTATAGATTGCATATTATTATAGGTCCTCTAAAAAGAATAGACCCTCCTGAGCCATGAATATTTGAAAAATTTAAAGTTTAGTCATTTTATATGCTGGAACAGATGGGAAAGTAGTCCGGCACTACATCACATTGACATTACCGCTTCACCCAATTTGAAATGCCCATACCTATAGTGATTACAACTTTCAAAAATTCATAACTTTCTTATATTTAGTCAGATTTAATTGAAACTTTCATCAGTTTGCTTCTCTGATTTTCCTGCTTTCGTTTAGAGTAGTTGTCTATTTGGGTTGGATTTCCTTTAATTTTATGATTTTCAATGGCTGTTTGAAACATTTTTTAAATATGTATTTCAATGACCTTTATCCATTTATTTTAACCATAATGTATGTGGATTTAATGCCTTACAAATCTCATATTGTTATAGTATTATTACATGTACTATTATTTAACTTCTACACTTTGATCAGATCTGAATCATAAACAAGGATGATAATTCCTATGTTTTTTTAATTCAGAAATTATTAGACATACATGTACACTTTAGCTACCTTAGAACCCAGCTGGTGAAAATTGGTTGAGAGAAGAACAACTTTTGGAGAGAAGTCCAAGAGAAATCTCTGATTTTTTGCATTATGATATGGAAGTTACTTTTCATTGAACCATATATCTCTTTTCCAGAAATTGTGTTTCCACTCTTTGTTTTCTGTAATAGTACAGTAGTTGTGTATTTTCATGAGATTTTTTTTAAAACCAGGGGGTCGTACACAATGGGGTCCTTGGCCGGTATTCAATTCGATAATTAGAATAAGTAAGAAATTTACTAAGTAAATGGCTAAGCTAAGAAGTTTACTTATCTCGTATTCAAATCACATTTTAGACTTTTACTTACCCAGGGAATAATTTTCAGCAAAAAAATTGCATAGCAAAACTGCTATACAAAATAATTTTTGCAAAGCAGTTGATTAAATTTGTATAGCAATTTTTTCTCATGTAAGCAAAGCGCACATTTTCAGCCCACTACAATAAGATGAATGTACATGTAAACATGGTGGGTGTACTCACATTTCTAGACCTTAAATCCAGCCCTTAACAGTAACTACACGAATCAACGACATGTTTGACACTGTCACTGACAAAAATATCCAACAGTCACAGTAAACAAACAACTCCCAGGTACGTCCGATCGTCGCTCACATGCAATGCATGTAATTAGATCCCACGTGCAGTGTCATTGCATTGTACAATGAACCATGCCTCAAAACAACAATCGCTGTTAGAAGGTGATCGTAGCACGGGACAATGGGTGTGTACATGTATAAGCTTCACGGTTAGAGAGTGACTGCAGTATACTTCACACATAGCTGTGCTTGGGATCGGAGCACACTAGTGTATAGCTCTAGCTATATTATACATACAGCACAGGCCATAGCCTGACTGAGCGTGTAGCGGTCTGTGTGAGTACGTACTACATGCTGTGTTTACAGCTCGCTAGCCTAGTAATTCTTGCATCGCAGCAATTGCGATTCATAAAAAAAGATGTGTAGCAAATGGTTGAAAATGCGTCGCAAATTGCGATGCAATACCGGGAAAATTATTCCGTTACCTGAGACAACATCTAAGTAAAATACTTACTGATAAGCATTGTGACATCACACAGTCAATCAAAAGTAATGCGCAATTAACGCGTTGCAATAAATGCGCTAATATAATTATGCGCAGGTTATGATACTGCGTAAGAAAACCATATGCCTGCCAATCAAGGCCTCCAAATAATTGGCTTAAGTCTGGTAGGGAGCTGTCTTAAATTTAGGGTAAAATACTTAGCCAAAAGTTTGAATTGAATACCAAAATTGGCTAAGTATTTTATCTAAGCCAAATACTAAGTAAAAAGCTTAAATTTTGTACTTAAGTATTGAATTGAATACGGGTCCTTGTGTGTATTCATGCAATGCTTGTTAGAACCGATAGATAATTCTGAAGTCAAGAAGTCATTTTGTCTGTTCAGAGCCAGAAGGACATTAACTCTGTGTTAACACCTTTAGGGGGGTGTTTCACAAAGATCTTAAGTCGAACTTAACTCTAAGTTGGACTTAAACATTATGGAGAGCCATTTGTAGCCTTAAAATAAAATATATTCAAAAGCAAAAATTCAAGTATTTTAGACTTTTCATAAATTCCACATCAAGAACATGAAATCTCCTTGATAATAGAAAATATGAATGATTTGAATCAATATTTTATGCCTTTTAAAATAACTTTTACAAAATATTTTCAAAGATGCTAACGGCTTTCCATAATTGTTAAGTCCGACTTAGAGATAAGTTCAACTTGGGATCTTTGTGAAACACCCCCCTGGTCCCAGTCAAACAACTTGCCCTCTAATAACTTATTTGCCAAGCCTTGCTTTATGACTATCTTTGCTTTCCTTCCTGTAATCTTCCTTTTCACAGAATACAACTCTGAAGAAAATGCATTCGTCTATTTTGTCATCGCCTGGTAGGACAGCTACCTATCTACTAGGAATAGTTCTAATTATTGGATTCAACTTTTCTCCGTTGAGGTAATATGAAATGAAATCAGTGAAGCTTAAAATCATGTCAGTTGTGCAACCTATACTTGGCTGAGTTTGATTATGTATACATATACAAAACATCTGTTCATTTTTAAATTTTTTTTTGCATTGATACGCTTTGGGAGCTTCCTTTATCGTGATGTGGGATGAAATTTGTAATTTTCCATTTAATTGGAAACTTTGAAAAAACAAATAGCTGGTTTTAACCATTGTAATTTGTTTTTCATAGTTCCTATTGTTCAATAATTGACTATGTACGGGCGTGAGATTCCTCCGTGGATTTCCGTGGTTAAGGCAATTTCAAAAGAAAAGAGGACCATAAGTTGTATTGTATACATTGCATGTATGCTCTGTTAGGTACAGAAAGATTTAATTGGTCAGAGGTGTGTATAGCGGACAGAATGGTAGGAACGCCGGGCTTCTATCTGTTCAGGAATTCACTAAACGTTTACCAGGCAAAACATTTATGGTAATATAACAACATCAAAATAAAGAAATAATGTCGGTAATTCTAGCATTTCATCTTAGATTCTTAATCACTCAACTCAAAATACATATAAGTCATCCTCGTTCATGACAGCAAACTGGTGTTGTGTGCTCGCACAACCAGTGCAGCTAGCGCCCGCTTCATCGTAAAACAATGTTAGCTGTATATGTATGCCTGTGTACAGGATGAGGATGAGGATGAGGGTACAAACTTTTAACTATGCCCTGTGGGCTATTGCTATTCCCTGTGAGTGGGGCATGGCTTGAAATCACGACTCCAATTTCGACCAATCAGATGGCTAGATTTCTAAAGTGAGGTATATAATCTACACTACTTTCTTTGTCTAAATGAAGTATTCAAATCATGTGCATCGATTCATACATTCCTATCAAAGAGTTCTGATCAACAAACATAATTTACTATTTATTTACACAACTTATTCCACTATCCATTGTAAATACTTGTTCAACTTCTGCATGTATAATTAAATTTCATACCATGGCATGGGCGCCGCTATCTTTAAAAGCAATGTCCACATGCACACAATTCAGCAATTAATATAGAAATTCATATTAAAACATCAAATTACATTACTATGGCGTAGAGACATCAAACACCTAAGATAATTGAGAGTAATCAGGCTGATCATCTAAATATTCTGATCACCTGTCTACAAATCAAATAAAGTCATTTCTATTATCCTACAGGAATTTCTGTCTTCCAACATCAACAAACAACCAACCTCAAAAGGTTGAATTTCATTATTTCATACCCATGCTTAGGTAGTTTTGTTACCCTGCTTATGCAGCTCAGCCATTTTTCAACAAACATTATTTTGGTGTGGATTTGCCTCAGACCTGTTTGTTTAAATTTAAGGCAAATTTCATTAATTAAATATACTTCAGAGCTCACAATTGTCGTTCCTCTTTGCCAAATTGCTTAAGCTCCAGGCGGGGTGTTGCCCCCTGAACCTTCGCACAGTGTTTCTCTTTTTCTCAGATTTTCTCTGTCTCATGCCTGTTATGTAGCATTGAATACTTTCATCTTTTTCCATTTGTGTTGGGAGTAAACAAGCTGTGATTACTTTTTCCCATCTAGCCTCTTCAATCAAAATGGCAGTGTAGCCTCCGACTTTCAGACGGGTAATCATGCAGGTCGCGCTACTTGGCTTCTCAGAAACAACCAATGAGAATGCCTCAAAGCTCTACAGCCAGTCAAATCCAGCCATTCTCAGACACGCCTCAATACATGACATTATGGAAGATGTACATCTGTGGGAGAGTATCGCCAATCAGTCGGCTTCAGAAGTTGCCATAGCGACCATGAAAGAGATCCGCTATCTGCTGCCTCAGGGCAACAAGTCTTGCCCTCATCAGATGAATATTACAGACACTATCAGGTGAATTGAAGTGAAACTATACATATATAGTTCAATGAGTATGAGGTGCTCTGTCTTAAAATGTTTAATTTTTTGATGACAATGAAGAGAATGAACAAGATGATGAACATGATGATGATAATTTTATTGATGACGAATATGATGATTATGATGATGATAAAAATAATGATGATGTAGGAACATCTTTTTTTTTAAAGATCAACTTATTCAGAGGATGAGCACATGTAAATCTATGAAGATAAGTTTTTTTTTTTTTTACAACGACTTGAGCGATTATTCGACACATGCGACTTGGGCTTACATTGACTTGCTCACATGCATTTTGATAAGGTAGCTTTGCAAAATACCTTAGCAAATGCAATCTACATTTTTGATTAGTGAAGGCATATTTAATCAACCAATCGTTTATTTTGATCTTTTTTTTCCATTTTCATTTGTTATGGCAGGCTGACGGATGTCCTTCAGTTCTGGGCTAAAAAACAAACTGTAGAGCAGAAGAAGTCCAAGAAAGTAGAAGAACTACGAAAGAAGGTATTTAGCAAATCAAAGGACATGGGTGGGCAGTCACCAATTTAGGGGGGTTGGGGTTCTGTCCTCTCTTGCCCTTAAAGGCTAAGTCCACTCCAAAAATAGCTTGCTTTCAATAGATGCTGAAAAACAGGAGAAACGGAACAAAGAAAGTTTGAGGAAAATCGGATCACTTATAAGGAAGTTATTAATTTTTTTTAAAGTATGAAAAACTGTGGAACAATGAAAATCACCACACAAATTGCAAAATTAGTTATCAGTTTGTGACGTCATGTCCTCACTATTTATCAATTGCTTTATATATTCTTATCCCATAAATTTCCCTTTTTATCCCCAAGAACTTGATTTCCCCATGCCTTTACCCAGGTTATATGATTTGTATCATATTGAATGCATGACATTTCACAATCTTTTATGAACTTTGAAAAATTGATTCTATTTTCAGAATACTGTATATTCATAATTATTACTTTTCATATAAATAGTTTATTAAAATTCACATTTTTTATGATTTAACAGAATAAATAAAAATTATTTTTATTAGTGCATCCACACGAAAACATATTACTATCAATATAACTTGGATGCTGGTGTGAGGAAATATAAGATTTTTGGGGGGAAAATTGGAAATTGATATTATCAATATAAAGAAAACAATTAGTGGATAGTGAGTCAATGACGTCGACGGGACTCATGAGTTGCCAATTTGTCTTGTGATTTTCAAAGTTTTTCATGTCATTCAAAATTCACAACTTTCTTTTTATTTATCTGATTTTGCTCAAACTTTTTTTGATTGGTTTGTCTGATTGATTTTTCTGCTTCTATTGAAAGTAAGTTATTATTGGAATGACTTGCCCTTAAACAATTTTCCAGTTTCAAAAAGTAAGTGAAGTGGGCAATAATAGTGATTATTGATCACCCTCCTTCTTGTTCACCTAGGTCTATGTCAAAGGTCAAAGCAATGGAAATGATATGTCCTCCATTGAGTTAGGTGCGAGGGAAATGGGCACAGTGAACAAAAAAGGGCATCATTTGGGGGAAAGGGGCACTATGGCCGAATAAGAAAGGGGCATTTTTTATGGTCTTTAGTACAAGATAAATTTTGAGGGGCACCGATGGCCATAGACGTCGGCTAATTCAAGGCCTGGGAGGGAAAAAAGGATTTTAATGTTTTGTATTTTTGCAGATATCCTCCACACTTAAGTGTGTTGTACAATGGACTAAATCCTTCATACCCGTATTCTAATTTAGTCAACCTAAATTTCTATTACCATTTCATATGCCTGTTTCTTTACCAATATCCCTCACGTACCCCCAAATTTTTTAATTGCCATTTTTCTCTTCTCTGTTTTCTGCATTTTAGAAGAAAAAGAAGAAGGGTGGTCAGCCCCAATACAGACGCTTCCGTTCTGGTCCAGCGCTTCACGTGGAGTCAGATGAGAGGGCGCTCCAACTCTACGATCACTTTTTCCAGAGGACGTACGACAATCTGCTGGAGGCACTTAATAGGAGGGATGATACGTTCTACGTGGTGTCTTTCAGAAATGTAATTATCGACATTATGATGAATTTAATTTTTTATGCCTCCGCTACAACGTAGCCGGAGGCATTATGTTTTCTGGTTGTCCGTCCGTCCGTACGTACGTCCCGTTCTCGTGATCGCGTTATCTCAAGAACCAATTGATGGATTACCGCCAAACTCGGGTCATGTATGTATCTTGCAGAGCTAATGAAGTGATTAGATTTTGGGGTCACGAGGTCCAAGGTCAAAGGTCACAAGGCTCATTATGTATGCAAAAATAGCTCGTGATCGCGTTATCTCAAGAACCGATTGATGGATTACCGCCAAACTTGGGTCATGGATGTATCTTGCAGAGCTAATGAACTGATTAGATTTTGGGGTCACGAGGTCCAAGGTCAAAGGTCACAGGGCTCATTATGTATGCAAAAATAGCTCGTGATCGCGTTATCTCAAGAACCGATTGATGGATTACCGCCAAACTTGGGTCATGTATGTATCTTGCAGAGCTAATGAACTGATTAGATTTTGGGGTCACGAGGTCAAAGGTCACAGGGCTCGTTATGTATGCAAAATAGCTTGTGATCACATTATCTCAAGAACCGATTGATGGATTACCGCCAAACTTGGGTTATGTATGTATCTTGCAGAGCTAATCAACTGGTTAGACTTTGGGGTCACGAGGTCAAAGGTCACAGGGCTCATTATGTATGCAAAATAGCTTGTGATCACATTATCTCAAGAACCGATTGATGGATTACCGCCAAACTTGGGTCATGTATGTATCTTGCAGAGCCAATGAACTGATTAGATTTGGGGTCACGAGGTCAAAGGTCACAGGGCTCATTATGTATCCTAAAATAGCTCGTGATCGCGTTATCATTAGAACCAACAGATGGATTACAATCAAACTTGAATTTTAAAAATTGCGTCCATTTTGGTTTGTAAAGTTGCTCTATGGCGGAGGCATCATCGACTGCGCGCAGTTGAAGTTCCATCTAGTTTAAAAGAAAAATACTTGCCCTCTTCCTGTGTTTTATAGGTATTTTACAGCTCTAATAATGACAATGAATAAATAAATCGTACAAATCCTCGCAAATATACACTGAGAAAGGAAAAATGCAAATTACCTTTTTATTGGTTGAATTGTATGATTAAGTACAATCTATATAACTATACGCTGAGGGACGCAAAGGGGTATGTGAAATGGACGCAAACAATTAAACACGTTTAATTTTTTTCGCGTACTTTCGGCGTAGACACTAGACGCAGAAAGTACGCATTTTTTACGCAAGTCTACTCAACACTACGCTACTGTACGCCATGCTTATGCAAAAGTACGCTACCCTACGCCAGTCCAACGCCAATGGCTACACTTGCGACTCTTACGAGCGTCTATTGCATTTTTGCACGGCGCTTGCGCACACAGTAAGCAACCGTATGCAACCATAAGCAAACCTACGTACCCTTTACGCCAGGCCTACGTAAACGTACGCAACCCTATGCCTGTGATACGCAATCGTACGTGTAGGTACGCCAATTGCATCTGCCATCGTACGCCAGCCTACGCATAACCTACGCAGGGACTACGCCGAAGCAACATTTTTTTAATGAAAGCGCAGCATAATTTCGGCTTACTCGGTAAGCCACACTACGCAACTCTACGCAGATCTGGTGTGAAAGGGGCTTTAGACTAATTACAATCTTATGTCAGTTAACAAATTTTGAGAAAAACAACATATTTTTTTCAACATGTTTGATGACGATATGTGTGTACTATTTGGGGAATGATAATTTTGTATGGTTTGTCACTGGACGGCCTTGGGAAGATGTTTGCTTTCTTCATTTTTCTGCTATTTCGGTTTAATGTTGGGGTGGACTTCCTGCTGTTAAACTTTTAACTCAGCCTGCTCTGCATTGGCGAGTTCATTAATTTATGTAAACAAATCCATACCATCCTTACTTAAATGTGTACACACCAATTAAAGCTTTACAAATAACGTCTTTATTGTTTGTCGTTGATGACATTTTGTTGCATTCATTATGGCTAAAAAAAAAAAAAATAATGTTATAATGAAGAGGTTATGTAATGTAATAGATTATGTACATGGGACGGTCCACTGTGTTTTGTCTCAAAATGTCTGATACATGTTCAAATATGATAAAAAATAATAAACACTGATACTTTTTATTTAATTCACACAGTATATATTAACATCAAATGATATAGTCGGGAAATGTGTAGGTGGAGAGATGTCGCTTTCACCGCACTCTGCCACTACCAAGTTTCGGGAGCTTTCTGGTGATGCTTGTACATCTAGCATGCTATCAGACACTTTCATTTTCTTTGAAGGTTGTGCCGATTTTGAATAAGTTTTTCTATCCACCTCCTTGTATTGTCATTTAACATTATTTCTCTGACTATTTATCAACATATATTTTCAGGATCATTTGCTGTTGCCTGCCACTGCTCACAACAACACCCACAGACCCAAGATGTCTCTTGTTATGCCTACAGTCACAGCTAATGGTAAGATGTTTCTCCCATAAGATTACTACTGCCATAACTGCAGTAACATTGTACAAAAGGAAGTGTCTGTTAAATTGTGCCAATTTTATTTACTTAGATTTTTTTTTTCATTTTTAAAAGTATGTTTTAATGATTTTAAAAAGTGTAACATATAAGTAATAACAAAACAATTACACACATAAGACAATAATGAAATATAGTGATCATGTACATGAGAATCATGAAAATAAAAGGGCACAAGGTCATTTAATTGTAAACATGTTAACTATGTTACTGGTCCAGTTCTGTTGTATATCTGTAGAGGCAATGTGGAACACACTCCATGATTAATCAGAGGTCAAAAGGTAATTTCATTGTAAATATATTTTTGATATTTTATCTGTATTTCTTAAAGAGAAGGTTCATTGATTTTAAAAACAAACTTTGTTGTTATTATTGCATAGGTGAAACTTTGATTGGACAAGGTTATCAAAAGTCAATGCTTGGAAACATTCGAAGTAATGATTATTATCAATTACAAAACGCTTAAATACAGCCCCAGCATAGCACCTGAAAAGCTCTCCGTTCGCTGCTGAGATGTGTGACGTCACATGTTGAACATGATTTGCACAAGCAGACGATGTCCCATGACTTCTCACACATTTTCATTTCCTGTTTTATGGCCTTCTCTTCAGTTATTTCTCTTACTTCACAACCGTCAGGCTAAATGTTTAATCTATTGCCTCACTCTAAACCCGCGCATGGTATTATTTTGATGAAAAACACAGCGATAAAAAAAATAAAGGAATCCGTAGCTTGTAAGCAAAATAAGACGCCATTGTATTTTCAGCTGCATACACCGCGGTATGTTCGGCGTTTCAAGAGGGAACATAATAATGCTGTCCATGCTATCATTCCGGGGGTTTTTTATTTGAAAGTGTGGTTTCTTTGATTGTTCATTAACCCCTATCCTGTTTATTTACAAACAAAAGAATTTAGTTATCAGAATCTGTTTTATATCCCTTGTTGAATGGTGTAAAATTCCATCACATTTATATACACTAAACTCATTATAATTTGAGAAATGAAAGCATTGCAATTATGTTCATTCTTTATGGGATGTCGTCTGCTTGGGCAGGATTGGTTCATATTGTGACGGCATTAAAACATCGTTATTTTTCTGGCGAATCTCTCGCAAATCCCAGATGCTATGGAGGTGGTTTTATTTGTATATTTATAAATCACCCGATATGTAGTTGACCTAAAACTTGTACGATAGCCATCTGTTAGCTTACCAGTTTCTAATGACACGTTATTTGCCATATTTGTGATTTTCTTTGAACCAGCACTTTAACAACAAGATTAAGTGTGGTAACTTGGTATAAGTGAAAAGATCATGATTCTCATACATTTTGCTGAACATATTATATTTGTTTGATGTCTGTAGAGTCGATGTGGAACACGCCAAAGGATCACATCTCCATGATGCAGATCGACTGTGAGGTTGTAGATACCAAGGTCGTACACGTCAAGGACCATGCCTCCACCCCTTCCCCGGTTGACGACCACAACAAGACCACTTACCACCATTCTTCTGTCCCCGCCACCCCCCAGCATAGCGATGCAGCCACCAGGAGACCCCTGGCCAGAGCCCCACCCAGCTACGCGGCTACTGATGAGATTGGGTATCACCCTCGGAACCTCACAGCAGTCAATACACCATAGCCAAGGTGAGTTATTCACTGTATATTTTTTCATTTTGAGGGGGCAGACTGCAAGAAACTGAAGAATTGCTTGCTTGAATGAGAAAGTACAGAGGAGTGGATGAAAGCTTAAGGCTGGTAGATGCTTTACAAAATAAACATAAATGAAAAAAATTTGCATTAATAAAAAACTTTTGCACATTTTGTGAGTGTTCTAAGTTTGGGAAAGTTTAACCCTAATTAGTCAGGTCAATATAGGGTAAAAAACACCCCAACCCCCAAAAAATTGCAACAAAAGGTTTTTCAACGGTTTCTCATAGTATTCGACCTCGGGAATAACATACTAAAAGTATATCAAAATCGAAGGTTCAGAAAGCTGTTATTTTTAAAGTAGCTGAGCGAAGAAATGTCACAAAATGTCACAAAATGGACAAATTATACATGTACTGAAAGCTTACACCAATATGAACACAAATCATCTGCTCTAAAGTATTATAAATATAAATGAAACGCGATAAGATGCTTTTTCCAAGACCCTTCTCAGAACTTCTTTTCCTGGCTTGAAAAATAAAATTACGGAGTACAGACTTATGACGTCAGAGGTTGGGCACGATCGAAATTCCTAGGCCTCTCGCTCAGCTCGCGTGCGGTATTTTGCATTCAGTATACATTACCCAGACTTCGAATGATTCATATCATCATACCTAAGCCAGCTTTGATGAAAGTGGAATAACAGTCTCTCGAAATCAGGAAATTACATTTTATTATTGCATATTAAGCAAATTATGTAATGTAATACGAGGGGGTGAATCATGCAGATCGATTTGTCCAAATATTCTTCCGTTTTGTGTAATTTGCTGTGAAGTTTTCGGTCATGGCTTGGCATGTGCAAGATGATTGGTGATTGCTGTTTGATAAATCGCGAGAGTCCCTTTGGCTTTGCATTTTTATGATGTCGTGCAGTTCCATTTATGGTGCATATATGTAATTGGTATTTGCAAGATATAATCTCACATCTATTCTTTTTTGTTTTTATCCGTGAAATTTGCCAAAATAGCCCTACACTTTCTAAAAATTAGAAAATGTCTCGCCCAGTCAGTCACCCGTGCATCGGATGGATCGATCGCCAGTTCAGCGGGGCCGGTGCGTCGCGGCAGCTCGGCTCAGCCAGCTCGAACTTGGGAATTTCATGGCGCTAGTGTACATTCGTATCCATTTTTGACCCGCAACTCCGGCGTGGAGCCTACTAAAACATACAAAAAATCAAATAAATCACTGTCACTAGTTGTGGAGCTGTGCTCATCAACTTCGATATCTAAATTTAGTAAAACTTCTTCCTCAAGCTCGGACATTGTGATAGGATATTTCGCGTTCGACTGGCTTTCGATACGTATAATGCATGCAGCGGACAGAGCTGTGTGAGGGGGCTTGGGAGCACTCTCGCTCATGTGCCCAACCTATTACGTCACACATCGTACCAGCGAACAGCGGGCTGATCGAGGGCGGAAAAACGGGTAGCAAATTCATCATTTTTGATAGCAGATTAGTCAATTCTGTAACAATTTTTGAAAAGTAAATATAAATTATTAGAAAGATTGTAACATTACCTTTGCAATGATACCAATATTATTAAGGATTAAAGCATTTTAAAACCTTCGCTCTGGTACTTTAAGATGGCATCCAAGATGGCCGCCGATACCTAAAAATGGCCATAAATCACTTATTATCCATCCTAGAGACATAATTTTGGTGTCTATCCCATGGTTTGGGGGTCAGAGAATCCATTCAGACAAGTAAGAATGGTTTGCGATGGTCTAGGAAACCCCAAAATCAAAGATGGCGTCTAAAATGGCCGCCATAACATGAAAATAGCCATAAGTAACTTATTATCCATCCCATAGACTTAATTGGGGTGACAATGCTATGGTTTTCGGGGTCAGAGAATCCACTAGGATAAGTTAGAACGTTAAGCAGTGGATTAGGAAACCCCAAAATACAAGATGTCGTCCAAAATGGCCGCCATAACATAAAAATAGCCATAAGTCACTTATTATCCATCCCAGAGACTTAATTGGGGTGACAATGCTATGGTTTTCGGGGTCATAGAATCCATTATGATAAGTAAGAACGTTAAGCAGTGGTTCAGGAAACCATGAAATCCAATAAGGCACTCAGAGGGCTACAAAACCACATATTAAGACATACGGGGGTGTGCCGCTCTAATGGGTCACTTTTTCACAAAAAATCACTAAACATGGGTCCCTTTTTAACAAAAGTGGCTGGTAAAGACTTCATACCTCGAATGTGGACAGGCGTCCACCTGGAATAGTTCACAATTGATCCAAGGCGAAGGACCTTCACATACGGTGGGAAGTTTTTCTCTGTGTGAGCTCGGATGAAGATGAGTATGAGGGCTTCATATTTCATGATCTGGTCCGAGAACATGAAAGTAGGGCTCTTCTTCAGCTTGTGATCTCTCCACTCCTTGGCTGATCGTTAATCCTTGGGGCCTGTACTTGGCATGAAAACCTCCTGCTGCCAGTGCAAATTGTTGAATTACAGGGGAGGGGTCATGAGGGTTCATGCCTTCGATTGGTTTGACAGTAAATGGTGCAAAGAGTGTGTTAGGAGGACTTTTATAACTGTATAAACCAACCCTTCCGAATGCATCATGAATTATTTCTTCTTTTCTTAAATCCATGTCAAATAGAAAAGGTAGTGATTTAGTATCACATTCCAATGTTTGAAATGTAAAAATACAGTGGCATTGCCATGTAAATCAGTTTGGGAGGCTACACCCCACTTACCTTAAAGTTGATATTCATAGAAGAGCCCTAAATATGAGATATTCATATCTACAGAAAGCTTATAAGCCATACAATGAGCTTGGATGACATTCAAACAATATAACACTTCCAAAAAAGCGTAATTAGGGTGAAAACAATCACCCTATTCTCTGGGACAAATTTGCCCTATTGTCATCCGAAACGGCCTTTAGCTGTGACGTAGGAAAAGGGAGGCGTGGCTAGTGTGCCACTTCCGGGTATCTCGTAGAATGCATGTATAACATTATAAGGCTGAAAACACAGCTTCAACTTATGTGTTATTTTACCCTTACTATAGAATAAATTATAATACAACATCGTTTGTAAGTTACTTCTCATTAATATTTCCATCTTGATATTCTAAGAAATGTATTATTTGTGAAATAAAAACGTTGACAAATGGGGAAAAAGAAGGTGAAACTATGGCTGTGTCCCCGGCTTTGTTGTACAGCAAGCCTGCATATATGGGGATTTGGGTGCCGGCGATTTTTACCACCATGTAGTTTCACTTTGACATATCAGTCGGAGACTTCACCTCTTCCACTATGAAAAAAAACAGTTAGTATTGATTTGATCATTATTATGAATAAAATAAAATTCAAACAAATCAAAGAATATTTCATTTAGTCGATCGTATCATGGCTATAAAATCAAGGCGATTCTGCTGTTGTTACGATTCATCTGCGAGTAGTGCGGCTCTTGGCAGCCGCATTACCTACACGGCTGATCGCTGATTGAATTTAGTATCGCTGGCGGATTTATATTACCTGCGCGCACATCAAAACACACGTAAACGTGACTGCACTGCACACCGCACACACACACACACAGTACTATACGCTTGCATTTCAGTCACGATAGACGAAAGTTTTACGAAACCAAACCAAACCAAAACAAAACGGCGAGAAATACACTATTCTATGGAATTATAGTTATCGACAAATGAAAATGGAGAAGAAACATTATTCATTGTTATGTCAAAGGAAATTCCACCTCGGAACATGATTCTACTATAGGTAATTTTGTTTTGAAACACAGCTAGGTTGATTTTTCATACTATCTCCGTGTACATACAGCTCAGCTGGCAAGCTAAAGCCGGTGAAAAAGTTGAGTTGTAAACAGTTATTTTACGGATATTGTCACTTTTTCAATGCAAATAATGACATGAATATTGACATTAGGATATGTTTCAGGACGGAGAGGACAACTGTATGTCAGATATTGACCATTCAGGCAATATTTCAATCGTTTTGAGAGAGTGGACTGACATCCACTCTATGAACATTTGTGTGTAGATCGCAGTTAGTCCCTATAGCTGCGTGAAGCATATCCGGCTCTGACGTCACTCACAAAGCCACTTTCCCTTAGGCGATTTCGTAGGTCAGGATAGAGTCAATTTAGTGAAATTTGATTTTCATAAAACACAAAACTGCACACTTTCATGGCATGTTAGCTGCATAAATTGCTTTAATAACTCATTCAATTATAAAATAAACTATATTTATTTTATTTTATTTCCTATACGTGTCAACTTTAATTTACTGTATGACCGTGTTCTACTGTTATTTTGGATAGGACTATTCACTGGCAATTCACAACATTCTACCCCCAGAGTATCAAAGTATTCAGGTTAAACAAATCACCGTGATTGTGTGGGGGTCCGTAACAACGCCCCTGCTCCCTTCACACTTATGTGAATGTTTTTCCAGGGGCTCCTTTCTTAATATCGTTCAGTAGGTCCTAAGAGAGCCCTGTACCAAAAACAGGCGGTCGTATAACCACAAAACAATGTGATCTTACATTATATATAACATGGGGGCTCTGGCACGACGCCCCGCCCCCATTCACACATATATGGATATTATGCCGGGGGCTCCTACCCTCACATCGTTTAGAAGGTCATAAGGAATCCCTGTACCAAAAATTGCATTTTTACAATAACAAATCAATGTTAATTTTACCTTATTTCTTATTTGGGGGCTCTGGGACGGGACCCCCGCCCAAATCGCACCTTTATAAATATTTGTTTGAGGGCTCCAACCCTCCCAATGTTCAGAAGGTCCTAACTAAGCCCTGTACCAAAAATTGCATTTGTACAACAACAAATCAATGTTATTTTTAAATTAATTCTTATTTGGGGGCTCTTGGACGACGCCCCCGCCCACAACACCCTTATATGAATTTTTGCAGGAACTTCCTATCCTAATATCGTTCAGTAAGTCCTAAGGAAGCTCTGTACCAAAAATCGCATTTGTACAACACCAAATCAATGTTATTTCACCTTATCTATTATTTGCGGGCTCCGGACGACGCCCCTGCCCACCACACCCCTATTTGAAATTTTTGCTGGGGGCTCCTACCCCAATATCGTTTAGTAGGTCCTAAGGAAGCCCTATACCAAAAATGGCGCTTGTATCCGGCAGGTAACGATAATCGATAAATTTGACGCTAAGCCACCTGACTACTATTGACAGCTAGCAAATGGTGTACGATACGTACAGTGCATGCATTATGGTGGTGTGACCATAGTTCGCGCGTCACCAAAGTTCGCGTACTAACACTAAAAGCGCTTAAAGTGGAGAGCAATACGCAACGTATACAATTAAAGTGCATTGCACTTGGTAGATAGTACTACTATCTACCGAGTGCAACGCACTTTCACTGAAGATAGTAGTACTATCTACATGTACACAGTGTAACAAACTTTTCTTCTCCCATCAATGATGGGCGAACTATCTTTCATCACATGATATTCTTTTGACCAATCGTAGAGCAAGATTCTTAGTATGTGGAATATAATATAATTTATATATAGAGACCCTGGAAAAGTGAGTGTGCACGTTCGCTACGCACCCACACAAACACTTCCACAGACAAATGCAAAAGTGCTGAAGCTAACTTTGTCAGAAATGCACGAGTTTGTACACTTTACGCTATTCTGCCATCACAATGATTTGAGATTGAGATATGTTGTTTTGTTGTAGCAACTCTGTCATTAATCGAGCCATACATGTACGTTGAAGCTTCACTGCCGAAAGTTGAAAGAGGTGTATGGATTCAGTGCTCTGATTTCTTAAATGGCAATCCAACATTTGCAATAAGGTTATTTGCATGAAAGGAGAGAAATGAGGGAAACAAAGTGGCCAAAGTTTGAAATAAAGTTATGGGTGTTTGAAATATGAGATCACTAAATGGCAAAATGGCAGGGTGGTCAGTGGATTGTGACATAGTCATGGACAACTTTCTTTTATTTCTGTTACTTCAATTTTTTTATTTTTGTCTTTCTCCTAAGCACCTCCCTTGGAGCACTCATCAAAATATAGTATGTACGTCCCTCAAGTGGCCCGAAATTACATCCAATAGGCGCACATACAATAGGCGCACATCCGGGCAATTGGGGGCATTGGCGATAGTGAGAATTACAATGTAATCTATATAGGCATTAACTGCCAAAATATCCACCAAATTATAGCTTACTGGAGATATTATGATGGATGAAGAAAAAGAAACTTAAGCACTCAAGATAATATGGGTGACGCAAAACTTTAATTCTTTAAAGGGTGCTGTGACATTTTACACTAAAAAAAAAAAATTGAAAAATGTGGGTCAAGATTTCTCACTTTCATGCTCCGAATCAGTTGCATCACAACATTACATTGTTGCATTTCATTATAAATTTTGTTGCTGTGAAAATGGCCATTATTGATACTTGGCTGAAGAGACATGTCTGAAGAATTTTAGTTGTATGGTATACCTAGTTATTTTAATGAACATTGCCCGCACACACGCATGCATACATGTATATTGGTATTGGTATGTTTTAATGCTCTGATCACAACTCTAGTTTTTGCATGTCCTGTCATGTAAGCAAGGTCACTTTGATAACTATTTCGAATACAGTTGCTGTCTTTTGCCATGCTTACTTTTATCAATGTCTATATTTCAAATGTTTGTATTAAGTGCAATAATGTAATCTACAGCCGTAAATGTTTACAACTCAACAAATTGTATATTTAAGAAGAGGTGCTTTTATCTATTTAAAGGAAAACTGTCTTTTATGATAGTGTTTAAAAGCCATTCATTCATTCACTCTGTCCACAATGATGCGAAACGGTAATATTTTAATTGATGAATAATGTAGTTTGAGTGCATGCATGAATGTCAGCTGCTATGTTCTTTCTCCTTCCCTCTTCCCTCCTCCCTCCGTTCACCTAAAGCTTTTGTTTTTAGGTGTGCATCTCTCCCTTTTCTACCACTTCTTATTTCTCTCCTTTCTTCTACACTGTATCTCTATTGTATCCATGTACCAGACTTCATGCATGCCCTCTAACATGTTTTTAGTATGTATGGCCGCTGTCCCATGACACATGAACACTTTCATGACAACTATTTCTCGAACAGTTGCTGTCTTTTGCTGTCTTTTGCCATGCTTATTTTAATCAATGTTAATATCTCAAATGTTAGTATTAAGTGCAATAATGTAACATATAACAATAAATGCTCTCAACTCAACAAATTTGTATATTTGAGAAGAGATGCTTTTGTTTTTAAAGGAAATAACTGTCTTTTATGACAGTGATTATATGCCTTTCACTCTGTCCACAATAATGCGAAACGGTATTCTTTTAACTGATGAATAATGTAGTTCGAGTGCATGCATGAATGTCAGTTGCTATGTTCTTTCTCCTTCCCTCTTCCCTTCTTCCTCCTTTCACCTGAAGCTTTTGTTTTTAAGTGTGTATCTCTCCCTTCTCTACCACTTTTTCTTTATACTTCTCTCCTTTCTTCTACACTGTATCTCTAATGTGCATGTACCAGACCTCATGCATGCCCTCTTACATTTTTCTTAGTAATTTTTCTTAGTAATTTTCAACATCACAGGGTGTACATATCTAGCTTGCATTGTCGAATGTTGATGACTAGTTTGTCTTTTTTACCACGGTTCTTGATAGCCTGTACTCTACCTCATCTCTTCCCTCCCGGAGCTCTTCGTTTTATGTCACCTTCTCTTTCTCCCTCACTTTTCCTCTCTGTTCATGCGACTCCTCTCTCTCTCATTTGTTCTTTTCTCTGTTTTTTCCCTCATAGTCCTTCTCCGGGAGAGAAGGGGTGAATGTTCAGAGCACTTAATTCATCTTAATTCATCTTTTTTCATGCATTCTGTGCTTTGTCGAGATTCAATTTTTAATTTTTAATGCCAGTTTACAAGTCTACATGTCGGTTCTGTTACATGTATTTATATTATTGCTGTTATTATTATTGTTGTATTTTCTTTGTATCCTTGAATGTATTTATATATCGTCTATGTTGCTGTTTATGTATGTCACTCGCCAGTGGAGGACAAATTTCTGTATTTTTTAAATCAGACAATAAATTATCTTGAATCTTGAATCTTGAATTGTATGTCTTTCTCTCTCACCCCCTCATTTATTCATTTTTTTCTTTCCCTCGCTTTCCCTCTCTATCCATCTGTCTCCTCCTTTCCTCTCACTCCACTCCCCCACACACACACACTTTTATATCTCTCTCTTTCTCTTCCTTTTTTTCCCCTCTACAGAGTATGAAGCCTTATATCCGGAGAGTGCAATCTCAGTGTCCATTGGTCCGTTGTGTTTTAAGAAGAGGTATACAAACAAATTTGTCGCCCATTCCAGAGATGTGTTGTTTCAGTAAGTGTGTATGCCTGTGAGACCTTTTACTACTGTGTAAGCTTATCATTAAGAGTACTGATATAACAGGTAATTTACATGGTCCCATTGTCCACGTTATAATGGGTTACCACTCTATTTATTTCCTTATTGACACTCTTTCCAGAACAACAACAAAATTGCAAAGTAGAAACAAGAGATTATGTTGTTTTTAATCAGATTGTATAAATGTTTCTTTAGGGTATATTTCAGAAGTAAACAGACTTGAAATTGCTCTTGTGAGTAATGAATCGACTGTCATGGTGAAATTATCTAGCATACATGTGTAGATATGTGTTGAGATAAATTAATTATTAGGGCTGCACGATAACACAATAATTGTTGAAATACCACAATATTGAGAGTTGAATTAATATACGATATTGAATTTTGCCTTAATACGATATATTGCCTTCAAGCAATATGTATAAAATATCTTGTTACAAAAAGTTTGTTTCTGTAATATAATATTGCAATTATTGTGAGAATATTAGAGAAGGTTTGTATGGATTTAGATTTGATGTTGATGCCCTCTCGTAATTTGCAATTTCTTCAAATTTGAATTTAAAAGTTTCAATTTTTCTGAAATATTTTAAGTCAGGATACTTATGTATACATGCATGGTAAGGTCTTATGATGTACAAATGTAGTTCCAATGGGGCAATTCCAAGCATTAAGGAATGACACTCACGAAGAAATCTTCAGCTCTATATTTCATTTTGTATGTATTTCATTGTTTCATGCATTTCCTATGTATTCTATTGTTTTTCAATATTAAAAAAAATTCATTTTATGATTTGTTCTACTTGATGATATCATCTAGATCAACAAGTAGATCTAAAATCTAAAATATACGAAAATCAAAATCTATCATAGCCATAGGTAGATTATAATTAATGTCAAATTTGACTAAAAACATACAATTTTTCCCTTTTTTTTGTACACAAGTGACAACACCAAAAATGTATCCAATATCAGATGTCGTTCGGTAACATTATTTTGTTAGGGGGTGACAGAATTACATAATCATAATTAAAATCTTAAATGTTTCTTAATTCAAAAATTATGTAAACTTTCATGACAAATTAATAGCCTTTTTAGGAAATAACTTGAAAGTACACTGAATTTGTTTTGGTCAATACAGAATTACATTTTTGGAGTATCAGTTTCCAAGATTAATGAAGCATAATTAATTATTCAGAACAGAAATTAAGGCTATTATTGGATTCTATATTGTTTGAACTTAGTCTATCACTTCTATTTTAGCAAACAGGTCATATCAGTATGACATTTTCTCTTCTTTGAAGTTTGTCGTAATTGGTATTGATTATTGAATTTGAGATCATGGTAATTGGTAATGCAAATTTCTGCATTCAGCCCTCAATTTTATTCAGATTACAAAAAACTTGGATGTTAAAGTTTTATTTGACACCAACTTTGGTATGATCAGACAAATCAAAAATGTTATTAGGGTTCAAGCCCTGTTTTGCTTGGAATTGCCCAATGACAATTTTATTTCTTGGGTAGAGTAAAAAGAAGTTGCCAGCAGATTGTTCATTCCAAATGGATTTCCTGTTGAGTAGATTTCTTATGAAATAACTTTTAAGGAACGTTTCATTTTGTATGAAATATTATAACTATAAGAAGGTTATAGGTTCCTTTTGCTGCTTTATGTATTGCATTTTGTATTCTTCATCTTAGAGGAGAAGGTAAGCCAAGTAATAAATATTTTAAAGGTCACAAAAAATCACAATTCACTTATTGTAAATAGGTGCAGGGTTTAAAAAAAAAAAAAAAGCTTTCTGTGATGGTTGATTTGGGTGTTGAAAGAGTGTCAACATATCTTAGTTCACCACCAGAAAGAAACTACAGGAATTTTACAAAATTTTGTGAATTTTGTTGAAACTGTGCTTTGAAAATAAATATGGAATATCCTACAGGTCCAAATATGAAATGTATCCTTAAAGTAATGAAGGTTTGCATAGCATGGAAATTATACATGAATGCTATATTTATATGATATGGGGTTTATATATTTCTTCACAAAACTGTCTTTGACAAGACAAGCGACAACTTCCCTGTCATATCTTTTAGAACGCCATCTCAAGTCAACTATGGGCAGCGAAACAATGAAAACTTAAATTTATTTTAAAATGTCTTCCTTTATCTTTGAGCTCTCATTTTAATTTATTGAACAGTTTTTATTGGTGTTAATATAAAAGCATTATACAAGCATAGAAGTTGTTTTTATAACTTTTTAATGCCTTAACAAGTAAACAAGATAAATATTATGTATTATTTCGTGTAGGTTTTTCTCTAGATATTTTCCAATTTCAAGCATAACCTTGATACAAATCATATCACATAATTATTTGATGAATAAATGTTAAAACTGTGAGTAATAAAATATCTTTTATAATCATAGGTCGTGGACAAAGATATGACAGGCATGGAGTTGGTTTTGTGAAACAACCCCCTGATTTTTAGTTGACCAGTACCGGTAGTTTGCAAAAGTCTGTCAGTTATATAGTAATAGACTATTCTGTTGGATAGTCAATGAGGCCAAAATATAGAATTTACAACTCAAAAGGTACAAAAATTGATGTATGCCTTAAGCAGCTGTGAGTTTATACTGAGTAATGTCATTTAAGGATAAAATGATTTCCAAAGCTTTTCTTACTTTAATATCTAGGAAAGTCCTCCTGGTTTGTTTAAATTCCCAGGACATAAAAGCTGTACTGTTTTTTTTTTTTTTAATACTTTTTTTAATATTGTATGTCCTAACATATTATGCACTTGTTGAAAAATGAAGGTATAAATTAGAATTACACCCTATTTATTAACACTACATGAGTATGAGCATACCATAGTATGCAAGGATGCAAGGATGAAGTGATTATATTGATAGTGTAAGAGATCAAAGGTGAAAGATCATAGGGTTATGAAAGTGTTTTAAAAATCCCAGAAAATATTTTATTAATGTAATAATTTAACAAAAATTTGCCAAACTGGATGTATGTAAAACATTTTAAAAATTAAATGAAAAGCATTTTGGATCATTGATCAGTGTGTATACTACATAGGGGACAGAGGCATAGCAGAAAAGCAGACTGTTTCATCCTGTTTGGTATTTGTGGAATTGTGAATCTGGTTGTAGATATTTGGTGTAGAAACTCACTGTAAATGTTTTGTGTTTGATATATATATTCACATCTTCCGTATACAAGTGCCGACCCATTTCATCATTCCTTTGCACATAGACACAGTATAGCAAGAATGGTTTTTATAAATGGTGTGTATATATGTACGTGTTTATCATAAAATACATTTTTAGGTGTTAGTAGTGTGTAGTATAATGTTATACATAGTCTATTTCAGATTATAGGGGTTTCTAAATGATTTTGTAATTTTTGTGTGGAGATGATTATTGTGGGTATTTATGATACAGATATGTTTAGGTTTTGAGGGATTTTGTTTGAGATGTTTCAGAGGGCTTTTTTTTTAAATAGATTTTAAGAACTAGATTTGCAGGGGAAAAAAAGTTGCGTTTAAACGCAACTGAAAAAATTAACGCAACTCAATTTGCAACCAATCAGAACCGCATATTTGGGACTTTTGGAGTTGCTTAAAAATGTGACTTTTTATACAAGAGGACCAAGAATGTATATTGTTCAGATAATTGCAAGGCCTTTAATCATTCAAAAACAATGAGAAATATTGAGTTTGCAATACTGATGAGCTTCACATGCTCCAAAATAACTGTTCTCGCTACATGCGATAAGCTACATGTATATGCGTTTGATGTTGTCATAATGATGGGAAAATGTAATAATAGAATATACATTTAAAAGAATCAGGACATTCCAGAAGACCAACAGCCCTCAAGACCCACAGTTAACTACAGCCCATGAAACTGACATTTCAGTCTTATGGACTGTAGTCTTGTGGGCTTGGCTGTTTTGCTCATGGGCCTGCTGACAACTATTTTAAGGGTATAGCAGCATGGTCATTCTTTTGGGCTATCGGTCTAATGTCCTGTCGGTCATTTAAAGCTGTAGCCCAATGGATGGATGACATTTTTATTTCAGTACTTCTGCTACCCAAGATGCATTAAAGTTGAAAGAAATGGAAATCGAGCTGTAATCTCTGCCCATGTGCGAATCATGTTGTTTTTCAACCAGTGTAATTTTCTGCTGAATTTGTTCATTAGTTCTTGTTGATTAAAAGAATATAGTCACTGTCTGTAATGTGTTTTGTTTTGTATTGTGATTCTGTCACCATTCAACAGAACTCAAGTTTGCATTAAAACTCTACTTGTCTTTGCTATAGCACAATCTCATTTTTTGTATGTGCCATAAAGCCCATGAATAATCAATTTTCCAAATAGTTTCTTGTTTATTGTGTTGTCTATCTCCTTATTAGTCAAGATGATCATATTCACCTTTTTAAGTATTTGCACAAACATCGATGTGAAAGTGTCATATTTCTACTCAGATATGATGCCATGAGAAGAAGAAAAAAAGTTAACAATTTACACTGTGCAATGGTACGTTTTCTTTGTATGTAAAGCTAGATTCCCACACAGTAGACGTATTTTGAGAAATGTTAATGTCTGTCTGTTACATCAATACAATGTTTACTATGAGTATGTTTTCAAAACCTTGTAAATATTTATTACTAAGATCTTTTGAATAAAAGAACAATGCACCTAATTCAAAGAAATGTTGCAGCCTTTTTATTATGTAGGTGCTTTCGTAGAGTTGAAATTAATTGTGAATCATTAATTTTCTGACATAGTTGTGTACATATTTCTCTCTCCAGTGGCATAGCATGGATAGTAAAGGGGGAAAAGATCCAGCTGTTTTCTTTAAATTTTCATAATATTAATTGTTTTGGATTGACTTGTACGGTTGGCAATAAATTTCCCCCGATTTGCCGTATGATGATAACAACAACAATAATATTGACAATAATTATAGTGATGATAATGATAATAATAACAATAATTATATTCTTATTTTATTATTATTATCATTATTATTATAATTATTGGAAATAATAATAACGATAAAGACCGACATCATCACTATTATCGTCATCAAAATGAACTAATATTGAAATGACAATTGTGAAGATAATGGTCATAATTGGCATGACATCGTTACTACTGAAATAAATTGCTGTCATTTATCTCATTTTTTATCTTCCTGAAAATTAATGGAGAGTCACTTTTTACTATAAAATCTATCACAATGACCTTCATTTAGTTCATTACTTTTTTCTTGTAAATCATTTCTTCTACCTGTAATTCTATTTCATAGATCACTCAATATTTGATATGAATTCTTACCAATCATCATACGCGAATAGGCAGACTAGCATTTATATCAGCTGGCTGGCCTACACAACGCAGTAATCGCCAAGACAACAACTACTGCATGGCGATCGGAAAATTGGCGGCTTTAGTCTGCCAATTCTCGTCTGAGGAATATGTCTGAACTCTATAGTTATCGAAACTGTTTAATACAAGTAATTTTGACTTTTGGTTGTGATAGAAGAGCTATCAAACTGATAGTAATAATAATATTGATTTTAATTATAGTAATGATAACAATAATAATGATAATGATAATAATAATGATTATAATTACAATAACATTAATAATATTCATAAATATAGTAATGATATAATAATAGGTCTAAATATGTTAATAATAAAAACGATATCAATATAATTCATAACTGATGTCGGTGTCCTGTTGCAATCTCCAATGGCGTATCCTACTTATGGTGGCCAGTGGACAACACCCCCACCTCTTTGTTTGAATGCATAGGGAAATCAATATAATTTCCAGTGGTTCCATGGCAAGCGCAACAGATCCAACCCCCATCTTCCTCTAATTGTGTTCACGTGCCCGTTTCACTGAAGAGCATTTTTTTTGTTTAAAGGAGGGTGGAGGGTAATTTTGGACAAAAATCAATACAAATTGTCATTTTCTGCTCAAAAGGGATCGAAATTGTTTTCTATATCAGATACTTTCTTCTTTCTGGATTGAAGCGCCAATTTGCTTCTAGCGACTTTCCAATCCTCCGATAACAAAATTAATGTTGTCTCCCGTCAAATGCTCCGTTTCCTCCCTTTACCCTCTTTCCCGGCCGGCCACATCTCATTCCTCCTTCTATATAGTTTCTCGTGCAGTAGGCCTATATATATAGTGTTCATTCCTGTATGCTTTCGGACGTATATATAGTCTTGTATACCCTAATATAGTTATAACAAGCAGGTTATATACTACAATTACGTTTACAGTACTATATACCCGGGGTACTCACATATTAAGACATAGGCCTACTGGGATGTGCCGCTCTAATGGGTCACTTTTTCACAAAAAATCCCTAAACATGGGTCCCATTTTTAACAAAAATATCCCTAAACATGGGTCTGTGTTTTCAAAAATGTGAAAAATGGGCTCTACTTCGAGAAAAATGACCCCTTAGGGGTTTCGAGGCTTGAGCGGCACACCCCGGCCAAACCAAATCTGAGTACCCCCTCCCCACCAAAAAAATAACGCCCCCCGGACTATATATTCGCGCGTGTACCGTAATATAGTTATAACAAGCAGGTTATAAACTACAATTATGTTTACAGTACTATATACCCGGGGGTACTCACATATTAAGACATAGGCCTACTGGGATGTGCCGCTCTAATGGGTCACTTTTTCACAAAAAATCCCTAAACATGGGTCCCATTTTTAACAAAAATATCCCTAAACATGGGTCTGTGTTTTCAAAAATGTGAAAAATGGGCTCTACTTCGAGAAAAATGCATACTCCTTAGGGGTTTTGAGGCTTGAGCGGCACACCCCGGCCAAACCAAATCTGAGTACCCCCCCTCCCCGATGCATCATTTTTTTCTGCGGCACAGATTGGGATTTTTT
Organism: Mesocentrotus franciscanus; assembly: GCA_037976565.1. Lineage (NCBI taxonomy): Eukaryota > Metazoa > Echinodermata > Echinoidea > Camarodonta > Strongylocentrotidae > Mesocentrotus > Mesocentrotus franciscanus. The sequence continues at coordinate 5,581,426 of CP137679.1, forward strand.
TTTTAAGAGGTCTTGATTTAGCCCTAACCCTAACCCTAAACTTTCCCATAGGCTCAACACGCACCTAACCCCAATCTGTGCCGCAGAAAAAAATAACGCCCCCCGGACTATATATTCGCGCGTGTACCGTACCTACCTAGGCCTATTAGTCAGGTGGCTTAGTGAAATTATCGTTACTTGCCGGATAAAAGCACCATTTTTGGTACAGGGCTTCCTTAGGACCTACTAAACGATATTAGGCTAGGAGTCCCCGGCAAAAATTCAATTGAAGGGTTTGGGGGCGGGGGCGTCTTTGGACCCCCCAAATGATTTTATAACATTGATTTGTTGTTGTACAAATGCCATTTTTGGTACAGGGCTTCCTTAGGACCTACTGAACGATATTAGGGTAGGAGCCCCCAGCAAGAGTATCATATAAGGGTGTGGGGCGGGGCGTCGCCTCGTAGCCCCCAAATAATTTAGAAGGTAATATAACATTGATTTGTTGTTGTACAAATGCCAGAGGGCTTCCTTAGGACATACTGAACGATATAAGGGTAGGAGCAAAATATCATATAAGGGTGTGGGGCAGGGGCGTCGCCTCGTATTTTAGAAGGTAATATAACAGTTATTTGTAGTTGTACAAACGCCATTTTTGGTACAGGGCTTCCTTAGGACCTACTGAACGATATATGGGTAAGAGCCCCCGGCAAGAATATCGTATAAGGGTATGAGGCAGGGTCGTCGCCTCGTAGCCCACAAATAATTTATGAGGTAATATAGCATTGATTTGTGTTGTAAAAACGCCATTTTTGGTACAGGGCTTCATTAGGACCTGCTAAATGATGGTAGGGTAGGAGCCCCCGGCATAAATAGTCATATATGTGTGATTGGGGGCCCCGTGGCGTTGTACAACAAAAACTCAATGTTATATTACCTTACAAATTGTTTGTGGACTACGAGGCGACACCCCTTTCCCACACCCTTATATGATATTCTTGCCGGGGGCTCCTACCCTAATATCGTTAAGTAGGTCCTAAGGAAGCCCTCTACCAAAACTGGCATTTGTACAACAACAAATACATGTTTTATTACCTTCTAAATTTTTTGGGGGCTACAAAGCGACGCCCCCGCCCCACACCCTTATATGATAGTCTTGCAGGGGGCTCCTACCCTAATATTGTTCAGTAGGTCCTAAGGAAGCCCTGTACCAAAACTGGCATTTGTACAACAACAAATAAATGTTATATTACCTTCTAAATTATTTGGGGGCTACGAGGCGATGCCCCGCCCCACACCCTTATATGATATTCTTGCCGGGGGCTCCTACCCTAATATCGTTCAGTAGGTCCTAAGGAAGCACTGTACCAAAAATGGCATTTGTACAACAACAAATCAATGTTATCAAATCATTTGGGGGCTCCAAAAAGACGCCCCCGCCCCACACCCTTAAAATTGATATTTTTGCCGGGGGCTCCTAGCCTAATATCGTTTAGTAGATCCTAAGGAAACCGTGTACCAAAAATGGTGCTTTTATCCGGCAAGTAAAGGCCCGGTCACACAGCCTTTCGCGTCTGTATCGCGGGTAAAATTTCGCGATTTTTTTTTGCCCGCAGTTGCCCGTGGTGGAAAATGTGCAAAATTGGCTTACCCGCGGTTTACCCGTGGTATGCCCGCGGAACAGACGCCGGCGACTGTTCCGCGTCCTTATCGCGGGTGAAGCGCGGCGGTACCGCGGCCTACCACGGGTATAATAAAGCAGCCGAACCGCGGGTAAGCCAATTTTGCACATTTTCCACCACGGGCAACCGCGGGCAAAAAAAAATCGCGAAATTTTACCCGCGATACAGACGCGAAAGGCTGTGTGACCGGGCCTTAAAATTTCACGTCCTACCGCGTGTAACCACGTCTTAACCGCGGCCGTAGCACGTCCTAGCACGTTCGTTCCGCGTCTGTACCGCGTCTTTACCGCGTGTGTACCACGTGTACCGCCCGCGATTACCCGCGGTCTAAATTTTTGGGCAGCCCAAAACTTTTTCGCGCGGCCAACCGCGTGTGAATTTCTTACCGCGTGTAACGACGGGTAAAGTACGGCTGTATCGCGTCTTTACACGCGGTAAGAAATTCACACGCGGTTCAACAGCGTCTGCTTCACGGGCAGAAATTTTTGGCCGTGATTCGGCCGCGATACGCCCGTGGAGGGCTGTGTGACCGGGCCTTAACGATAATCGATAAATTTGACGCTAAGCCACCTGACTATATACCGTATCGCGTCTCGTACTACATATACAGTGTACGTATTGTCGGGGTCCTATATATCCCATGCATTTATGATGCATATCATGTACACTGTACATTCAACGCGTAAAGATCTTCATCTTCCCCAGGTCACAACTGCCTTAGGTTTGAAGATTCTCGCAGTTAGTCCTAATGCAGATATTACTTTTAAAGATTGCGTTTGATTAAATCTCTATTAGGGTACTGTACACCTTGAAAATGCCTGGAAACAATGACAACAAAGTCCGAAAACGGGTGAAACAGGAGGAAAACCCGGGGGAACTTCGAGTGAGTGGAGATCAGCAGACCAAAGATGAATCGTCCCAGGCAGTTACGGCTGGAAGTCTTACAGGTGGAGGGAAGGGTGCAAATTTAGTAGCGTCACCATCGTCATTCGTTGTCACAGTGAATATCAATGCTTTGATCGCAGTTCTTACGTTTGTGTCTTTTGTTACACGATTTTGGAGGCTAGAAGAACCGAGAGGAGTTGTGTAAGTATATGCTTGTGTATTGATCTATTTTTTTTTTGCTGCTGGTATTTGTTTTGTTCTTACCAAACGGCAAACAGGGCCTCATAAAGACATAGCTCTAGAGTCTAAAGACATAAATAATAATATCATTGTTCAGTATCACACTCATAGTCATACTCATAGTCATAGAGGTCTAGTCATCTGGTCATAGTATACCCCAAAGGCCCAATACTTTTCAGAATCAGAGTAAAAAAAGTTATTCCTTGATTTTCATTCTTTCATCCTAGATCTAGCTAGGATAATATTTTTTTGTGGAACTGCCCAACTGCAAAATCGTTTTTAAAAAAAGTAACTTGACGCTGAATATAATTATTGCAAATTTGAATACCAATTTTGTTTTAAATTACTGACCCTGATTCTGATCTGAGTTTTCTCACAGTCAACAAAATTTAAAAATACATGTTGATGTAGGCCTAGAGTCTATGAGCCCACTTACTCCAGTCCAGGGGCAGGTCTGATTCTATAAATGGATCATGAAAAAATGTTCTCCTCTCATGTTCCTTTTAGTCAGACTCTGGTGAATTACCGTGAATACACGTAGTCCTGGTGTAAAACAATACACCGCCTTATGATGGAAAATGGTGAAATAAAAAAGAATACAGAACTATTTGCAGGTCACTAAAAAAGTTTATCCGTTGATGTCATTGTGTACATAAAATGAGCAACTCCTTGTCCTTGTGTGTCGTAGGAGACATAAGAATATTTATAGCGTACTGTCGATTGATTTTTATTTTTTTATAATCGATACTGATACGAGATGAAAATGTTGATGGTATCAATTGATTACTTATTTCATCGTTAAAAAAATAAAAGATAATGGGTGGTATTCTCAAAAGTTAAGCCAGGACTAAGTCCAGACTAAACAAGAATTTTAGTTCACACTTCTATGGAATGCTAGGTTTCATCTTCCTCCTTCAATATTCATGACAAAGATAATCTACCAAGGACTTTATTGAAATTCAGATCATAATCATATTAGCTTTTTCTTCCCATTTCATTGCAAAATTAATTTTTTTGGACACTTTTCATTGCATGATTAAAATAATCTGTACAGGGTAAATGAGTTGGCAACAGGCACTCCATAAAAGTGTGGACTAAGTTAAGCCAGGCTTAACTTAGTACGCGCTATCGGAATACCACCCAATGTAAGTATGTTGTATAGGACACATTTCATGCCATTTCCTGTAAAACAATTGTTATTCTTAACACACTCCAGGTTTGATGAGACTCATTTTGGTCTGTTCACAAGCTTCTACCTCAAGGGAATGTTCTTCTTTGATGTGCACCCGCCCCTAGGCAAGCTGCTCATAGCCACAGTAGGCTACTTGGCTGGCTTCCAAGGAGACTTCTCTTTTGAAAAGATAGGTCAAGGTATGCAACCTAGGGCTTATATTCTCGAAAGGCACCCAACTACACTCGGCAAAAAAAAGTGGACACTGTAAACATTACAAAAATTACCATAATGATAACTTTTGGCCAAAAAGTGGCAAAGTTACCCAATTGTGAATATTCAATAGTGTCAATAAGACTGATATTTTTAGAATCAGACCAACCACTAGACCAACTCAAATCGCCCTATGATACATATTAAAGGCTAAGTCCAGCTTATCATGACACCAAATGATTATTTTTTGCCATAAGAATATACATTTCAGTCGTTTAATTGCCTGCCTAAATATTGCTATATTACCTCTTTTCAAGAAATGGATTTGAGCGAGGTTTGCAGTTACACCGTGTATTCTTTTGACAAGTTTAGCTGGCCTTGAAAATGGGGAATTTCTAAGAATGCGGTGGGCTGCTTTAGACCAGACATGTGTTATGAGCAAGGGTCTTCGGCACCTTTTCCAGAAGGTCTAGGGCACCTACTGCACATAAAAATAATTACATGTATATGGTGGTAATCCTAAAGGACATAATTCACCTTCCAACAGTTTAATTGTTATTTTTGTTCTCAATTATAGAATACCCATGTGAAGTTCCGATATGGCACTTGCGCTTCCTACCAGCCCTATGTGGGTCTCTGCTTACCCCTCTTACATTCTACATCTTGGAAGGTATGGGATTCAGCCAATGGACGGCAGCTGTAGGAGCTTTCCTTGTTGTGTGTGGTGAGTCCATGATGACACGATAAACCATTCAAATTTAGTTTTAAGTCATTTTGTCTCAACATGCAGTTCCTCCTTGAGAACTAAAACACATTAAGATTACCCAGTACTGTAAAGATGTATAGACATATTAGGAGAACTTGCGTAAGGTATCTTTAATTTTGAAATCCCTTTTTACTATGTGTGGCTTTCATGTGTGTCATCATATACTTTTGAGAAGCCTGCATATGAATGTACTTAAAGCATTCTTGTACTGCATGTGCATATGTTCAAAAGTGACATACGTGTACAATGTACCTCATACCAAAAGTAACAGTTTTTTTTTTTTCTTGTTCTCATATGTATAGATAATTCTTTGTTGACTCAGTCTCGATTCATCTTGTTGGATACCATGTTGCTTTGTTTCATCCTGCTGGCTCTACTAGCTCTACTCAGATTCAGACAAGTACAGGATAAGTAAGCACAGACTTCTTGCAAAGTTTATCATTGGTCCAAATTGAGTGAAATATGTTGTCGCACCATCCCAGGAAAAGAGTGAGGGTGGGGGGATTATTTGCCCTTTGTACCGTAAATCTCCGTGTATAAGGCGCACTTTTTTGCCGCCGAAAAAATTTGAAAGTCGGGGGTGCGTCTTATACACAGTTTTTAAAGTTTCGATTTATGCCCCTCCACCTGGCACTATGCCTGGCAATGTCTCCCAGCTCAGTAATCAGTGTGTTGACTCACCACTCAGAAACTAGAACAACACTCAAATTTGTCTGTCATCTTGGTTTGAAAGTAATCTTTCTAATAGATCTCATTACCGGTATGTAGATTATAATAATAATTCCTCCAATTTTTCTTCTATTACACATGGCATACCACAAGGTCCTATCCTAGGTCCTCTACTGTTTTTAATTTACATTAATGATCTTACACATTCTTCTAAAAAACGACATTGTTACTATTATTTGTGACAAGTTCACAAGCACAAATCGGCGCCTTCAACTGCACCTCGCAGTTAAATGAAAGGTGCGTCTTATACACGGAGATTTACGGTATTTTTTTTCTTCTTGAATGCCATACTCTTGGTATGAGCACCAAGTGTGTTTAATTTTATCTACTGGCAAGAACCCTGCTCTTGATTTAAAGTGTTCATTTCTGAAATGATCCAAGGTTTTTATGATTCTTGCTCTTGACGACAAGTGCTCTGTGGTCAATATCCCATACTAATTGAATTTACTAATTTTATCCCTTGTCCAAACACTCAACCTTACCCTAAAACCTAACCGAAAATCCAAATACAACCCTACTTGTACTTGTAGCTCTAACCCTTTATCTTTGCTGAAATCAAGCTTGGAACCATTATAACCTGAGCATAGTTTGGAGTAGTGGATACATAGAATGAGGCTATTTCCATGCTCTACACATGTAATTATTAATTTAAAAGCTTTCTTTAATATATGTTTGTTTGTTTATTTGTTTTTTTCAGGCCATTTAGTACTCAGTGGTGGGCATGGCTAACATGCTTGGGAGTCTTCCTCTCGTGTTCTATAAGGTATTACACTTGTCTTATTGTAGTGAATTTATTGATTCCTTTGTTTACAGTCTTCATATATATGCATTAGTAGTATTTCTACTGATAGTACTTACAGCCCCTCTGCACTAGTTTGGCATGGAGGGATTAGACCTCCCTGCGAGGTCACTGGCAGGTGGTTATCTCATCAAATCAGTTCTCAAGTAACATAAGAAAAAGGGCATCATGGGGGATCAACGGGTACCGCTTAGGCATTGTTGGGTGTATAGAGGGCGCAAGTAGCTATAAGGCTATAATTCAGAGCTTTACAAACTTCAAAGTTGAACTTGAGAGGTACATGTACACCTAACACTTTCGACTCAAGAAATGGAAGCAAGTGATACGTTATCATATGTATAACTTTGAAATTGATAAAATATTGATTAACTTCTTAAGGACCGTAATTAGTGGTATTTATATTCTGTTGTTATTCTCGAAGTGCTTAAAATTTTGTCTTGTTTCTGCTTATATTTCTTGATTTTTACTGTGATTATTTTGTATCTTTAAATTAAAATAATTGATACTAACTATGTAAATAGGACCCCATTATGAATAAGCTTTTCAGCTTTCATGGGTCATCCTGTCACATTGTTTATTATTATTATTTCATCGTTTTCATTTTATAACGTCATTCTACTTTTTGTATATATGTAACATTGAACTTGGCTGATAAATCAAATACAAAAATGGATAGATAGTCTTAAATGACAGGATACTAATATCATTTATTGGATAATGAACTGTGGCATGGAATTTCACCTGGTGTAAAAAGTGAAATTTTTGCCAACTTTCTGACCTGCTCATCCAAGTGTTAAGTATGTACAAATTCAACGCAAAGTCTGTAACTGTTGTCTCACAAGTAGAAATTTATCGGGGCATCAGGGCCTGACCGGTTAACAACCCTCAGGCCCTGGTTTAAGAAAACCATGATGACTCTGGGCCTAGTAATCACTGGTTTATTGTACATACATGTAATGAATCCACATCTTTTCTAAATGTTTTGGCTTTCAGTGTGAAGTATTCTGGTTTGTTTACATCAATTGTCATCCTTGGTGTTATTACAGCTGATTACTGGACTATGGTTGGTGACAGAAGCGTCTCAAATGTAAGCATTAACCCTTTGAATACTATAGGCCACAGCACACCTTATGACCTGCCTCAACTGGATTTTGGAAGAAATTGCTGTAAAATTAGAGATAGACAGTCAGAAAAATACATACTGTACACCTGTAAATTCTAACTGACAGAGATCCTGATCATTCATATGAATGTGACTAGCAAGAGTTTTCTGCCATTTCATTTAATGTGTACCAACACCTACAAACATAACTTGTGTTCAGCCAGAACATATAAACTCAACTTAGCTAGCTGTGCCAATATTAGGAACAGAGAGATGTCAATTTAGTTCCAGTTTAATATTTACTTGTCATAGATGAGAGATACACCACCTGCAGTTTGCTTGTTAGCATGCTTTACATAATCAAGGCAGTATCATGCATTTATGATTTGAAGACATTTCAACAGAGACATTGAGAACTGGAAAAAGAGAAAAATTTGCTTTGCAACAGGTTGATATGCATACTGGTACATGTATGTAAATACATTTATTTTTGCTCAGTCCCACCTTTTCAAAGAGATGTTAGCAAGAGCAGTACTACTTGTCATTGTGCCTGTGGTGCTATACCTATCCTTCTTCTACATCCACCTGACTGTGGTGTATCGAAGTGGTCCTCATGATGGACGGATGTCTAGTGCATTCCAAGCCTCCTTGGAAGGAGGCCTAGCAAAGGTCACTCAGGGTCAACCAAAGAACATAGCCTATGGTTCACAGGTAAATTCATAACTGGTTTGTATTTTTGTGTTTCTTCTTGTCCTTGTTCTTTTTCTCCTCATTCTCATCCTTCTCTTCCCCCTCCTTAACTACTACTACTACTACTACTACTTCTTCTTCTTCTTCTTCTTCTTCTTCTTCTTCTTCTTCTTCTTCTTCTTCTTCTTCTTCTTCTTCTTCTTCTTCTTCTTCTTCTTCTTCTTCTTCTTCTTCTTCTTCTTCTTCTTCTTCTTCTTCTTCTTCTTCTTCTTCTTCTTCTTCTTCTTCTTCTTCTTCTTCTTCTTCTTCTTCTTCTTCTTCTTCTTCTTCTTCTTCTTCTTCTTCTTCTCCTCCCTCTTTTTCTCCTTCATCTCCTCCCTCCCTCTAATTCTTTGTCTTCTTCATTCTCTTCTCCATTTCTCCCTCTCCTCCTTTTGTCCTAATTCTATTATCCCTCTCTCCCTCCTCCTCTCCCTCCTCCTCTCCCTCCTCCTCTTCCTCCCTCCTCCTCTTCCTCCTCCTTCTCTTTCTCCTCCTCCTCCTTGTCCTCCTTCTCTTCCTCCTCTTCCTTCTTCCTCCTGTGTCCTATCTTTCCTTTTCCTTTTTCTCCATTTTCTCTTCCTTATCCTTACCCTCCTACTTAGCTGCCTCCTCCTTTTCCTCCCATCTTCTTCTGTCTACTTCTTCTTCTTCATCTTCATCATAAGCATACATGCCTCAGTCGCACATGTTTATTCTGATGTGAGGAATGATTTCTGGAGATAATTTCTAAGTTATAACCATTTTCTCCTACTATAAATACAAAGTTTGAATAGCACATACAGTTGTGATATCAGCTAGACAAATTCAGATATTATTGTCATTACTAGTATTCTTGAATTGTGCTCTCTGATCAACAGATCACTCTCCGGCATACACACAGCACTGTTTGCTGGCTCCACTCTCATCCCCACCTTTACCCATTGAGATACTCAGAAAGAAGGGGGAGCAGCATACAGCAGCAGGTCACGTGCTATACATTCAAGGTAATAATAATAATAATATGTTCATTTATATAGCTCTCACACAATTGGTTTCAGAGTACTTTTCATGGTATAAAGGTGGGAAAATAAAGTGAAATAAATAAGTCTTCAAGTGCTTCTTAAAGGTGTGTAGTGTGGGTGCTGTAGGGATGTTCCTTGGCATGGTTGTAGAGGAGGGGTGCATATGATTGAACAGCAGAGTGAGGAAGAGGTAGGAAGATAATAAGCCAATCTAGAGATACAATCTACATGCACACATGAGCAGACAAAGATTATGTGAACCCACATGTAAAACTAACACAGAAAAATGCCAGAATCATGCTTGTGAAAGTTGTGTAATGGCTCTTCACTGACTTATTTTGTTAGGAGGGGCCCCACAATGAAATTTTTAGGATCTTTAATAAAAGCATGAGACACATTTTACCGTGCCGCCCACATAAAAGTTGATAACGCAATATCCTGTGGGTGGCTGCTTGAGATTTCAGCGCACAAACTTGTGTCATTGCAAATTAACCTATTAGAAGTATAGCTTCAACTGCCGTAAAATATTGAAATAGCTTCACATAATGTGCATGCATACAGCACGTCTGACACGAGATAAAACAGCATTAAAACACTTTTGTACACACAAGTCGGGAGCACAAATGAAAAAAATAAAGGTTTAATATTCATAAGAATGTTTTTCGTCAATTAATTTGCCTCTTTAAGTCAATTTTATTTATTTTATGAGATATTTACACGCACAAAATTGCCAGAAATCTGTGAAGTTTATGTTTGGAACAATTTTTATTTTGTGAGATTTTATTACTTGAGGAATTTGTCTGTAACTGAAGATATGTATTGATGACAGACAATCAAAGAAAGAACAGTAAAGAAAAGAAATCATCACCAAACGCAGGCATTCCAGAACCATTTGTTTTTTGGAAAAGCATTACTGTTTGATTTTCATAGAGGTGTTGTGGTCCAGTGGATAATTCTCTGACTGTGAACCACAAGGTACTGGGTTCGAATCCCTGCCACAGCACTAACATCCTTCGGCAAGACGTTAATCTACATTTGCCACAATCCACCCGGGTGAGGTAAATGGGTACCTGGTAGGAATATTGCTTGAAAGGCACTGTGCGCTGTGCTGCCGGAGCTAAAGCTAGGGTAATAATTTCCAATGCTCTTTGGAAGCGTAGGGACGTTATAATGTGATACGCCCTATAAAAGAACGGAATATTATTATTATTATCCAGAAAGAAAGAAATGGAAGAAACCTTCCCTTTATTCCTTTGACTTTCATGATCATTATGCATTAACTTGATTAAAGTTTCTTTAAAGATTATATTGGTTTCCCCTCTTCACCAGGGAATTACCCTGCAACCAGTACATAATATACATTTACATCGTATGTCTCTGTTTACATGTATTTATAATGCCTGTTTCATACTCAATAGCACAGTTGGAATAGAGGAGACACAAAAGGCTTGTTCAGATATGGCTCGCTAGATCGCAGCAAAAAACGCTGCACTTGCGTGTACATGAATGACAACTGCATGCAAGAAAGGACTTGCACATTTTCACTGAGCTCTGTGTTATAAGATACAGAAATGTAAAGCATAGTACACGTTATGTCGTAAAAAGCAGAAATGGTTTTTACTGCATCATATCTGAATGAGCCTTTAAAGGTACTATGTCCCATTTGCAGGCCAAAAAAATGAAAGGGTTAAATTCCAACGGTATTTGAAAGATAATACTAATTTAGAACTTCCCTAAAAAAAGGGGGCTTGAAAATGTCTTTAAGTGGGAAAATAACGACTATTAGTTGTCGAATCGACTTGAGTGCTACCAAGACAGTAAGTGATAGTCTGATTTTCAGACCATTGTACCGAATGGTCGTACGTTTTGTGCTGCGCAAGTGCGCAAAGATTCAATCAGTTTAATTTCGACAATTACAAGAAGTGGGTTATTGATGTAGACAAATGCTCATGTACTCTTTACTGCTCATTATATGTATGTTATTACCAAAGAAGAAAAAAGCCAGTCAGTCACTCAATAGTGTCTGACAGTGAAGTCTAGCAAGTAAACAGGTTTCCTTGCATAATTTGAATATTAGGACACTGCTAACATTTAAATTTCACAGATAGGACATACATGACATATTCATAATTCCTGCAAAGTTCTACGAATCTGATGTTGGCTGCAAAGGGACATAGTATCTTTAATGTACAGTGTATTAATATCATGTTTATTTTGTAGGATGTTAATAATTGGTGGATAGTGAAAGACCCAGAGAAAGAAGAATTCGCGGAGGAGAATCCTCCAAGACCGTCAAAGATGGCGACATCATCCAGTTGATTCACGGGACTTGGTCGTCGACTAAACAGGTATCTCCACAACAGACTTTCAGATTCTTCAGTTCAGTGCACACTGCTATTTCACTACACCAGGATGCCAACTACATTGTTCAGTTCAATAGAATTTATGCTGCTGCCAGCAGTGAAAGATAGGCCCTTAATACAAATAGAGATGGATGCGCTCACATACAGAACACAAGCATTCTGTCTGATTCATTGGTTTGTGTAGATTGCTATGCCACTGGTCTGCTGAAACCCTGTTTTGGGACTTGTTGGAAACTAGAGTTATGATATGCAACATAAATTTTACCAATTAGAGCAGTAAAATAATCATTGATTATGCCAATTAAGAGACTTTTTTGTGTATTTTCTGTAAAATCGTTCTTATTTATGAACAAAATAAGTTATAACATTCCTGTGCTTTTTGCTCTTTCTGTTAATAATGCAGTATGTGTAAATCCAACCTGGCCTCCTTCTTAAAAATATGAAATACATCATATCACCATTGTCCTTAAAACGATGATATTCATTGTTTGTAGATGCATGTTATGCCGCCTTCGTGTATGTGTATACATAGATCAGAGCAACCCACACACACATGTATTATGAAGCCCGCCCTCCACCTCCACCTGTCACTTTCACAAATCTTAGGGTTAGGGTGAACTGCAGGTGTCGGAGTAGACTCGATCGTTCTTTACGTCAAAAAACGATGAATATCAAGGGCTATTGTGATTTGATGTATTTCATCGTTTAAGAAGGAGACCAGGTTGTATAAATCATAACATTTTTTATTAAAAGATAATACTATAACGTCACCGAAGAGGAATCTTAATTACTGAGGATTGATGGATGTTGAATTGTCTTTGTGTTGCAGTCATGATGTAGGTGCTCCAATGTCACCTCAATTCATGGAGGTATCTTGTTACATTGATTACAACATATCCTTTCCTGCTCAAGACTTATGGAGAGTGGTAAGATTTGATATTTTCATATTCGAAGGTTTGGATTTTATTACCTCAGCATTCATTAACAGCAAATATTGCATTTTCATGAAATCATTCCTGACAGGTATCTATTGAACACCTCGGTCGAGAGAGACAACAGTAGATAAAATACCTTCTCTATGGATATAAGCACCAAACTGAGAATAACATATTATCAAAGGGTACATTTTAACTAAAGAGTAAATGGGGTGTTTTTTTTTCGGAGGAGGTTATCCGTAGGAAATAAAGGGTATCAATTGTGATGTAGTATGGGAAGCTATGCATATTCACAAATTAGACTAGTCCACAAATACAGAATTGATAAAATAATTTTCAGTCTGTTAATAGAGTATTGTAGGCAAGATTTTTAAATACAGCTTTCATACAGTCAAGTTTTCTCTTTTTTTTCTGTACAGGAAATAGTGAACAAGGATGTCCAAGGTGATTTATGGAAAGCCATCCATTCACACATCAGACTGGTTCATGTGAATACATCACAAGCTATGAAGGTAATGATAAAGACAATATTCTGCGCTTGAATGGGTGTTTCCCCTTTCTTTGAAAAGAAATTCAAGCATCTTGAAATTTGGCATTGATATAAGCAGTACATCCTAAAACTTGGTGTTATAAATGTGGTCTTAGTTTTGTAGTTTTTTAGCTGAATATAAATATGAAAAGATACATGTACCTTACTTTCTTGTAAACGACTTGTATAGAGTATTTGATGATAATAGTATTGAGATTAATCAATTTTAAACCCGATCTTCAGTGCAATTCCAAGTTTCAGTTTCAGTTCTTTAATAATAAAACAAGTTTATAAATGGGTGGGGATGGGTCAGCAGCTCTGGGTTTCTTGCATACGGGTAGTGACATTAATATTATCTTCATTACATTGTTTGTCATACAGCTAACTAGTAAACGGCTCCCAGATTGGGGTTTCTACCAGTATGAGGTTGCTAGGGA
>CP137679.1:5595488-5705088 GCA_037976565.1 Mesocentrotus franciscanus
GTACTACTTGTCATTGTGCCTGTGGTGCTATACCTATCCTTCTTCTACATCCACCTGACTGTGGTGTATCGAAGTGGTCCTCATGATGGACGGATGTCTAGTGCATTCAAGCCTCCTTGGAAGGCCTAGCAAAGGTCACTCAGGGTCAACCAAAGAACATAGCCTATGGTTCACAGGTAAATTCATAACTGGTTTGTATTTTTGTGTTTCTTCTTGTCCTTGTTCTTTTTCTCCTCATTCTCATCCTTCTCTTCCCCCTCCTTAACTACTACTACTACTACTACTACTACTACTACTACTACTACTACTACTACTACTTCTTCTTCTTCTTCTTCTTCTTCTTCTTCTTCTTCTTCTTCTTCTTCTTCTTCTTCTTCTTCTTCTTCTTCTTCTTCTTCTTCTTCTTCTTCTTCTTCTTCTTCTTCTTTTTTATTCTTCTTCTTCTTCTTTATTTATTTTTTCTTCTTCTTTTTCTTCTTTATTCTTTATTCTTCTTCTTCTTCTTCTTCTTCTTCTTCTTCTTCTTCTTCTTCTTCTTCTTCTTCTTCTTCTTCTTCTTCTTCTTCTTGATTCTTCTTCTTCTCCTTCTCATTCTCCTTCTCCTTCTCCTTCTCCTTCTCATTCTCAACATATTCTCTTCTCCTTCTCCTTCTATTCTCATTCTCCTTCTCTTCTCCTTCTCTTCTCCTTGTCTTTCTCTCATTCTCATCCTTCCTTCTCCTTAACTACTACTACTACTACTCCTTCTCTTCTTCTTCTTCTTCTTCTTCTTCTTCTTCTTCTTCTTCTCTTCTTCTTCTTCTTCTTCTTCTTCTTCTTCTTCTTCTTCTCCTTCTTCTTCTTCTTCTTCTTCTCCTTCTTCTTCTCCTCCTCCTTCTTCCTCCTTCCTCCTCCTCCTCCTCCTCCTCCTCCTCCTCCTCCTCTTCTTCTTCTTCTCCTCCTCCTCCTCCTCCTTCTTCTTCTTTTTCTCCTTCATCTCCTCCCTCCCTCTAATTTTTTGTCTTCTCCATTCTCTTCTCCATTTCTCCCTCTCCTCCTTTTTGTCCTAATTCTATTATCCCTCTCTCCCTCCTCCTCTCCCTCCTCCTCTTCCTCCCTCCTCCTCTTCCTCCTCCTTCTCTTTCTCCTCCTCCTCCTTGTCCTCCTTCTCTTCCTCCTCTTCCTTCTTCCTCCTGTGTCCTATCTTTCCTTTTCCTTTTTCTCCATTTTCTCTTCCTTATCCTTACCCTCCTACTTAGCTGCCTCCTCCTTTTCCTCCCATCTTCTTCTGTCTACTTCTTCTTCTTCATCTTCATCATAATCATACATGCCTCAGTCGCACATGTTTATTCTGATGTGAGGAATGATTTCTGGAGATAATTTCTAAGTTATAATCATTTTCTCCTACTATAAATACAAAGTTTGAATAGCACATACAGTTGTGATATCAGCTAGACAAATTCAGATATTATTGTCATTACTAGTATTCTTGAATTGTGCTCTCTGATCAACAGATCACTCTCCGGCATACACACAGCACTGTTTGCTGGCTCCACTCATCCCCACCTTTACCCATTGAGATACTCAGAAAGAAGGGGGAGCAGCATACAGCAGCAGGTCACGTGCTATACATTCAAGGTAATAATAATAATAATATGTTCATTTATATAGCGCTCTCACACAATTGGTTTCAGAGTACTTTTCATGGTATAAAGGTGGGAAAATAAAGTGAAATAAATAAGTCTTCAAGTGCTTCTTAAAGGTGTGTAGTGTGGGTGCTGTAGGGATGTTCCTTGGCATGGTTGTAGAGGAGGGGTGCATATGATTGAACAGCAGAGTGAGGAAGAGGTAGGAAGATAATAAGCCAATCTAGAGATACAATCTACATGCACACATGAGCAGACAAAGATTATGTGAACCCACATGTAAAACTAACACAGAAAAATGCCAGAATCATGCTTGTGAAAGTTGTGTAATGGCTCTTCACTGACTTATTTTGTTAGGAGGGGCCCCACAATGAAATTTTTAGGATCTTTAATAAAAGCATGAGACACATTTTACCGTGCCGCCCACATAAAAGTTGATAACGCAATATCCTGTGGGTGGCTGCTTGAGATTTCCAGCACAAACTTGTGTCATTGCAAATTAACCTATTAGAAGTATAGCTTCAACTGCCGTAAAATATTGAAATAGCTTCACATAATGTGCATGCATACAGCACGTCTGACACGAGATAAAACAGCATTAAAACACTTTTGTACACACAAGTCGGGAGCACAAATGAAAAAAATAAAGGTTTAATATTCATAAGAATGTTTTTCGTCAATTAATTTGCCTCTTTAAGTCAATTTTATTTATTTTATGAGATATTTACACGTACAAAATTGCCAGAAATCTGTGAAGTTTATGTTTGGAACAATTTTTATTTTGTGAGATTTTATTACTTGAGGAATTTGTCTGTAACTGAAGATATGTATTGATGACAGACAATCAAAGAAAGAACAGTAAAGAAAAGAAATCATCACCAAACGCAGGCATTCCAGAACCATTTGTTTTTTGGAAAAGCATTACTGTTTGATTTTCATAGAGGTGTTGTGGTCCAGTGGATAATTCTCTGGACTGTGAACCACAAGGTACTGGGTTCGAATCCCTGCCACAGCACTAACATCCTTCGGCAAGACGTTAATCTACATTTGCCACAATCCACCCGGGTGAGGTAAATGGGTACCTGGTAGGAATATTGCTTGAAAGGCACTGTGCACTGATAACGGCTGCCGGAGCTAAAGCTAGGGTAATAATTTCCAATGCTCTTTGGAAGCGTATAGGGACGTTATAATGTGATACGCCCTATAAAAGAACGGAATATTATTATTATTATCCAGAAAGAAAGAAATGGAAGAAACCTTCCCTTTATTCCTTTGACTTTCATGATCATTATGCATTAACTTGATTAAAGTTTCTTTAAAGATTATATTGGTTTCCCTCTTCACCAGGGAATTACCCTGCAACCAGTACATAATATACATTTACATCGTATGTCTCTGTTTACATGTATTTATAATGCCTGTTTCATACTCAATAGCACAGTTGGAATAGAGGAGACACAAAAGGCTTGTTCAGATATGGCTCGCTAGATCGCAGCAAAACGCTGCACTTTTTGTACGTGTACATGAATGACAACTGCATGCAAGAAAGGACTTGCACATTTTCACTGAGCTCTGTGTTATAAGATACAGAAATGGGAAGCATAGTACACGTTATGTCGTAAAAAGCAGAAATGGTTTTTACTGCATCATATCTGAATGAGCCTTTAAAGGTACTTTGTCCCATTTGCAGGCCAAAAAAATGAAAGGGTTAAATTCCAACGGTATTTGAAAGATAATACTAATTTAGAACTTCCCTAAAAAAAGGGGGCTTGAAAATGTCTTTAAGTGGGAAAATAACGACTATTAGTTGTCGAATCGACTTGAGTGCTACCAAGACAGTAAGTGATAGTCTGATTTTCAGACCATTGTACCGAATGGTCGTACGTTGCTGCGCTGCGCAAAGATTCAATCAGTTTAATTTCGACAATTACAAGAAGTGGGTTATTGATGTAGACAAATGCTCATGTACTTTACTGCTCATTATATGTATGTTATTACCAAAGAAAAAAAGCCAGTCAGTCACTCAATAGTGTCTGACAGTGAAGTCTAGCAAGTAAACAGGTTTCCTTGCATAATTTGAATATTAGGACACTGCTAACATTTAAATTTCACAGATAGGACATACATGACATATTCATAATTCCTGCAAAGTTCTACGGAATCTGATGTTGGCTGCAAAAGGGACATAGTATCTTTAATGTACAGTGTATTAATATCATGTTTATTTTGTAGGATGTTAATAATTGGTGGATAGTGAAAGACCCAGAGAAAGAAGAATTCGCAGCGGAGAATCCTCCAAGACCCGTCAAAGATGGCGACATCATCCAGTTGATTCACGGGACTTCGGGTCGTCGACTAAACAGGTATCTCCACAACAGACTTTCAGATTCTTCAGTTCAGTGCACACTGCTATTTCACTACACCAGGATGCCAACTACATTGTTCAGTTCAATAGAATTTATGCTGCTGCCAGCAGTGAAAGATAGGCCCTTAATACAAATAGAGATGGATGCGCTCACATACAGAACACAAGCATTCTGTCTGATTCATTGGTTTGTGTAGATTGCTATGCCACTGGTCTGCTGAAACCCTGTTGGGACTTGTTGGAAACTAGAGTTATGATATGCAACATAAATTTTACCAATTAGAGCAGTAAAATAATCATTGATTATGCCAATTAAGAGACTTTTTTGTGTATTTTCTGTAAAATCGTTCTTATTTATGAACAAAATAAGTTATAACATTCCTGTGCTTTTTGCTCTTTCTGTTAATAATGCAGTATGTGTAAATCCAACCTGGCCTCCTTCTTAAAAATATGAAATACATCATATCACCATTGTCCTTAAAACGATGATATTCATTGTTTGTAGATGCATGTTATGCCGCCGTGTATGTGTATACATAGATCAGAGCAACCCACACACACATGTATTATGAAGCCGCCTCCACCTCCACCTGTCACTTTCACAAATCTTAGGGTTAGGGTGAACTGCAGGTGTCGGAGTAGACTCGATCGTTTACGTCAAAAAACGATGAATATCAAGGGCTATTGTGATTTGATGTATTTCATCGTTTTAAGAAGGAGACCAGGTTGTATAAATCATAACATTTTTTATTAAAAGATAATACTATAACGTCACCGAAAGAGGAATCTTAATTACTGAGGATTGATGGATGTTGAATTGTCTTTGTGTTGCAGTCATGATGTAGGTGCTCCAATGTCACCTCAATTCATGGAGGTATCTTGTTACATTGATTACAACATATCCTTTCCTGCTCAAGACTTATGGAGAGTGGTAAGATTTGATATTTTTCATATTCGAAGGTTTGGATTTTATTACCTCAGCATTCATTAACAGCAAATATTGCATTTTCATGAAATCATTCCTGACAGGTATCTATTGAACACCTCGGTCGAGAGAGACAACAGTAGATAAAATACCTTCTCTATGGATATAAGCACCAAACTGAGAATAACATATTATCAAAGGGTACATTTTAACTAAAGAGTAAATGGGGTGTTTTTTTTTCGGGGGAGGGCGGTTATCCGTAGGAAATAAAGGGTATCAATTGTGATGTAGTATGGGAAGCTATGCATATTCACAAATTAGACTAGTCCACAAATACAGAATTGATAAAATAATTTTCAGTCTGTTAATAGAGTATTGTAGGCAAGATTTTTAAATACAGCTTTCATACAGTCAAGTTTTCTCTTTTTTTTCTGTACAGGAAATAGTGAACAAGGATGTCCAAGGTGATTTATGGAAAGCCATCCATTCACACATCAGACTGGTTCATGTGAATACATCACAAGCTATGAAGGTAATGATAAAGACAATATTCTGCGCTTGAATGGGTGTTTCCCCTTTCTTTGAAAAGAAATTCAAGCATCTTGAAATTTGGCATTGATATAAGCAGTACATCCTAAAACTTGGTGTTATAAATGTGGTCTTAGTTTTGTAGTTTTTTAGCTGAATATAAATATGAAAAGATACATGTACCTTACTTTCTTGTAAACGACTTGTATAGAGTATTTGATGATAATAGTATTGAGATTAATCAATTTTAAACCCGATCTTCAGTGCAATTCCAAGTTTCAGTTTCAGTTCTTTAATAATAAAACAAGTTTATAAATGGGTGGGGATGGGTCAGCAGCTCTGGGTTTCTTGCATACGGGTAGTGACATTAATATTATCTTCATTACATTGTTTGTCATACAGCTAACTAGTAAACGGCTCCCAGATTGGGGTTTCTACCAGTATGAGGTTGCTAGGGATCTCATCATTTCTGAAAATTCTGATATATGGTTTACCAGAAGTAATGTTTTTTTTTTATATTCATGACTGTGATTCTCCTATCTATAGATGACCGGTCAACAGCTTCCAGATTGGGGTTTCTACCAGCATGAAGTTGCTACGGATCGTGTCATGAATCAAGACTCAAACATATGGAATGTGGAGGAAAATAAATATTCCAGTGGTAGGTTTCCACTCTACTTCATTGGCAGATTTCTTTTGTTTAATTCTTCTTTCTTTTGGGGGAGAGGCACCACCAGCCCTGTGCCCCCTTCCTTTAAAAGCCCATGGCAAGTGCCATACTTTATTAAGTACACAAGTCCAAAAATGCCCCCGCCCCCTCCCCCTATTATCATCTCGCCGACGAAGTCAGAGGGCATATAGCAACGCTGCTGTCCGTCCTTCCTTCCTTCCGTGCTTCCGTTCGTAACAAATTTGGTTTCCGATCGATAACTTCAGTAATGTTTGACAGATTTTAATGAAGTTTGATATGAAGGTACATGGTATCAAAATACAGGCTAAGTTCGATTTTCGGAGTATGTAGGTCAAAGGTCATAGCTCATTAAATATGCGAAAAAATACACATCTGGTTTCCGATCGATAACTTTAGTAATGTTTGACGGATTTTCATGAAATTTGATATGAAGGTACATGGTATCAAAACACAGCCCAAGTTCAATTTCTGAGTATGTAGGTCAAAGGTCATAGCTCATTAAATATGCGAATCTGGTTTCTGATCGATAACTTTAGTAATGTTTGACGGATTTTAATGAAATTTTATATGAAGGTACATGGTATCAAAACACAGCCTAAGTTCGATTTCGGAGTATGTAGGTCAAAGATCATAGCTCATTAAATATGCGAATCTGGTTTCCGTTCGATAACTTTAATAATGTTTGACAGATTTTAATCAAATTTGATATGAAGGTACATGGTATCAAAACACAGCCCTAGTTCAATTTCTGAGTATGTAGGTCAAAGGTCATAGCTCATTGAATATGCGAATCTGGTTTCTGATCGATAACTTTAGTAATGTTTGACGGATTTTAATGAAATTTTATATGAAGGTACATGGTATCAAAACACAGCCTAAGTTCGATTTCCAAGTATGTAGGTCAAAGGTGAAAGGTCATAGCTCATTAAATATGCAAAAACACCTAATTATATATGTGAAAATGTGGTTAACTTCCTTGCCTAGTAATATAATAGTATATTTTTTGTTTGTGTTGATAACTTTTTTTTCCACTTGTCAGAGAATGTTGGATCAAAAATAAGGCAGACTGAATAATCTTGAAAACTTTGTTGTCCTTTTTTCTCACCTGTCGGCAAATTTTAGGAATACTGTGCCCCTCTGTGCCTGCTCTACTTCGTTAATGTTTGATGATATTGTTTTGTATCGAATATGCCATAGCAAGTAGAAAAATAAGATTGATATGAGTACATGTGACATGACTGAATTAATGTTATAGTTTCTTGGGAATGCAATGGATCCACCTGGGGGGGGGGGGTTGCTTACAGTCAGTTCTTTTACATTCTGGTTGCATGACAAAATCTCTACTTTAAATTTAATTGTGATAACATTGATAATTGCAGACAAAGAAGACGAATTCTGGGATGATACAAAGGAGCTAAGTTTCTTCAGTAAATTCTGGGAATTACAGGTAAAAACTCTCTTCTCATTTTATTTCCCATAAAACTCAGGAAGGGTATGATATTTTGATGTAAATCTAGTATAGACATGTCTTCAGAAACAATAATTGTATATTTCATACTCGTACATCTAACTAAGAAACAAAAATACAAGTAGAGTTGTTCTCTTTTCGAGCTCCTTTCAAGATTTGGTAAGCATTTGACTTGGGTGCAATTTTTGTTTCTTGTGCAAGATGTTAAAAGCAATATTTTGAAAGCTGAATTCCTTCTGCTAATTTATGTTCTTCTACATAAATGGAAAGATTATTTACACTTGTACTTTGTTAAGTTTTTAAATGTTTCAGAATCAAACTTGAAATTATGTGAAAAAAAATTGTTTAAGTTTAAACTGGCCCTCTCATATTTAATCTGTTGAATAGTAAACCAAGATAACTTGTGATGGGGTCTGTGGAAAGCTTGTATGTATTTATATTTTAATACTTGCGATAAATTGAATAGTATGGAGAGACTCAAACCAAACTTGAATGAAGTTTGTGTGAGCATGCAATGATGAACTGAATTGATTTGAGGTGTAAGAGGTCAAGGTCACAGGTCATAACAAATGTTTTAATTTGCAAACAATTTCGACCAAACTGGGCTCTAAGTATGTACAACCACTAAGAAAATTGAATCATAAGCATTTGAGTTCGTGAGGTCAGATGTTAAAGGTCCAGGATCATTGATCAATGAATTTACATGTAAGCAGAGGCATACTAGAGATGCAGTCTTATCATTCATCTTGTTTTTGTTGGGGTTTTTGGGGAGGGAGGGATTTTGTATTCTACAAATCATATTTGAGTGCTAATGATTATTCATTTGTGTCGTGTTGTTTTTTGGGGGGAGGGAGGGATTTTGTATTCTACAAATCATATTTGAGTGCTAATGATTATTCATTTGTGTCGTGTTGTTTTTTGGGGGGAGGGAGGGATTTTGTATTCTAAAAATCATATCTGAGTGCTAATGATTATTCATTTGTGTCATGTTGTTAATACAGTGGAAGATGATGGAAGCCAATAGGAATTTGCTAGACGATCACAAGTACCAATCGGACCCGATGGGGTGGCCCTTCATGGAACGCGGTATTGCATACTGGATGAAGACAACCACAAATGTAAGTCTTACATCATCTGTTAAGAGCCAGAAGAGCATCAACTGTAGATGAACTCTCTTCTGGCTCTCAGCAAGCTATATACCTGTAACATCATTTGTGCCATTTTAAGTATGGTTTAATATCCCATATCTGCAGAGCCATGCATGTAACTCTGTGATTTGACTGAGAGTCTCTTGTTGAACACAGATCTGCCTATATTATTCATCTTCAACAAACGCTTTGATCACACAATATTTTGTGAATATTAACATTTGTTAAGACTTTGTGATAGCAGGGATATGGAGGGGGTGGGGTAAGGGGGTGGGGTAAGGGGATGGTGAGACTACCAAAACCAAAACAATTATCTTTTGGGTTAAATAATAAATTAGAATACTGGCCATGAGATTACATTGTGAAAGAAACTGTCTTGAAGCAATTGGGAAAGATTGATAATGCAGTATATACATGTAAGCATTGATGTACAAGTATCTTATTTAAATGATCAATTTGAAAAGTAATTGACTCAGTCTTGCAGAAAAGCCACATGCACTGCACACAGAACTGGGTATATGGGACTACACGCACATGTGGCAACAAAGTTTGATCCAAATTTTTCAGCCTTTTCTTGTCATATTGTGAAAATGATGGTATTTGAAAAGCATTCCTTTTTCAGACGACATTTCTACTATATTTTTTCAGAAAAAGAATGAGAAAGCTGACCAATTCTTTTTCATCCATTGCAGAACTCAACCTCTTTACTCACTCATTTTAATAAGATTTAGAGATAAGATTTTATTTGACTCTATCGACCCTGAAGAAACAGTCAATGAAAAGTCGTAGTAGGGTTGACTTGCTAGTTTATTCTATGTCAACTAATTCCATCACACTTGCTCCGTGAAAACTGTATGAACAAAACATGATAAAGAAAAAGAACAGATTATAAGTAATTGTTCATACAGGCATTTTCGAATACATGTGTATAAATAATATCATCAGTTCGCCTATTAAATGCAGTGATTAATAACAAATGAATTTCTTCTCTTTGTCTCTTATCATTTGTGTATATGCAATTATCTATAAACAATACCTTCACTCAAGTCACGTGACCAATATTCGTGGTAGATAGTTTGAATCACAAAGACTTATTAGCATAACGCATATCAATGACTGCGTCCTTCTTATAGCGGACACGTCATTCGTATCGTTAATATCGTATACCTATTTACGTGCATACAATTAACATTGCCTTACGTAGCACCCTAGCTTACACTCTATATCGTATATATCGTATACCTGTTTTACGTGCATCTAATTTGCATATATATAACGTCCACTACAGCCGTATACGGTATCATACGTGTCGTGCATACACTAATACTACACACACCATTCATTATCACTTAAGCATATTAGATTACATTCATATCATCATTTCTCATTATTTATACTATTTATACTCGTTATACATTAATATATCGAATTAACGAACCTTCTTGCCTCCTTATTGTTGCAAACGGGTTGGCTTCAGATCAATAACAGGTGTAATTTAGGACAAGATTTCGGTGCGAACATCATTCGTTGCTACTGCTATGTCGAAATTAGGAAAGCGTAGATGGCGCTATTTCAGCCCATGACGTAAGTCAGAATACTCCTTTTTGTCAGATAAACTAACTCTCATAAACGATCACATTAACATGGCTCCTTTAAATTAATAATTAATTTACCCCTTTTTAGCTTCATAGAAATGACTTGGAATATTTGTTCCTTATCAACATTAATAGTTCAAAATATATCAATATATGTATACATATAGATCTACATCTCAAAATTTCAATTTCTACTTATCTTGAAACGTACATGATCAATTGCGCATGCAGGAAAACAAATCTTTATTCAAGATTTACAGTTCAAATTGTATCGTGAGATTACTTCATCTCTAGTACAGAGCTTGTACCAAGTATCTTATTACAGCATCTGAGTTAAATTAAATTTATCCTCGAGTCTCAAACACTCAGACCTTGCAACTCACCATTTATGACTAGCAATTAGCTGTATTTGCAAGTACTGGATTTAGAAATCGAGAAAATAACCTGGATCAACTCTCAGTTCAAATACTCTGCATGAATTTACGTTGCAAAAGGGGGGTTTCAATTCAGGTTCACATCTAATGCTCATTCATGTATACAATACATACAAGCATAATGATGAAATTGAACTGAAATACCCTTTAAATACATTCTTATAAGTGCAATCACATTGTAATTTTTTGCAAGGTAATTAATGCGATAAAATGAGGTATATCAACTTAATTTCCGTTTTCTACAAATATAGTTGTCATATGCTCGATCTTCCAATTTGATAAGATTACATTTTTTCAAACAGAGAACAAAAAAAACAAACAGCAATAAAGGTCATTACAGCTCATTCGGAAATGTCGTCAATCCACAAAAAGAGTTCTTGTTGTTGTTCAATCAGATCAATTAGTTCAAGAGTTTACTCAGTTCAATTAGACTTCATTTCAGCTGATGTGCGTCTGTAGTTACAGTTCCAGCATAGTCTTTGTTACAGACCAATTACAGATATTCTTGGTTCTAAAACTTCAATTAGATTATTTGACTAGTCTTATTCTAGACTTTCAGATTTTGCGGGTAATTCGAATTTTGGATAGTCTTATGTTCAGACTTCTATATTTACTTAAATCTATCAAAACCTATTTGTGAGGGATATTAATTACCTTACAGTATTCAAGGCTCCTTGGTCGGGAATCCGTCCTGGTCTTCACGCGGAAGCAGCAAAACCAGTTTGTGTATCGGACGCTCTAGTTCTTTCACAGGTCCTTTACGCTTACCGCTGTCGTCAAGTTCGAGTCACCCTTTACGAGCTTCACTTTACGAATGAGTCCATCGGTAGAAGGAAAGACCTCGCTTATCCTTGCTAGGGACCATTGATTTCGTGGCAAGTTCTCGTCTTTCATGATGACGATATCCCCAATCTTAGCATCCCGTCGGGGCCGAGTCCATTTCTGGCGTGTCTGTAAGTTCTGGAGAAACTCCTTTCTCCAACGATCCCAGAACTCGTTGATCAGATGTTGTACCCTCCTCCAACGCTTTCTGGAGTACAAATCAGCGTCCTGAAAATTGCCTGGTGGAGGAAGTAAGACTTTCGACTTCATGGTTATGAGATGATTTGGCGTAAGAGGAGCCAAATATGTTGGGTCGTTCAGGTCAGTCACAGTCAGCGGCCTGCTATTGACAATTGCAGCCGCTTCATACATCAGTGTTCTCAGTGATTCATCATTGAGTTGTCTACTCGATTGATACAGCAAAGTTTCAAGCACTCTCCTGGCAGATCTTATTTGGCGCTCCCATACTCCACCCATATGGCTTGCCGCGGGGACGTTGAAAGTGAACTGTACGTAGTCACATCCTTCTTTCATTAGAGTGCCTTTGACATGTTCGTGATTCATTTCTGACCACGCTTTCCTTAACTCTGCTTCTGCGCCAACGAAGTTCGTTCCCCTGTCGCATCTCAGTTGACGTATTGGACCCTCAGAGCAGCAAAGCGACGATATCCCTGAATGAATGAGTCTGTAGTCAGACTATTGAGTGTCTCAATATGCACGGCTCTCGAAGGCATGCATGTGAAGAGGAGTCCATATCGCTTCATCTCCTTTCTACCTTCCTTTATCACCCATGGGCCAAAGCAGTCGATGCCACAGTAAGTGAAAGGTGCTGCAGGTAACACACGGTCAGACGGTAGATCAGACATCTTCTGTAATTGTGCGGGACTACGTAGCCTATTGCATATGACACATTTTCGTATGAAATTGGCCACTGATTACTGCTTCCAAGAACCCAAAATCCATTCTCTCTTATCTGGTTCAATGTCATGCCTCTTCCTTGATGAGCAGTCAACTCATGACAGTGACGTATCACAAGGTCCGTTACGTGGCTTCTTTGTGGGAGAATCAGGGATGCTTTCTGTCATATGAGTCGTCTCCCTTCGAATTCTTCCTCCAACTCTTAGAATTCCCTTTTATCCAGGAAAGTGTCAAGTCCATGGAGACGACTTTCTTTCTTTATTTGACGTCTTCTCTGCCTGTCATTCAGATCCTGTTTCCTCTGGATTGACTTCAGGATTTCTATTTCTTCCCAAAGGCTTCACTCTGGACGTGTCTCAGTATCTCAGTTTCTGCCTGTTGTAGATTCTGCACCGAGACTTTGCCTTGGGAAGTTGAGTCATCATTTGCCTGTCTTGTACGTTTTCTTTGACAACGTTGTTTCAGTCTTGTGATGAACAGCAGACAATAAGCCATCGCCCTCTTTGCTCTATACCATGTCGGGAATCGGTCTAGGCGACTCAGATCAAACTTGGAGTCACCCATTACAGTCGCGTTCACCATAGACTTCTTCACCTCGGGTCACCTGGTGAAACCTCGAATTCCTCCTGATCATCAGCGCGAGGAACCGTCTCTTCCCATAGAAAATCTGGGCCAGTGAACCAGTTCGAAGTGATGAGTTGGTCAACGGTAAACCCTCTGGAAGCTCCATCTGCTGGATTGTCCTGTGTTCGAACGTGCTTCCACTGCGATGATTCTGAGTGTTGTCTGATCTCACAGATCCTATTTGCTACGAACACATGGAACCGCTTCGATTCATTGTTTATGTATCCAAGTACCACATTGCTGTCTGTCCAGTAGATATGCTCAATGTCCTCCAAGGCTAACTCGCTGAAGAAATGTGCTCACCCTAATGGAAACAACGGCAGCTGATAGTTCCAAACGGGGTATTGTTACTGCCTTGAGCGGGCAATCCTGGACTTTGCCATCATCAGGATACAGTGGACTCTTCCCTCTCCATTCTTAATTCTCATGTATGAGCATTGGCCGTATCCTCGGAACTAGCATCGGAGAAGTGGTGCATCTGCATGGTCGTAACCTCACCGAAGTCTGCAGGTTTGTAGCATCTCTGTATTGATAGGGAGTCAAGATTATGCAGATCAGTTGTCCATTTCTCCCATCTTTCTCTGAGATGATCTGGCAGGGGGTCGTCCCAATCAGCAGACATCTTACACAGCTCTTGCAGAATCTGCTTACCAGGTAAGACAATCGGGGCTAGTAATCCCATAGGGTCATAGATCGACATCACGGTTGACAGTATTCCGCGCCTGGTTAGAGGTCTGTCATCGAGTGTGACTCTGAATTGGAACGTGTCAGATTCCACACACCATTGCACCCCAAGTGCCTTCTGCAAAGGAAGCTTATCCTGTAGGAGATTAGTCTTGGTAGTGCCCTTTGCTCTATCCTCTTCCGGAACTGTTTCCAGCACTTCTTGGGTGTTTGAGATGAATTTGTGCAAGTGGACGCCTCCTTTCTTGCACATCTCTCTGGTTCTCGAGATCAGATTCTTGGCCTCTTCTTTGGTAGGAACAGATATTAGCCCATCGTCCACGTAGAAGTTATGATGTACAAAGTTCTTTACATCCTCTCCAAATTCAATAGCATGGTCGCTGGCAATCTGTTTCAAACAAAAGTTTGAGCATCCTGGAGACGACGTCGCCCCAAACAAATGGACAGTCATTCTTAGCTCATGGGGCTGTTGCAGAAAGTCTCCATCCTTCCACCACAAATACCGTAGGTATTTCCTATGATCTTCCTTCACCTTGAATTGGTAGAACATCTCACGTATATCGCAACAAAATGCGATTGGTTCCAGTCTGAACCTGCAAAGTACTCCCACTAGTGTGTTAGTCAGATCTGGTCCAGAAAGAAGCTGCTTGTTGAGAGATTCCTTTCCAAATTCTGCACTGCAATCAAACACAACTCGTAACTTGTTGGGTTGTACTACCCCATGATGGGGAATGTACCATGCTTGGCCGTTCTGCTTGTCATATTCTGGTACACTTTCAGCATATCCTTTCTCCAAGAGAGCATCCATCTTTTCCGAGTATTTCTGATGATACTCAGAGTCTCTTTGAAACTTTCTCTTTAGATGACTCAATCTCCTTTCCGCCATGAATCTGTTGTTGGGAAGGTTGACGACATCTTCTTTAAAGGGAAGAGGAGTCTCATGACCATCATCTGTGATATGGACATTCTCCGACATGATTCTCATAAATCTTGTATCATGTTGCGAAAATGGTACCTCACTTCTGCTCTCTGAGAAATCTCTTTCCATCAGCTTCAGCACAGACGAAGGGCTGATCTCTTCTTTGATTGTAACGTTGTGAGTGAACGTTACTCTCTTCTTGATGGACATGTCTCTTTCCGCTAGTTCAGCGGGTATTTCACGTGCTGTCAAGCGATGACTGTGGCCAACGTGATCATCGGGGTTGTAGTGCTGTTCATCTTGACTTGTAACACCCACTATGCTCCATCCCAAGTCAGTTTTCATTCCAAATGGACCGTCATCGTCTTGGGAGGGAATCACATCTCGAGGAGTCAGAGCTCTTCCACAATCATAGCCGATCAACAATCCTATTTCACAGTGCTTCAGAGGCAGAAGTTGGTCAGCAATTGGAACCAAATGTGGGAAAGAGCGAGCTACTTCAGGAGTGGGGATGTGTTCTCTGTTGGCTGGCATTATGTCTCTAGTGTATGCAGCTGGAAGGTGTATCACCTTTTCACTGTTAAAGGCTCGAGCTGTGAGTCCTTTAATCTTCTCACTTGGAATCCTTTCGTTCTTGGTCGACATTGTAGACAGAAGAAGGTTGACCCTCAGTCCATGAAGTCCTAAGGCATCCTTTGTAGAATTCAATATGAAGGTGGTATCCGATTGAGTATCTAATAGTGCGTATACGAGCCTCTCTTCCTTCATATTCTCATGAGACAGCCAGACTGGCACGATTGCGCGCTTTTCACATAACTTGTGGCGTTAGAATTAACAAGTGTATGTGAATTTGAAGATTGTATTTCTTCCTGGTTCGATGTCCTTTCCTTTCTTCTGAAGGTCTTCTGTCAAAGTGTAGTGGCGTAGGATGACGCTTGTTGCACTCTCTGCATGTGCTTCTCACTCGACATTTTTTGGTCAGATGACCTCTCTTGAGACACCCGTAACACAAGCCCTTTTCTCTTATGAACTTCTTCCTCTCGGACATAGGCTGATTGACAAAGGCTTGACAATCCTCAAGGTGATGATGATTTCTACAGAATATACAGAATGATTTCCGTTCTGGCCTCTTTGTCTCATCTTGGATGGAGCTGGTTCTCATAGTTAACGCTCTCATGGATTTTCCTCTGTCCTGTTTCGGTTTGTCCTCCTTCAGGCTACCAATGGACGTGATTGGGTCACATGCAATGTTACTCTCTTCCTCAATGAATGATGAGAAGGTACCGAATGAAGGAAATGTACCATGTGACCTCCTATGCTCATAGACTCGTCGGCTCCATTTAGTAACAAGCCAATCGGGAAGTTTGGATAGGAGTTTCCTATTCTCACGTTCGTCATCTAACTGTCGGAGGTTGCCGATCTTTTCTATTGCTGTTTGGCATTGTCGTAGGTAATCAGAGAATCTACGCAGTCCTCTGGAATCCTTTGTAGGTATCTTTGGCCAGTTATCCAGTCGGTCACGAAATGCATTCGAAATGATGAATGGATCACCATATCTCTGTTCTAGTTCACTCGTAGCTCGATTGTATGCCATATCATTGTGTATCAGAGAAAATCCTTGCACGAGTTCGAGAGGTGGGCCACGTAGATACTTCTTTAAGTAGAAGAATCGATCCCTTGCAGAAATACCTTGATGTTCCATTAAGATGTCGTAGGCCTGTTTCCAACTAGGGTATTGCAGTGGATCCCCAGAAAAGATATCTGGTTCTGGCAGTGGCAAGCGACTAATCTGTAGCTGAGTCAGCAAATTTAACAAGGGTTCTTTAGTCGGCAATTCTGTAGTCGGAACATCTTCAGTTGGCACATCTTTGGTCGGCACATCTTTAGTCGGCACATCATCCTGGCTTTCAAACGAGCATTCATTCACCCATTTTTGACAGGATGATAGTCTTTTCGATGAAACTTTAGATTTTCTTGACGATTCTTGTTCGAGGAGGTGTTCTTGTACTCCTTTCATCAGCTCTGAGTGTTCTTGTTCGATGTTGTCGAGCCTTTCATGGCTGTCATCGTCGATTCCTGCCAACTCAATAGAATCTGAAGGTCTTCTTGAGCGGATATGGCGTTGTCCATCACCTGCTGCAGAGCGTCCCTACCTTGTCGAATAACTTTGACATCACTGATGTCGCTCAAGGTAGCTCTTAACTTATTCGACGCCAAGCACTAATGGATCTCTTAAATTCCTTCCCTTTTGTTTCAGCTTGATACTGCAGACCTTTCTCAGTGAGTTTGACTTCGCTTTGACCTTGTGTCCACAGCTTCAGCAACAGGGTTTTCCTTCTCCTTGTCCCCATCATGTCCACTTCCGACATCTTGTACCAAATCACGTAATCTGAATCACGACGTCATCGCAGGTTGCAAGTCGTAGTGAAGTGAAGTTTTCACTGAAGAAACAGTCAATGAAAAGTCGTAGTAGGGTTGACTTGCTAGTTTATTCTATGTCAACTAATTCCATCACACTTGCTCCGTGAAAACTGTATGAACAAAACATGATAAAGAAAAAGAACAGATTATAAGTAATTGTTCATACAGGCATTTTCGAATACATGTGTATAAATAATATCATCAGTTCGCCTATTAAATGCAGTGATTAATAACAAATGAATTTCTTCTCTTTGTCTCTTATCATTTGTGTATATGCAATTATCTATAAACAATACCTTCACTCAAGTCACGTGACCAATATTCGTGGTAGATAGTTTGAATCACAAAGACTTATTAGCATAACGCATATCAATGACTGCGTCCTTCTTATAGCGGACACGTCATTCGTATCGTTAATATCGTATACCTATTTACGTGCATACAATTAACATTGCCTTACGTAGCACCCTAGCTTACACTCTATATCGTATATATCGTATACCTGTTTTACGTGCATCTAATTTGCATATATATAACGTCCACTACAGCCGTATACGGTATCATACGTGTCCGTGCATACACTAATACTACACACACCATTCATTATCACTTAAGCATATTAGATTACATTCATATCATCATTTCTCATTATTTATACTATTTATACTCGTTATACATTAATATATCGAATTAACGAACCTTCTTGCCTCCTTATTGTTGCAAACGGGTTGGCTTCGTATCAATAACAGGTGTAATTTAGGACAAGATTTCGGTGCGAACATCCAATTCGTTGCTACTGCTATGTCGAAATTAGGAAAGCGTAGATGGCGCTATTTCAGCCCATGACGTAAGTCAGAATACTCCTTTTTGTCAGATAAACTAACTCTCATAAACGATCACATTAACAGACCCCCTTCAGGGGTATGAGAGCACAACATATTTACAATACAATACAGAAAGATATATAAAACAAAGAAAGATATGATAATAAAATACATAGACATGATATATACATTTGGATATTTCTAAAACACAATAAACATGAACTAAAGACTAAGCATACACTATACAGTTTTAAGTTATAAGTCTAAAATATCACGTGGTTTGGTTTGTCTACCACTACGAGTAACTACACTTCTATTAACAAAAATAAGACTATGCCTTTCAGCCTTAGGATCCAACAAAAGAATTGTGTTATTACTGTTATGAATCTTACGAGTTTTCTTAATTGTTTAACACTAGATCTATTAAACAATTTTTCCATGTGAAATGTGCTAGGGTTACTCACAACAAACTGTCGATCTAAGTATAACTGCCTTTCTTTCCTGAAAAAAGGGCAGACAAAAATATAGTGAAACTCATCTCCAAAAACCTTTAAATTACAACAAGGACATTCAATTTTACTCTCTTCTGGATTACTTTCAAACCTTCCATTATTAATTGGCAAGCAGTGTGACCTGCATCGGAATCGACACAAAGTGATTGCACATCTTCTATTCAACTTTAACAAATACTTTTCAAATAAGATTTCGTTCTTGATAATTCGGTAGTTAACACAAATGCGATTTGACCAAACATTTGACAATATTTCTTGCTTTGACATGTCAGTCAACCTGAGCTTAAGAGCATGAAGTATCCACGTATTACTGAATCCATCCCCTTGCCTTTGCCACACATTTCCTAGCCCAGCATTATTTAATGTATTTTCTACACATGACAACCATTTAGATATTTGGGACTGGGTACCTCTTTCCATGAGTAATTTTAAAAGATTATAGAATCTAAAAGAATATTTACAATGACTTCCTTTAACTACTTTTAGCCAAAAACCTACCATTCTACATTTAACCTGAACATCAATTTTGGTACGGCCTGACTCACCATAAATCATACAGTCAGGTGTAAATTTATTGACATTCAGTATGGCCCTTAAGAATTTGCGATGAAAAATTTCAATCTGACTTAAATCCTCAAAACCCCACACCTCACAGCCATATAAAAGTATCGGGAGGATTAACTGATCAAATAACTCACACTGAATATCCAATGATAATCTTAATCTTTGCACCTTTAAGGTCATTGCAAATGAGGCTTTTCTTGCCTGAATCACCTGTTTTGATATTGCCTTTTTAAATTACCATTGTAATTAAATTTAACCCCAAGATACACAAAGTCATGCACCACATTGATAATATCGTTCCCATACTTAAAAACTGGGTACTTGCGTACCTTCCCTCTAGAAAATATCATTATCTTTGTTTTTCATTATTCACACGCAATTTCCATTTCTCACAGTAGTTAGACAGAGCATCTAAAGCCATTTGGAGTTCCTCTGGATTTTCAGCCAAGATAATAGTATCATCTGCATATAGCAATGAATGTAAATTAATGAATAAGTCTTCATCAGAAATTTCATCAAGAACATCAGAACACACCTCATCATATAAATACCGTAAACCTTTAAATTTGGTTCGGATAAATCCAACAAAATCATTAAGATAAATTGCAAAAGTAAGGGGGATAAATTATCACCCTGCCTTACCCCAATATCACAAGCAAATGTTTCAGAGGTTTGACCACATGTCGTAACACACGACTTAGCAGAGGCATACATATTCTTAATGGCTTTAAATACCTTGCCGTTTACTCCTGACAATAATAATTTATACCAAAGGGATGCTCGATCTATCGTATCAAAGGCTTTTCTAAAATCCACAAAGGCACAATAAATCCTCCTTCCCTTTGACAAATAAATATCCAGTAAAGATTTCAACACAAATGCATGATCCATTGTGGAATAACCTTCACGAAAACCTGCCTGTTCTTCTCCAAGTACAGATTCATTTTCAAAATATAAAGTAATTCTATGATTCAATATTGAAGTGAACAACTTTCCTAAACAGCTTAAAAGGGTAATACCACGATAGTTGTCTGGATCTTTGTCCGACCCTTTGTTTTTGAATATTGGAACAATCAATCCAACACACCAGTCATGAGGCACTATTCCACTTTCTAGAACTATATTAAAAACAATTGTTATCACTTCCAGAACTTTACCGGTTACGTTTTTCAAAAATTCATTTCTAATTTGATCAATACCGCATGCCTTATTTTTTTCAATTTCTTAATCATCGAGATAACTTCATCAATAGTGACAGGAGCATTCAATTCGTCATTTATGTCCAAGTCTGACACCAGTTCAGTTTGGTGTAGTGCACCTGTTTCATCTTGAGCAACATTCAAATTACGAAAGTGACGTACAAAATCATTTAGTGAGACCTTATTATTGTTTTGCTTTCCAGAGTTACCACTCAAAATTTTCCAATACTCCTGTGGATTTGTCTTTTTTGTTGATCTGAGATTATCATTTAGAGATTTGCTGTATAAATTCATTTTTCTACGAAGCAACCGTTTGTATTCCTCGCTGCTTTACAAATTTCGCCATTAATTTCTTCTATTTTATCAGATGGCTCACCCTTCTTTTTACGCTTCAATTTATTCTTGAGATTAAAATACGAATCCCTTGCCTGTTTACATTCATTATCGAACCATGGTTTATTTACTTGTACACCAATTTTTGCCTGAGATTTTCTTCGAACTTTCTTCTCACAGACCCCAACTT
This sequence comes from Mesocentrotus franciscanus, assembly GCA_037976565.1. Classification (NCBI taxonomy): domain Eukaryota; kingdom Metazoa; phylum Echinodermata; class Echinoidea; order Camarodonta; family Strongylocentrotidae; genus Mesocentrotus; species Mesocentrotus franciscanus. The sequence continues at coordinate 5,616,278 of CP137679.1, forward strand.
CTAGGGCAGCATTTACAAAAGAATCACAAAGAAGTGTACAAAAACCATCTACATTCAACTGTGACGTTGACCTTTCAATTGTACTTAGCTCACTTTTTATTTTATCTACGTAATTATCTAGATTTGATTTAAAGCTAGCAACTTTTCAGCAGACCATTTAAAGGCCATATACGTTTCTTGCTTAGGGGATATAAATAAATCTTTATCTAACCTTGAGGCTTCACTTGGTTCATCAAAAGAAATATCATTACACAATGTTAAAATGATTGGACAGTGTACATCTGACATGCATTTATCAAATACATCGATCTCAAAATTTAAGATATGCTGGAAAAAACTAGCTGAAGCAATCACATAGTCAACTACACTCTTTCCCCCATTCTTATTGTAACAAGTATAATTGCCCACTCCTTTGTCACCACCAATCCTTCCATTTACAATCTTCAGATCAAAGCTCTGACAAATTTCTAAAATTTGTCTTCCATTATTATTCACACATTCATCTTTATTATATCGTTTAGTATCTATACCATTTTCTTTAAGGTAACTCTGACAATCATTATTGTCATTAGAGGCAACAAATCCAGTCAAATCTGATATAACATCCTCAATCACCATAAAATCATCAAGTAGACCTGTTCTTGCATTAAAGTCCCCAGTTAAACAAAACGGGACATCATATTTGCCTTTCAAATTTACCAGGTCCCAAGCCAAGAGGTCAAAAACCTCATTAGTGTGATGGATAGAACCTTCACATGGCAGGTAAACAGCACCTAATATAAAAGCAAATCCTAAATACTTCTTATCAATATGAATCCACAAAACAGACTCGGAATTAGTACCAAAAATTCTTGTTGTGTATGGGAATAAGTCATCACGCACCAAAATGCAAAGACCGTGAAAACCACCCAACCTGCCATGATCACTTTCCTTTACATAACTATGGAAATTTGAAAGATGAGTGGCGTATAAATCAGGAGAGTTTGTTTTAGTTTCTGATAAACAAATAATGCTGTTATCTTTCAAAATAAAATCCAGAATGCCAGCATTAAGTTTACTTTGAAGTCCATTGACGTTCAGGCTACAGATAGATAGTATTGATGAACTTTCTTTCCGAGGAGGGTCGATACTGTCCTATGCCTCCAACTCAAGGAAAAGGCCAGACTTCACCAGTTTCTCCTCATCCCATCCTAGCACTCGGAAGAGGTCATCCGGGAGGATAAGGCATGTTTCCTCCCTTGGGGCCCGTCCTTCTTGAGGGTGCATATCACCCTGCCTTCAGTGATCCAAGCATTGTTTGTATCGATGTCATCTTTCACAGCCCGAGAAGCCTCGCACGGCCTGGCGCCAAGTGCTCCCCCACCATCACTTTATCAAACCTAGTATCCTTAAGCTTCTTCTTATTACGAAGAAGCCTAACCCTGTCATCGTGTCTGACAAACCTCGCCAGGATGGGGCGGGGTTTGCCTTGCTGCTGCCGACCAATTCGGAAGCTGGTGCTCAAATCTCCCTCATGGAACCCAACTCCAGCCTCTGCCGCAACCTCCACCACCAGCTTCCCAGTCGATTCCTCTGGGCTCTCAGGGACTCCCCTAACAATGATATTGTCCCGCCTCTGCTCCTGTTCCATATCGACAAGCTTGTCATCATGGCGTTGCAGCGCCTCCTTCACCTTAATCATTATTCTGTTTGAATTCCATTCAATATCAGGCTCAGATTCATCTCCTTGGTAACGTGATCACATGGTGGTCAGCTAATCTAGGCATTGTTGTTTATCTGGTCGTCATGGTCATCTACTTGATACGACATCAGAGAGCTTGCAATGATCTCACAAAGGTAGGTCTTATTTTACAACCCACTCACTACCTATTCAATCATAATATACTCTGTTTATGAATAATGCATATATGTTAATATACATGCTAATGAGTTCATTATACAATCTATCCACACTTGAGAATTGGCTGTATGCATCTATGATATGAAGCCGTCAGGCTGAGTATGATAAGTGCATAAACAGAGTCAATGAGAGGGGATAGATCGTTATATGAAAGAATGAAAACATGCATCATTTGCATAGAGTACCGAAGCTGTGACGTCATAAAAATATATTTTTGGAATTTCTCAATTTTTTCTTAATTTTCCGAAAGAGCATCAAAAATAATGTCCAAATGTCGAAAACCAATTGAATATGTAAAGTATTAGCTGAGATATGACCATCTGAATAAATAGATTTCCTATGGGAACTCAGTGTTATATTGCTCTGGCTCCTAATGTTATGAACCAGAGCAATATAACACTGAGTTCCCATAGGCAATCTTTTCATTCAGATGGTCATATCTCAGCCAATACGTAACCTATTCAATTCGTTTTCGACATTTGGACATTATTTTTGGTGGTCTTTCGGAAAATTAAGAAAAAATTGAGAAATTCCAAAAATAGATTTTTGATGACGTCACACTTCACCACTCTATTATACAACGAACTCCTAGATCCTTGGTATTTGATGTACAAAGAATTCATTTCCGAAGTCGAATATTGTTTCTTGTCATTATGGCTGACAAATAAATTCCAAGTTTCAAGCTTACTTTAGCCCACACACAGTATAGGCGCACTAACCTCTACAGGCACTGCTGCACATTGCGTGCTTAAACACTGTTTATAGTACTGGGAAAACTGCATGCTTTTTCATGAAAAAACATGGGATAGTCTCGGTAAATGAATCACATGTGACCACATGTGATTGGTCAAATTTGATTAGGATCTAAGACTGAGTTGTATAATATGACATGTTTGTCAGTAAATGAATCACATGTGACCACATTTGATTGGTCAAATTTGATTAGGATCTAAGGCTGAGTTGTATAATATGACATGTTTGTATGCACTTTCTAAGTACTTATAAATTAAAATTAAACTTAAAATTATAATCCCTGTTTAATCCAGATACTGCTGCACTGTGCATTTTGAAATATGAATCTAACCAGGCAACCACTTCACCCGAGTCGAGAGAGACAAATGTAGATTAATGTCCTGCTACAGAACATAGCTCCAACTATCTCTTGAGTCTTAAAAAACCTGGATGTGCTTCTAAACTTTCACAAGACCTACAGCATTCAATCCGTGAGACCTTGTAATATTGATTTCTTACCCAAAATCACTAGTGCCTGAGGCATATCTAGAAATTTGTGTGAGGGGGGCACAATGAAATAATGATATATTAATAGCAAGGACAAAAATTATCTAAAGGCCTTTCGGTTAAAAAGAAACTGATAAAGGGTCGGGGGTCAAATCTTGTTGTTGTTGTGTGCGTAATGTAAGTTGTTGTTTCACCCCCTAGATCGTTCGCCAGTGTGTAGGGCACTGACTTGGGTCATAAACAGGAAATATTGTTTTCAAGTCGATCTCTCTATCTACCAAGCTATATCACCTCTAAACTTTCTTTTGACAACTTCATATTTTCATTTCAGATGAATGGATTCGTCTTTTCATGACCGGCGCCCTCTTTATGTCATGGTTTGTGAACTATCTTCCATACTTTATGATGGAGCGTACCCTGTTTCTGCACCACTACCTGCCAGCCTTTCTCTCAAAGATCCTACTTTTGGCTGCAACAATAGAGATAGTTTACTTCCATGTCTTGCAGTAAGTCCACCATCATTCAAATCTGACCCAAATTTATAGAAGCAGGCTTAATTTAACTGACACTTCCACACTTTATATTAAAATCAGTGGATTTATTCTGTATCAGGACAATTACCCCCTGGAAAATTACACCCCAAGGACAACCTTCCCGGAGAATTACCCCTAGGACAATTACCCCCCTTCGGGGTAATTGTTCTCGGAGGGGAGGGGGTAGTTGTTTGATTGAAATGTCATGGTTTTATAATTTTTTATTGCCCACTGACTGTTTTTTACACATTGTTTTAATTGATGTTGGAATTTGGAAATAAATGATTTGAATTGAAATTAAATTGTCCCTCTGGTAATAAGCCTGGGGGTGATTGCCCTATAACCAATTTATTCTACCCTCTTTGCAGTTTAACCATTGAGTAAATTTAATATGTCTTTAATGAAGGGCTAGTATTTCAAGATATTTAGAACTTGTGCTTATATTATCGTTCACTATATTCAAGCGAAATTAGAAACATGTTTGTGAAAATTCAGAAAGTTCTATAATTCCATCTTTATGATAGGACTTCTGCTCAGCGTAGTCTCTTCACCAGCCTTCTGGTTGTTTGGCTGACATCTATCTTCCTAGTCTTCCACAGCTTCTTGCCGATGTGTTATGGAAACAAGGACTTCACCGAAGAAGAGGTGGAATCTCTGCGATGGATGGAGAGCTGGGGATTCCTGGTGCAAGGAAAGATGATTGCATAAGATGAGGGTTGGGAGAGAGATGGTGTCTCTGATGAACTATCATCGTAAGGAACACTGTCTTGTCAATCTCATTATAACAATTTAATTTTGCTGATTCCACTTACTTGTATAGTTTTGTCTCTGAGCCCTAATAGGATTATATTTCAGTGTGTTCATTTAATATCCTTGAGTAAAAGCTGTGTGTTGAAATAATGAGGTTCAACTGTAGTACTGGTGCATTGGAAGAGGATTGCATGAGATGAGGGATGGGAGAGGGTTGAAGTAGGTAGATACAGATCTTTGGGTTTTCTGTGCAAGAGATTCAAAATGTTTGCATAAGCTAACTAACAACTCAAATTATAGATTAATTTTAAGCGATGATTAAAGGATAGCCCAACGAGACTGCAGACATGCCTATTATCAAGTAGAATTTGAATTTTGCCCTGTTCTTCCAGTATGCGATGTAAGGCATGGAACATAATTGATATTAGTGATTGACTAATTCAAAAGATTAGGTGAAAGGATTGTTTAAGGTGGATTGAAGAGAAGAGTGTTTGCAGTTGACCTGAGGTTAGGTGTCTAGGTGCTAACACTGGATTGTAATTGTATTCGACTACTAGACTTTGTCTCTATTTTTTTTATTTTAAAGATGTACATTTATATCATGCCATCGATGGTAATGAACAACGGTCTTTCATTGTGTATATTTATTTTATATTATGTAAACTGGCAACTTGGCTGCAGCACTTAATGTTGTTTTTTGGGGTCATTTATCACCTTATACAATTATCTTTAGTATGTTTGTCTTCTGTATCTGCAGAATATGTAACAGTTGGTTGGTTTGTTTCTTTTGTTTCTTTTACATTACTGCTAAGAAAACATGTGTATGCTTGTAAGTAAGCAACCAGGGAACCGAGGCTTCAAGTCTACTTTGTTATAAGGATTAATGCCTTACTAAAGGGCACTAGCGCATTGAATTTGTTTCAACCCGGGACTTCTCAGTTACAAGACCACTGCTCTAGCACTGAGCCATAGCGCCTCACTTCATTTGCTATCGGGTGTAGATTAAGCTACAGATCAGTCTGTTATGTATCTACTGTAGAATAATAAGATATGTAGTATTCTCTTTATTGTGTTTTCAGTAAAATCAAAATCATCATTGTTCTTCCTAGATATTCATATTAAATCCTAAAGTAATTGCTATGACATCTATCAACGTGTAAAGTATATTTTCCTAATATGAATACATCGAACAGTTTCAGTACTAGGCCAATTTTTGCCAATTTTTGCCAATTTTATCAACTCATTATTTTTGTTCCAAGATGTTAGTTTCTTCTTCAGATAATGTATGGAGATTATGTTGTTGGTTTTCATGTCAAGTATTACATGGGGTCCCATATCGCTGAAAGGAATACTTATTAATGATAATCATGAAGCATGAAATATTATATTCCCCATTTTTCTTACTCTTATCTTTACTTCCAAGTAAATCTCCAAGTAAAATTTTATTGAAATCATCTTAGTCACAATTTGGCAGAGCTATAATAAGTCTCATGTATTAGCATTGTATTATTTATGGGAGTAATTACTCCATGGGTTTGTTCAAGTCTTGAAGCTGGAATATCTTATATTTACTATGTATATATTAAGTACCGTTTTGAACTTATGTATATTTTGAACAACATATATTTTCAAAAGGAAGTAAAAGTAGTATATTTGAATTCAAATCTATATGCAAATTTACTATGGTAATGTTGGTGGATAGGATATAAATTGTACGGATCAGTGTGTTTAAAGAGTGATAAAGCATGTAAAATGTGAACAAAAGTGAGATGGATACAATCCAATAGTGATAGAATATAGGGGGCAGAGTTATTAGATGGTTGTAGTGGGAGTAATTTCGAAGAGATAAGTTTCAAATAAGAGTCGTATGTGATTTCTTCACCCCAAAAGAGTAATCATTTTGACATTTAATTCTTGTAGATATGTCTTGAAGGGTTGAAGAATGTTGACACCTGACTTATACAATCAAGAGGATTACTCTAACAGTGAATACACTATTTTAATGTTATACATATCTCCTCCACAAAAGCTGTAATTAACATCTTCTGGAGTTTGTCGAAGGTTGTCCCACCTAGCAACAACTACATCATGGTGTCAAGAGAATAATCCATATTTCATATCACAGAGAGATGATGTAACTTGTGTGTATTCAGGTTTATGACAATTACATATTAATTACCGGTATGTCATATACATTTATGTATGTTCCTTCTTACCAGGGTTGTGTCGCAATTTTGTCTCAAATATATATGGTGTGTAACTGGTGTCTTCTGAAGAGTTAGAACATTCCAATACAGTGATAATTTTCATTGGAAGGAAATTAACACAATTCGAATAAATAATAAAAAGTATGATGCTGGTCAAACGTCACTGTAGTCGTGAGCCTTATGCCTGTATAAGGTGTAGGAAAACACAGTTTTCTGATAACGTCAGGTAGAAGTTTTGAAATGTGTAACCAGACACAAGCCAATAACTTTTGGGTGGGGCATACACTTCAAAACTATTTCTAAAAATGGTAGTCACTCAAAATCTTGACCATTACTATTGGGTCTATGGGGAAAATTATTATATATTCAAATGCAAATGCAATTCAGAAGTAGTTGAGATTCAAAGGAGAATCTACTTGTTTGATATGCTACACAAAGAATTTTGTAAATGTATCTGTAAGTTATGTGATACACGTATTCAGCTCTCGGTCAATACAACATGGTTGATGTAGAGGAGAACCTGATATTCCGGGTCTTTTGGTTCCACATTGGACAAATTGGAATCGGTGTAAAGTTGTAAGCACCAAAAAGAAGTAGGAATTTAGGGTTAAGAATCTGAAATGGAACTAAGGGACAGGACAGAGCCATTTGTCCAGGCTTGTCCAGTGACATGAGCTTACATCAGACAGACTCGTCGTTGTCGGGACACTCCAGAAGCAAGAGATACCTAAACTCAAGAAATAGCTAAGGATCTATGTTAATCATTGAATTGTGTTAATCTTCTGTTCAATCTCCTTATGTTTGTAGTTAATTTATATCCCTGTTTGTAACCCTTGTTTATAATAGTTTACATTAATAAAGGTTTATTTAACCTAATTATTTGTGTGAAATACATTTCTGTTTGCAATGTTACAAATATCATTTTGGCAGTACCAACTATAGTAAAAGATCCCAGCCACTAGGTCTTGCTCAATGCTTGCTTTGTGAATGCTTTCATGCCATAGACCATTATGGTAGTGGCCTACTATTGCTTGCCTGCTTAAAGTTGCACTTTCCATTCACCGAGTGTTTTCTTCAATTTAAACATTTTCTAACAGTTTGAGTGCTATCAAGTCTCATAATCTCTTTGGGTAATTTACAATAAATCTGATGGATCTAGATGAAGACTATGTTTCTTAGCTGATAGTGTAGTTTCCATGAGGTTGAATTGACATGGCTTTGTGAAACGGGTTTTAGGCTTCCTGACATCTCTGTAGATTGCAAAGATATGACTGTCACGGAGTAGGCCTCATGAAAGGATCCTGTGGCATTCATATAGAATGGTGTGTTGCCCCAAACAATAGGAATAAATGTTCCATCATGGCTGCCAAAATGGATTAATGTCACCTCTAAACTTCTGTATTCTATGACACAAACTCACAATGAACATCAAAATATTAAGAAAATCGATGTGACAAAGCTTTGAAAATGTAGCACTTTACTATAATTCTACAGTGAAATAAAGTACCTGTATTTCTATTTTTTAATCAAATCATCTTAAGAGAATATTGATTAAGCATTAAAAATAATTGTTTTCTATCCTACAAAGTTTATTAGAAATTTCCAAACAATAACATGATTTATTCATAATAATTGAAGATCAACAATCCAGTATGAACATGCTCATCCTGAGACAATGGAGTCACAATTTATTCTTAATTAACCACAATAATGCTTTGTAAATCTATCTCTTGTATTTGTAAATTTAGTTGACAGTCTGAGACTATATTCTTAATCATTAGATACACTTATAAAGATACTTTATATGCAATAATATTAAAGAGAGTAAAAACACTGTTAAAAAAAGGTTTAATAAAACATTACAACGCATACTTAAAATGGATGCCTTAATTGGCAAACGTGTACATGTATATAGGTGTATATATATATATATATATGAGCGCCTTTTCCCTGTTTTATTTTTCTCTTCTGATACAATTAGGAGAGTACTACGTAATTGTTAACATAATTATGAGGCAAGTCACTGTATATCCGTCTACACGTCCAATGCATGCTTCTGTTCATTTTATTCTTGTTTTTGTTTAGTGTGAAGACAGGAAAAAGAAGAAAAAAAAGAAGAAAAAATAGTGCTTATCAATTTCTCCGCGTGTTTTAACAGTACAACCTAGGTCAAAACTATAGAACGACTCGACTAACTTGACAAGTATTAAAAAAAAAAAAATCAGAATAGGCGTAAATAGTCAATTGTGACTGAACGCCACAAATTCAAACAACAACAACTGGCAAAGCCTCAGTTTAATAAATGATTGCTTGACTTAGGCTGCTGCTGTACATATTTCTTGTGTATTTATCTGCACCATTATCTTTGCTTCACATCGTGCTGTTAGATTAAGATGCCTTGGTGTGTTAAACTTAATGTTTTACATCATGTTTTTAATGAACTCATGCCTCGCTTAATAGGTATGCGGACATTGCGACCTTTTTTTAACTCGCGATAGCAGCGAAAGGGGTGTGCATGAAAGAAGAGGCGGGATATCCATACTACTACTACTACCACTACTACTACTACTACTACTACTACTACTACTACTACAACGTGGGTAAAATTGCATCATTGCATTATACCTTGGTTCCTGTTAACCTTTCCTTAGTAGTTTATTTCTAAGGATTTTTGCGCTTTACAAAGCTATCTAAAGCAACACAAAATACTATTAGATGATGTAGTAAATAATTGTTTAGAAATGTTGAAGTAAACATAATTGCTTTGAAAAATATGTATCGATAATCAATTGTAATAGTGTTTCCGTTACGTGGTGTCACTGGTGTGGTGTGTGTATGAAGCCCAAATGTTCTATTCAGCGCCTGCATGCTTGTAAATTAGGCAATTTACAAGGTGAATTAAAACATTAAACATTCTGCTTGGGAGAATTGTGAAGTGTATTTATCTATTGGGAGTTTATCTAAATTTTGCCTAAAAGTATTAACCAAATCGCACGAATCCAGTTTCAAAAATCCAAAATTTGTCAGCTTTCAGACTCCCACCTGTGCGTGCAAGCCCGCATTGACGCTAATGCGTCAGTAAATCATCCCCCGAGGGACGGCGCACAGTGGGCCAAAAGTCATTTTTGGTGATTTTTTTTTCTTGCCCAGTTGAAAGATAATACATTGAAGAATACCTCAGTAAAATATTTAATTCCGGTATGCACAATAAGGGTATACATTTACTCCTTCAAACAGCAAAATCTTACATATTCACAGTTTCAGTGCAAAAGTGACTTATTTTGATAAATCTTTCAATTTAACATGGAGTTTTTAAGCTATTGATATGAAATTGCTCTCACATATTCCTGATAGTTCATTTCACTGCATGAATGGCTTAAAAATGGATATAAACACAATCTTCATAATATATTACCGGTATAGGGTAATTCACTGAAGATGGACTAAGTATCCATGTTTTTTATAAATCCAGAGGAAATGTTAAGATTTCAGGGATTTCCACTTTAATTTTATTAACACCATTCTCTCTGATGTCTAAGCCAAATCTGGTATCAACTTAAAAGTTGATACCAGATTTGGCTGCCATCTTTTGCCTGTTTTTATGTTATAGCCGATTGTCCTTGCCACATTGCCCCGAAAATGTGTTTATTTTGGTCCGCGGTGTCAGAACATTTATGACCGCGAATCCTTCATGATTCAGCCGCGGACCAAAATAAACACAATTCATATCAATAACTTAAAAACTTCATATTAAATTGAAAGATTTATAAAAATAAGTCACTTTTGTTCCCCCTGGCCCACTGTGCGGCGGAGCGGCCCTTCAAAGTGGGGGGGACCAACGAAAAGGCACTTTCTGGAGAGAAAAAGGGCACCTATACAAAGGGAAATCTCAAAGCAAAAATATAGAATTTTTTACACATTTTTTACTACATTATTATTACAGGGATGATTCCAATATGTGTTTCTCTTTATATACCATACAACATATTGCTCAAGCATCATCAGTTGGGTGTGCATGTGATGGGCTGAAAATTCATTTGCGAGCGAGCGAAGCAAGCGAGGACATTTTTAAAGATTTGTGAGGTCGCAGTGCCAAAACTTACATCTTATTAAGAGGAAAAAACCCAATCCTGATGGGGTTATAGGCACATTCTCGTAACGAAAGACTGAAAAGGCCTTTGATAAGTAACATAATTATATCATTTATAAATGCGAGCGAGCTTTGGGGGAAATTGCTCTTAGTCGCTTGAAATTGGGTGCACGTTTAATGACGAGAGGAAAAGGGGACACTTATCGAATGGGATAAGACACTTATTAGAAAAGAAAAAGAGCATTTGTCGAAATACAAAGGGTAATTATCAGAGGTGAAAATGGGGCACTTACCGCACCAAGGGGCACTGACCAGATATGAAAAGGGGCACTTATAATAAAAGAAAATGTGCATTAGTTGTTAGAAAAGGGGCACCGATCAGATTTTAATAGGGGGCTTTTATGAGAAGGGGCAAGTGGCTCTTATTAGAAAGAAAAAGAGGCACATGTAAAAATAAACGGGGCACTTATCAGAGATGAAAAGAGCATTTAATAGAATGGAAAAGGGGCATACACGTACCAAATAAAAGGGGCAGTTATTAGAGGTGAAAAGGGACACTTATCAGAGCACTTATCAGGAGGGGAAGGAGCACTTGTCAAAGTAAAACGAGTATCTCTCAGATTGGAATAGGGGCAATTATAAGGGGGCACTTATCAAAAGTATCTGGAAAGGGGCATTTATGAGAAGGGGAAGGGGCTCTTTTTTAATGGGGGGCACTTATCATTAGGAAAAGGGGCACATGTGAAAATACGTCCGCTTAGTTAAAAGGGGTAGTTATTAAAGGGGAAGGGGCACTTCTTACAAAGTCAAAGAAAAGGGGGCACTTGGCACAGTAAAAGGGGCACCTATCAGATTTGAATAGGGCAATTATCAGAGGTGAAGGGGGCACTTATCAAAAGTGAGAAGGGGCACTTCTTGTTTCTGAAAAGGGCGCTTACTATAGTTTAAAAAGGGAACTTATGAGAATGGAAAATGGACACTTTTATTGCAAAGGAAAATGGTCGAACTTGTCGAATGAAAAGAGGCACGTGTCAAAATAAAAAGGGGCACTCATCAGAGGTGATAAGGGTAAGGGGCACTTTTATAAATTAATAGAGGCACTTTTCCTACGTAAAAAGGGGCACCTTTGGGGTACTTGAAAAAGTGGGGGCGCTGTGCATCTGGTCGATCTGCACCCCCTAGGCTAAAAGCGGTTCTCTGCCACTGGTCTCAAGACACTTCACACCAGCATCTTCAGCATGAGAGCAGTCAGCAAAATCGCTATGATCGCATGCAAACAGGCTGGGCTCTGTCCCGATGCAAGAGACATCGTCAAGCAAAACGGCCCCGGTTCCCTCACCAAACTTGGCCTCTCTGTAAGCCAACTCAGCCCTCTCATATCCCAGCATCTTACAGGCCACGTTTGCCTCCTCCATCCCCCAGTAGTCATCGCAGACCGTCCCCCAGCTTCGGCCTTGGAATACTTCTACCCTGCCCTCACTTGGCCGGCTGCCGTTCACAAGGCGGATGATGGCTGAATTGTCAATGGAAGGGTTGGCTGCAGCAAAAAATATGGAAAAAAATGAGAGTCAATAAACTAGTTGACTACTGAATCCTCTCTTTAGCTATATATATATAGGCTAATACACTTAAATCTGTCTGGAAAGGCTGGAAATTAGGCTATCCAAAGGAAAAGGGTTACAAATTAAGGGTTACATGTCCTATATAACACGTATTCCTCGCAAGACATATTATGAATGGCTCTGAACGTCAAATCACTAATCAAGAAAGACATTTTGAAGAAATATTAGAAAATTCTATCGAGAATTTTCCTTGAACAAGGTGTAGAATTAAACTAGATGGATCTTCGACTGCGCGCAGTCGAAAATGATGCCTCCGCCATATAGAGCGATTTTACAAACCAAAACCAATTTTAAAAATTCAAGTTTGATTGTATAATCCATTTACAGGTTCTCAGAATATCGTGATTACAAGCTATTTTTGCATACATAGTGAGCCCATGCAGTGACATTTGACCTTTGACCTCATGACCCTTAAATCTAATCAATTCATTGGCTCTGCAAGATACATATACATGTTCTGAGTTTTATAGTAATCCGTCTGTCGGTTCTAATGATAATGCGTTCACAAGCTATTTTTGCATACATAATGAGCCCCATGACATTTGACCTTTGACCTCGTGACCCCAAAATCGAATCAGTTCATTAGCTCTGCAAGATGCATACTTGATTCAAGTTTGGCGGGAATCCATCAATCGGTTCTTGAGATAACGCGATCACGAGAACGGAACGTACAGACGGACGGACAGACAACCCGAAAACATAATGCCTCCGGCTACTTCGTTGCGGAGGCATAAAAATAGATGTGCATTTGAATATATGTGCAAGTGTAAAAGATAATTGCCTCTGCAACCAAAGGTGGTGCCGGAGGCATTATGTTTTCAGGTTGTCCGTCCATCAGTCCGTCCCGCTTTTTATTACTCGATATATAACTCAAGAAACATTGATCGAAAGGAATTTAAGCAAACTTGGAACAAGTATGTACGAGCATACAAGGATGAAGTGATTAGATTTTGGGTGTAAAAGGTCACAAGGTGATAAAAGTGTTAACAACTACCAGAAAATAGCTTTTTACTGTGATAACTCGAGAACCATTGAATGGATTTTAACCAAACTTGGATCCAGTATGTATGAACATGCAAGGATGAACTGATCAGATTCGGGTGTTAGCTCAGGTCAAAGGTATTAAGGGTTATACAAATGTTTAAAACTACCGCAAAATAGCTTGTTACCACGATTGCTTGAAAAGCATTAAAGCAATTCAAACCAAACTTGGATGAATTGTGAATGAGTATGCAAGGATGAACTGATTGAATTTTGGGTGTGAGAAGTCAAAGGTCACAGGATCATAAAAGTGTTTAAAAATGCCAACAAAAATATATTTGTATTGTGATAACTTGGCAAAACTTAAACCAAAGTAGACCAAACTGACCCAAGTACAGTTTATGTATGAGCATGAATAGATTAAATAAAAAGATGTGGGTTTGGAAGGTTAGATGCTAAAAGGCACAGTATATATTAGAGGCATATATTAGAGGCATATATTAGAGATGCAGTCACATATTCATCTTGGTTTATTTTCTCAAGCAAATAGAACACCAGAATGTCTAGATACCTTCTGATCCTGTTCTGCAGGTCACACCAACATCTTTGGAGTGGTCGCAGTTGTGGACACCCAATCCAAGATGGCTGCACTCATCAAGACTGGCCTCGTTGCCTTGGCAACGCACATTATCCATCAAGATAGGTCCCGAGCCTCTGATAATCCACCTCAAGTCGGTGGTCGAGTACTCCAAGTCGGCTCCCTCGTACCCTAGCATCCTGCACACGACCTCAGCATTCGTCTGCTCCCACAGGTCGTCACAAACAGTTCCCCATTGGCCATTGTAAAGGACTTCAAGTCTGCCCTCGTGTGGTACATTGCCATCAACCAGACGCACTTCCTCTACAGAGGCTGCATGCATGGAGAGGAATTTGGGCAAGACACTCTTTCTGGTTTACATGTGCACTATAAAATATTTTTCAATTTTTTGTTCCTGGTCACATTTAAAAAATACTGATCAATACGCTAATATAGTGAACTGTCACAGTGTTCCTAATAGGGACTTTTAAATTTTACACGACGAGAACGTGGACTGCCACGGTGACATCCTTTTAAGGTAATGTGACGTCCTTTTAAGACACTGCCGGGCACGGGCCAGTGCCTTGAAAGAATGGCACGCGTTGCAGTCCAATACGTCGACGTGCAAATCTAAAAGTCCCTAGTAACAAATTTCCCCAAACCTTAGGTAACTAGTACTACAGGTATGTAGTAAGTTACAACTGGATGGCAATACGGGAGAAGCGTTATCATGGTTTGAATCATATCTTTTACACCGGGCACAATGTAATGAATGTACCTCCTTACTAGGTAAAACATCTGACGCGCTAACGTTTTAACTAGAGTCCTTAAAATAAACATATGGATATTGGGGCCCCTCCTTTTCACTCTTCTCATGAACGATCTTCCATCAGTCATCGAGCACGATAAGGTGAATATGTATGCAGATGACACTGCCCTTATGTACAGTTCTTCCAATCCAAGGGAAATCGAAACATGTCTTAATCATGATTGTTTGAGAAAGTGGTTGGAAAGAAACCATCTTACCCTGAATACGGACAAAACATGCTTCATGATTTTTGGAACACCGCAGAAATTGCTGAACTTGCAATACATAAAAGTTTCTAATGTACCAATTAAGCAAGTTCAAAATGTAAAATATCTTGGAGTTTGGACCACATGACTTGGCAGGATCATGTGAAATACAGTTCAAATAAAATCGCCTCTAGGTTGGCCCTACTTCGTAGAGTCAGGAAATATCTTACAATTGATAGTGCTAAACTACTTGCCAATTCTCTTATTCTTCCATACTATGACTACTGTAGTGTCTCATGGAGTAATTGCAGTAAAAGAAAAAAAGATATCTTGATTAAGCAACAGAAGCAGATGGCAAGAATATTAAAATAAACACATTGATTTCCACCTCCGAAATGTTCAGTACCCTGACATGGACTGATATGGAAACAAGATGAGAGTTCCAGAAAAGTAAATTAATGTATGATATTATGAATAATAGTGCCCCATCATATTTATATGATATGTTCACCCTGTCCGCATGGGCGGAATTCTTTGTTTTGTATCTATGAGTATGGTCATAGATACAAAACAAAGAATTCTGAAAATTTGGGCGTTATTATTCCAAAAATTAAAACATAATGTGGAAAACGTGCCTTTTCAGTTGATGGCGCTCTTCTGTGGAATAGCCTACCCCACTCAGTGCGAATTGCTCAGACCAAGAATGCATTTTGTTCTCTATATTTTAAGCAGTGATGTTAAAGATTGGTTTGCCTTTCTTTCTTTCGTTAATATTTACATAAATTTCTCAATATGATAATGTACTATAATTTGAACAGATCATTGATAATAATCAGTGTATACGCTAATTTGTAATTTTTATCGATTTGTAATTGCTCATTGAAAATTATCATTCTTACTACGGCTTTGTTCATTATTCACTCTTATTCTTTATTCTCAAATACTTATTTTCTGTTATATGTATTGATGTTTTCGATGATGTTCATATATGTTGCATTTGTTTACAGGGCCCCCTGCAAGCCCCCCTGGAAAACAGTACTTTGATTACTGACGGGGCTACCCTGTTTAAATAAAACGGAATAAATAAATAAATAAATACAAGTAAATAAATGTCCTGTTTTCAGACCATATGCTATATCTATATCTGGCAACAATATCGCTGTAACTCATGTATGTTGTAACCTAACGTAAACTATCAATCTGGACCCTGTCTTTTTTTAATCATTTACAATTAATTATCTCACAAGCCTTTATTAGATGGGGCCTGTATATATATTCAAAAACTCAAAAGATTATATAAATCACCTGTTGAGTTTAAACACATAGCCTGCAGCTTCGCCACAAACCCCTGCTCTTCCGTCTCAGAGTCTGACATGAATAGAAGCCATGCCTGGTTGGAATTCAAATGGAGGGGTGCAGGAACATCCCCTCCTGTCCATCGACGCACCATGTTCTTGGGTGTAATGTCCTGTGATCCCACAACCAGGTAGTCATATATGGGCTCAGTGCTGAATGCCATGAAAGTGATGTGGATGGAGCAACTGTCTGAGGTTGTCACTTGCCACAGGATGGTTGCATTACTTGCGTAGTTGCTTGGAAAGCTAGGGGATCCAATATAATAATCCTGTCCCTCCCTTAGAGCGATAGGTCCACCTGAAACAAGACAGTTAAAACAAGATGAATATGACTGCATCTCTATACGCCTCCGCCTATGTGTATGTTCATTAATCGAGGATCCTGTGACCTCGGAAATCCAAACTATTTTTTCATTTAATCTTATTATACTCCTATATTTTTTGAGCCCAGTTTGGTTGACATCAGTACATTTTTTTATTCGCAATAATAGGATATTTTCTGTGATTTTAACATTTTTAAAGATCCTGGGATTTTTCACATTTCATCTCTTAATAACACCTACATTCTAATCAGTTCACCCTTGCATGATGAAACATACTTCATCCACGTTTGGTTTAAATTGCTTCAACGCTTTTGAAGTCATTGCAGTAATGAGATATTTTCTTATATTTTTAAACACAACCTTTGAATTTTGAGCTATTCCACCCAAGATCTAATCAGCAAATCCTTGCATGCTCTTACATACTCTATCTAAGTTTGGTTTGAATTACTTTAATATTTTTCAAGTTATCCCAGTAATGAGATATTTTCTGGAATTTTTAACACCTTTATGACCCTGTGACCTTTGACCTATTCCAGTATTTCTATTTTGCTTGTCAATAGATGATATAAATGTTAGCTCACTGCCTTTGTCACCCAGGTGATTTATGTATTAAGCACAAGAGCTGAGAGCCCCTCTGCTCTCAATTCCAGAGACCTTAAAACATTTCTTGGAATGATAAGAATGAGGTGAAATTCAACACCCATTGCAACAGAAAGAGCTCAAAAGGTGATTTTTTTAAACATTGATATGACCGTTTCCATAGCACATATTGAACAATCAATCATCATCATACCTGTATAATCCAAATTCTCACCAATAGCCCATGGTGCTTCACTAGTCAAATCTGGTGATAAATACAAGAAATATACATTGACAAACAAACCACATGAGTTGGGTAAACTAGTGTTTGAGGGGGTTACTTGTAATTATAAACTAGATCATGGATTAAATTACTGAAATAGACAAGACAAGCGTGACACCTTGTCCATATAAGGTGGATATGCTGCCAGGGTAATTTGGAGAGGAGATGTTGACCTTTGACACGTGAGATGCAAACATGATTGTTCCATCTGTGTGTGAAAGATCCATAGAGCACTCTCTTAATTAGTTTTTAAAGATAAGATAAAGATGTAACAAGACGATTATTTGATATTGATGTGAACTGGTAGCCCTTTGTGCATTTAAACAATGACTTAATAAAGTGTCACGATGTTCATTTCTCTACTAAATTGGTTGGGAAATGAAGAAGAAGCATTTTTTGAAATATTGAATAAATCTGTAGAAATTATCAAAATTATAATGGAGGCAAAATATCAAAAATAAAAACTTCGAGTAGAAGTTTTGTGTATCCAACAAAACCATAATTACCGTTATCAATGAAATTTGAAATTCTGTTTAGAACTTTTGAATACCCTGTTGTGCCCTATCAGACAAGACAAATAGTTTATAAATAAGGGAGAAAATGCATTATATGTAGATTTTGAAATAATTTGCATAATTCATCAAAATCCATGCTTAATACCCCCTTCATAGCACATACACAGATTTTTCTTACGAGTCCTTACGGATCGCACAATTTCACGGATCTTTCACGGATCCTTACGATTTGGCCACTTTTACGATCGATTTAAGAGTTGTTACGAGTTATTACGAGCTATTACCAATTTAATACGGATTATTACGAGTTATTACGATGTGTATTTGCGGCAAATTTCCCTGATTTGTTACAAGTGGTCACGGATAACTACAAGCAACTTACGGACATTTTACGACCTGTTTACGTGTTGTAACGAATATTTACGAGTTAGTTACGAGTATTTAGGAGTCCTTACGATTTTGCAGCGTGTATACCATTCCCCAAATCATGAACAATACGTAAGAATACGTAAAGTATACGTATCTATTCGTAAAATACTCGTTACTACACGTAAAGTGCTCGTAATAACTCGTAACAATCCGTAAACAAATCGAAAACTAACCGTAACAAATCAATAAAAAAAAATTGTTACAAGTCATTTACGGACTCCTGCGAGCAATTTACGGATGGTTACATGTTGTTGCGAGCGGGTTACGATACTTACGGATTGTTACAAGTTATTTATGGAAAATCAATCCGTGGACAATCGTAAGAAGATTGTTGACATGTCAAAAAATTTGCCTCTCCTTTCACGGATTTGTTGCGAGTTGTGACGAGTTATCTACGGATACCAGTGAGTTATTTATGGATGCTTGTGATCGACTACAAGTTGGCGATCCATAAGGACTCGTAAGAAAAATCTGTGTATAAGGCAAAATCTGGGTATAAGGCAAAATTTCTAAATTCTGTGTAGAAGTTCTGAGTAATTACCAGAAGGAAGATTATTTTAAATAAACTCACATCAACTCTTACCATTAGAATCTTGTGTAGTCTGTCTTGTAGTCTGTCTTGCGGTTGTTGTTTCTGTACAAAATAGACAAATTGATGATATTCAGAAATGAGGTACAGGAGCATGTAAATGTAAAGGGAATAAGAATATAAATTTTACAATGGAAGTTTTTAGGACCATGAGCCTCCACTGTCACATTACAGGTTCCTGTACGCTGTTGACCATGCACTGATCAGTAATAAACTCAGTTAAAATCATGGTTTAATTGAATTATTCTTGAATTTTTATTTTTTTATAAAAAAACAGTTTATAACTATTATGTTAGTTGATCTTTACGACCTTTACTTTTGACCTGACAATCCCAAGATCTAATCAATTCATGCATGCTACCACCAAGATGAAATTGTATACCTTAAGTGGTTCTTGACATATCATATCAAGGCTAACATCCTGAAATTTAGTAGCAGTTGACCTCTATGACCTTTTGGCTTTGACCTTCTTAATCCTAAAATCAAATCCGGTTGTCTTCCAATGGTGTATATACTACTACTACTACTTCTAACTGTACTGCTAACTCACCACCACCACTGCTACTACTACTACTACTACTACTGGCCCTACTACCACTATTACTACTTTTACACCAACAACAACAATAATAATAATAATAATAATAATACAAATGATAATAATAACAATGATGATACCTGCACTGCAAGAAGCTCTTAATTCTGCCTCGAATCCTGAATACACTACAGAACTATCAGTTCTGAATTGGATCCGCATTAACGTTGACGGAGCATAAGTTCTGTTGAACGGGTCCAGAGACCGTGAAAATCTGTCAATTAGCATAACCGACTGATCAGCGCCTGATCCACGGCCTACGGTCAGCGAGTCAAAAAAGCTCTCGGTGTGAAAGCTGAGGACACTAAGAACCAGAGAGCAGTTCTCCGGCATGTTGATGTGCCATACAACATCCGTGTTTGAATCGTAGTTGGCAGGGTAGTTAGGAGAAGAGATGTGCAAACTGTCTCCGTCTTGAAGATTGAAAGTACCTCCTTGCAATATAATTCAACATGTGTATACATTATTGAAGGGATCACAATCAAGCATTCTTCATAAGGTATGTTTGCTACTTAGATAATCAGATAATGCACCTTTATCAATGATGTATTAGCCCTATCGCACTGCAGAATAACTCTTGCATGAACCAGAGAAAGACATTAGGAAAAGTTTGAACAAAATTAGGCAAACATTAAGAGAGACTAAAAAAAATGAAAATTGAGATCACTGTTTTAGATACAAGAAGTTCAAGATTCTAATAGCATAAAAATGTACACTCGTGCTATTTTGGTGTTCACAAATAGAAATGCTGTCCCTACTAAATTAAACACTTTTGCTTTGACCTTCTTAACCTTAAAATCACATCAGATTGTCTTCCAAGTTTGAAATTCACACCTCAAATGGTTCTTGACATAAGAGCGATAAGGAAATACTATTTTGGTAAAAAGTAACCCTATACTGTCTTGGATTTCACTTCATAGGATGACGACCCCCTGACCCGTTCCAGTTACATGTACTCTGATCTTACCTGCCAAGATTGAGCCACTGTATTACCCAGTACAAATATTCGTTAAACTCTTGCTCTGCAATTGCCAGATATATGTGACAACGTGCTAGATGATCTAAAAAGTTTATGTACTAGCCTACATTATCTTCTTATATGCTATTTACCCCCTTCCGGTCCATGCCATAGCAGGCGCGTAGCCAGGGGGGCGGTCGCCCCCAAAAAAAAAAAAAAAAAAAAAACGCCGGCCAAAAAAAAAAAGAAAGAGAAGAGAAAAAAGAAAGAGAAGAGAAAAAAGGAAGAGGACGTAGGAAGAAAAAAGAGCACGGTACAACGAATCGTCATCTTCTCTAATAATTTAATGAAACGTCAAAGCTTTCGCGCTCCGTGTGGGAGGGGAAAAACTGAATTCAGACAAGGATTAAGAGTCGAGAACGGTACAACGAATCGGCTTCTTTCTCTAATAATTTAATGAAACGTCAAAGCTTCCGCTACTCCCCTCCCTGCACCCACCCCTAGGGAACGCGCTTCGCGCGCTCTGTAAGTGTTTCGCACGCTTCGCGTGCTCACTACCGCCCCCCCTAAAATAAAATCCTGGCTACGCGCTTGTGCCATAGGTAGCAAATCCTGTGAGCTGACATTTGCTCCTGCAACAATTGCTCTGGGCTTTTTTTCATCAGAGGTAAAGGATTAGGGTTATGGATGCAATAGGGTTTTAGTGAAAACAAGTCTAAAACCCCATTTCATGGAATTGACCTTTATGATCTTTGACCTTCGTACTCTCAAATCTAATCAGTCCATCTCCTTATCCTGATACATACTATCACCAAGTTTGAAGTTCATACCTCTAAAGATTCTTAAAATATTGCATGTAATTCAGAAATGAACCTCTATGATCCAAAGATCATAGAGGTTCATTTCTGAATTACAGGTTTTAGCCTCATTGTTGCAATATTTTAAGAATCTTTAGAGGTATGAACTTCAAACCTTTGACCTTTTAACCCAAAAATCTAATCAGATTGTCTTCCTATATAGTGATACATACTATTCCTGCGATTGAAGTTCATACCTCAAGTGGTTCTTGAGATATCATGATAACCAGAATGCCCAAAACATAATGCTTCTTTATACGTGTATGACTTGAAAGTGTTGGATTTCGCGTGATAAAAATCATGACAACTATGCTCTACAAAATCCACCAATTGAAAAGTCCAGTTTTCGAAAAAAAAAGGAATCACCAAAATATCAAGCTAACAACTTGTACAGAATAGCCACATTTTTTCCCCTGTTTTCCTCATTGAACACTATGGGTGTATATATTTATACATACCACAAGTTTAAAAATAATACAATTTCACATTCCACTGAGGAGTTTCCCTATAGATACAGCTTTGACTTTTGCTTTTAAACAACTCAAAGAAATTTGATTATGATGCATATGAGGTGAAATGAAAGAGACTATGGAAGATCAAAGACCCAATTGATCCACTACTACTACTTCTACTACTATTACTATTACTACTACTACATGGGTGGCCAACCTGCGGCCCGCGAGCTCTTCTTGTGCGGCCCGCGGAGCATTGACAAAAATAATTAGAAAAATAGCTCATAAATGTAATGCGGCCCACATAGCAGCGATGAAATAGGGTAAAACATTTACACACAGCTATCTCTATTTCCATAATTTGTTTTCATCAATCACAACATATTGACTCGTTACGTGGTTGATACAAAACACCTCAAATTCCCTCTCATTACATTACATCAGGTAACGACATTAACATCACTCGCCGTGTTAATTTTAGTTTGTAAATTTCCACACGCAGTAACGTTTGTAAATATCAGTGGCGGATCTACGAGGGGGTAGGGTTTAAACGCCCCCTTGGGCTGCCGAGTGAAAATGTAATGTGCATATTGTGAGAAGATATTCAATTCATCTGGTAACTTAACAAAACACATGATAACTCTGGATATAACTTTGTATTAAACTGTTACTTGAATTAAAAAGACGTTATCATGCACTGCTTTTTATTGTCTCCATTGTGTTAGTAGATGCCAGGAAAACATCACTTACTGGGGTTCAAAATAGCAACAACAAAAATCGCCTCGCCGCTACGCGGCTCGTGGACGATGCTCTGCATCGCCATTGGGTCAACCCCCCTTAGCAAAAAGCTACATCCGCCCCTGAATATACATATGTTGTGAATCAAGTAATATGCTTGCAAAATTCCAGGTGTGTACACGTATTGCATGAGTGTGTGTATGTGGGGGAGACCTACGGCCCGCCAAGTTATGCCAATCGTTAGCTGTGGCCCGCGAGCTTTAAAAGGTTGGCCGACCCTGTACTACTACTACTACTACTACTACTACTACTATTACTACTAACTACTTATCCTACTACTATTACTACTACTATTTATTCTACTACTACTACTACTACTACTACTATTTCTACTATTACTACTATTTCTTATACTATTTCTTATACTATTACTACTATTACAACTCCTACTACTACTACTACTACTACTACTACTACTATATCTCATTACTACTACTACTACTACTACTACTACTGCTTCTACTATTACTACTACTATTTATTCTGACTACTACTACTTCTACTATTACTACTACTATTTATTCTACTACTACTTCTACTATTACTACTATTATTACTACTAATATTACTACTAATAATACTACTACTACTACTACTACTACAACTACTACTAGTTGAAAAAAATGCAATTTCACATTCCACTGAGAACTTAACCTATATAGTGCTTTTAAACAACTCAAAGACATTTTGAATATGATGCTATATAAAGGATATCATGCAAAGTCATTCAATATGATAACATGTTCATAACTGTTACCATTTGAGTGTTCCTGTGTCATCTGCTGGGAGGAGTTTGTGGTAGAGGTTGCAATTGGTGAGATAGAAGTCTCAACAGCTACTGCATATGAGATGAAATGAAAGAGACTATGGAAGATCAAAGACCCAAATGATCTACCACTACTACTTCAACTATTACTTCTACTACTACTTTTACTATTACTATTATTACTACTATCACTAATACTACTACTATAACTACTACAGCTCCTACTATTACTACTACTATTTATTCTACTACTACTACTACTACTACTACTACTATTTCTACTATTACTACTACTATTTCTTCTACTATTACTACTATTACAACTCCTACTACTACTACTACTATCTCATTACTACTACTACTTCTATTACTACTACTGCTTCTACTATTACTACTACTATTTATTCTACTACTACTTCTACTATTACTACTACTATTTCTTACACTACTACTACTTTGATTACTGCTACTACCACTATTACTACTACTACTAATACTACTACAACTACTGCTTCTGCTTCTACTATTACTACTACTATTTATTCTATTACTACTACTACTTCTACTATTACTACTTATTTCTTCTACTACTACTACTACTACTACTACTATTACTACTACCACTACTATTACTACTACTATTACTACTACTACTACTATTATAACTACTACTACTACTACCACTTATATTACTACAACTGCTACTACCACTACTAATATACTAATTCTACAACTTCTACTAGTTTGAAAAAAATGAAATTTCATATTCCACTGAGAAGTTAACCTTTAGATACAGCTTAATTTGACTTTAGCATTTAAACAACTTAAAGAAATTTGATTATGATGTTATATAAAGAATATCATGCAAAGTCAATCAAGATAGTAACTCTTACCATTTGAGTGTTCCTGTGTCATCTGCTGGGAGGTTGTGGTTGAGGTTGTAATCGATGAGATAGTTGTCTCAACAGCTTCTGCATATGATGGTAAATGAAAATGACTATGGAAGATCAAAGATCCAAATGATCTACTACTACTTATACTACTTCTATTATTACTACTAATACTGCTTCTACTACTACTATACTACTATTACTACTACTATTTATTATACTACTTCTACTACTATTACTTCTGCTATTACTACTACTATTTCTTCTACTACTACTACTACTACTACTACTATTTATTATACTACTTCTACTACTATTACTTCTGCTATTACTACTACTATTTCTTCTACTACTACTATTACTACTACTATTTATTATACTACTTCTACTACTATTACTTCTGCTATTACTACTACTATTTCTTCTACTACTACTACTACTACTATTACTACTACTACAACTACTACTACTACTACAATTATTACAATGACTACTACTACTACTATTACTACTACTGCTTTTACTATTAATACTACTATTTATTCTACTACTACTTCTACTACTGCTTCTACTATTACTTCTACTATTTATTCTACTGCTTCTACTATTACTACTACTATTTATTCTACTACTACTACTATTACTGCTACTACTACTACTACTACTATTACTACTACTACTTCTATTATTACTACTACAACAACAGCTAATAATAATATATCACAAATAATAATAACAACAAACAATCATAATAACAATAATAATAGTAATAATAATATATTAACAATAATTATTATTATAACAATAATAATAATCATAGTACTAATAATCATAATAATAATGATAATGATAACAATAATAATACTGATATTAATAATAATAATAATAATAATGATGATAATAATAATAAAAATGATAATAATAATAAAAATGATAATAATAATAATAAAAATGATAATAACAATGATGATAATATAGCTCAATATGCTTACCTGCACTGCAAGAAGCTCTTAATTCTGCCTCAAATCCTGGATACACTACAGAACTATCACTTGTGAATTGGATCCAATTTAAGGTTGACGGAGCATAAGTTCTGTTGAACGGGTCCAGAGACCGTGAAAATCTGTCAATTAGCATAACCGACTGATCAGCTTCTGATTCAGAGCTAACGGTCAGCGAGTCAAAAGAGCCCTCAGTGTGAAAGCTGAGGACACTAAGAACCAGAGAGCAGTTCTCCGGCATGTTGACGTGCCATACAACATCGGTGTTTGAATCGTAGTTGGCAGGGTAGTTGGGAGAAGAGATGTGCAAACTGTCTCCGTCTTGAAGATTGAAAGTACCTCCTTGCAATATAATTCAACATGTGTATACATTATTGAAGGGATCACAATCAAGCTTTCTCAATGGTAATAAGGTATATTTGCTACTTATATAGGCAGATGACACTTCTGAATAAATGAAGTTTGAGACGGACTGCAGAATAACTCTTGCATGAACCAGAGAAACACATTAGGAAAAGTTTGAATGAAATTAGGCAAACATCAAGAGAATTAATAATTTTCGAAAATTTAGATCATATGTATTAGATACAAAAATTTCAGAATTCTAATAGAATAAAAATGTAAAATCATCGTATTTTAGCGTTCACAAATGGAAAAGCTGTCCTTACTAACACTGGAGTCAAAATACTATTTTGAGATTGACATCGATCTTTAAAAATCTCATCAGCTTTCCAATATTTGCTGTCACTTTTATGTATTAGCTTTAAAGCCCCTCTGACAGGCGAAATTGATTTTTCTGCCGGTATTTCTTGATCTGCCATTATATATAGAATCAGAATTCAAGAGTTATCATAAAAGAATTAAGATCAAAATATCAAGCTTACCCTGACTGTAAGTGATCAAAAAGGAATGTTCACCGCTTGATGGTGTAGTAGCTATAAGGCACACCACACCCGCATCCTCGTTGTGAGTACAATCCTCCACGCCAAAGCCTCGATGTGTACAGTTTGACAGGCTAGCCTCGTCCCCATTACAAGCCACGTTATCGAGCCACGTGGGACCCGTGCCATAGCCGAAGTAGGCATTACCCGGAGCCCAGTCAGCGCCCATGGTGTAACCCAACATTCTGCAGACAACAGATGCGTCCGCTATGTCCCATAGGTCATCACAAACAGTTCCCCATTGATTGTTGTGGAGGATCTCCACCAGTCCCTTGTGAGGCTGCCCTCCGTTTACAAGACGGATATCCTGGATGTCTGGTCCTGCAGTCGTTTCCCATGGTGTTGTCGTGGTTTGTGTCATTATAGCTTCGGCCATTTCTGGAGGCATAACAAATTTCATCTTCATTGAAACATCATATACCTCCCGTAGTTAATCACTTGGCTACTGAATTCTCTCAATACCATAATATTAATACAGGACCCACCTGGTTTCAGTAGGTAATTGGTTAATGCGCATTTGATCAATCTTCCTATACCATATCAAACAAGAGGTCCTAACCTGAGCCGATGGAAGTAGGGGCCTCACAATAAGGAACCTAGCATCTATCCCCTTTGCACCAGGATCCTTGGATCTATTGGAACAAAAGGGCAGTTTAGAGGTGCTGCTCCCAAGTCCCCTGCAAGGGCAGGTATGCCATTCAAACAAATTTAGGTCTTCTTCACATTCCTACAATGTGTATCCACAATCCATAACAACATTTTGGTATGAAATCATATCTAAACCTCATGATCTATAAGCATATGAAATTTAAAAATTGAGGTTAACTAGGCAATTTGAAGAGATATCTTAGATTCAAATGGAACAATTTTTAAATCCATTTTTAGACAGTTTTCAAGAATAATGGATGGTGGATATTGAAGGCTGCCCTCGAATCCCCTCAGGGAGCACATACTCTATTTGAGCTATTTATCTCCCTTGCCTAAGAATGATTCCTACCAAGTTTGGTTAAAATCTGGCCATGCTTTTTTAGGAAAAAGTCAAAATGTAAACCAGAGGGCGTTTCTTTTGGAGGGGTCAGTAGCCCTTCAGAACAATTAATCTCATATCCCCATGCCTGAGGAATATTTCCTGTCAAGCCAAGTCAAAATCGATTCATGAATTTCAGAGAGAAAGTTACAATTGTCTAATTATTGTCATAGGGGCACTTTGGGGGATGCTGCTGCAAGCCCCCTTGGTGGCATATACCCCATTTAAACAACTTTAGATCTCCCTTTCCTGCAGATGATTCCTACATATTTTGATTAGAATCCACCCATGGGTTTTCAAGAAGAAGAAGAAAATGTCCAATAACTGCCACTGAGGAAGTTTGGGGCGCTGCCCGAGGAGATGCATGGCATATTTGGAGATGCACAGCAAATATACACTAGTGGGGAAATATTGACACTGCAACAGACTGTGACTGTGGGCAAGGCCCACATGCCATAGATCATCTACTGAGCTGTGACATACTGCATGATTCATGTACTGAGAGGGACATGGCGGAGACCAATGGCGTGGCTCTTAGGCTCTATATCTTTGGCTAGGTACTGGCCAGAAATGTGCTGACAAGATATGATGACAGTATTTGAAATGACTACCCGACTATGTTGTGGACATGCTTACATACACACCTTCGTTTGGCTTGCACTCCACACCGGCATCCTCGGAATGCTGACAGTTGTGTACTCCAATATCATCATGTTGACACTTAAGGATGTTATCCCAAGGGACCAAGCAATCAACTTCGTCAAGCCAGATTGGTACCGTAGGCAGGCCAGACCCAAATTCTGCCCTGACGCTGGCCCGTATGGCGCCCTCTCGGTACCCCAGCATCCTGCATACAGTGCTGGCTTCGTCCAGACCCCACAGGTCATCGCAGATAGTTCCCCATTCACCGTCGATTTTGATCTCAACACGACCGGTCCAAGAATTAGGACCCTTGCTCAGACGGACAATGTCTGTCATACTGGTTGGTGTGAGAGAGGGTGTAGTCTGTTCTTCTTCACATTGCTATTGGCAGAACAGAATTTTTACAATTTGCTTGCTTTCTTTGCCTCTCTGCATGGTCACTCATTTGCCATACATTGGGGGAAGGATTGCTTTTCGAAAGACAATGGTTTTGTAAAATGATCCATTTCTAGTCTTTATTAGCTCCATGACAGCCCTTTTAAACAACGAAATATATTAATCTTGCACTAGAAACAGTCAGATAACAGTAACAAATTTGGTAGATCTACCCCCATGGTGAATACAATGTGGCACAGGGAGATTATTTGTGTGGCATATAAAGAGTTAAGGATGTACTGAACTTTAAAGAAGGGTGCACCAAAAGGAGAATAGCAATGACCAAATTATTCTAAGTTTTACATACAGGTTTTTAATATTACATATACATGTACTATCCTTCTATTCACTGTATGCTTTGTATGAGAACATTATTTGACAGAATTGCAAAACCCCAAAGTTGACCTCCTAAAAGTTCCTACTTTTTCAAATTTCTCAAATAATGCATGATTATAAATCATTCTGTACAAACTCTGTGCCCGATAGCTTGATAATTCATAGAACCAATGAAGAGAATATAATCATCCTGTACCTCTTGTGGGATTCCAATACTGCAGTACTCCCATCTGACGTTGGAATCAGTGGTATAGCACCAGGCCATGTCTGAAGTGTCAGGGTTGCGGCAGTAGTTGTGCTCCCCGATACCGGTATTTGGGTACTCTAATGGGTTCCTGCTGTGCTCATGGGGATACTGAGAAGTCCAGGCCTGACACGTATAACCACTGCGAGTCACGTTGATGGTCCCACGGTAGTCCGTAGCATAGGGATTGTTGTAGCAGTCACTTGTGCCTAAGATTGGGAATGGTGAAATTAAACAAGATAATGATAAATGGGTTGGAATAGCTTAGCCTCGTTTTCATATGATGCTGTAAATCACCTTAAACAATTATTGTTGCAAAAAAAATAGCATAAGTGAAGTGAGCTTTACACTCATTTATCTTATTACACATATAAACTGCTTGTTTATGCTTAGGGGTCTTTGTAAAATGCAGATATTTTTTCTCACACCCACATATTCATTTACATATACACAAAATAAAAAAATAACCTGCCTGTTAGGTTTACTGCGCGTCATAAGTGAGCGAGCCTTTAAAGTGAAGAATGTATTTTGAAACTTCCTGAAAAACTCACTCAATGTTGTATTTGCCATGCATCTGGGCTCATAGGTGCCGACAGGGCAGTACTCCCATCGCTTGTCTGAATCGGTGGTGTAGCACCATGCAGTGAAGGAGGAAGCCCCCACATTTCTGCAATAGTTGTGGTCTCCCAGCCCACTATTAGGGTACTCCTCCGGTGTCCTGGTGTGCTCCTGGGGTGCTTGGAGGGTCCACTTCTGACAGGTACGTCCAGAAACCGTGTGAGATACCTCCCCTCTGTAGGTGGCCCCTGATGGGTCCTGCTGGCACTCTGGAGATCCTGTGGTGGTAGCTTTTAAAATGGAACAAAAATAATATCCAGGCATTTTATTTTCAAATTTCTCAAAGATCTCATCTCGCTCGTGCAAAATTAATGAATTGTGTAATTCTCCAGCTATTTGAACCTGTCTATCTGTGCATTCCACCTGTCTATAGCAGTCACCTACATATGCACAGTATCTGATCTACTCTTTGGAAGAAATTAACATGTATATGCAAGTCCTAGAACCTGTCTAGAAAAGCTACCAATCTACAGAATCCATTTTTTCCTGTTTACATATTGTATGTATTTATAGAATACAATTACAAGTCTTCTGTCATGAGTTATATTCATAGGGCCAAAGTTATTGTGGATGGCATTTATTTGGTGATACCTGGTGATGTCGTCTCATCATTTTGGCAGATAACTCCTATATCCTCCATGTGCCGGCAATTATGGTCCCCAACGTTACGATGGCTGCAATCTAGAATACTATTCTCGGAACCCTCGCATATGACATCATCCAGAAGGATAATCCCAGACCCAGAACCAAAGAATTGATATCTCTCTGCCCTATCGTAACCAAGCGCCCTGCAAATCACTGTTGCTCCAATGGTGGTCTGGTCTAAATAGTCATCGCAGATTGTGCCCCACTCGCCATTGATGTACATTTCCACCCTGCCTTCATTGCGTGCGTTCCCATTCACAAGTCTGAGCTGGCCATTCGTAAAAGCTGTTGTAGAGAATGGAAAAACACAAATAATACAGAAAACAAAACTTATGTTGAAAAAGGTAATAGGGGCCTATATTTTCAAGTATGTGGCATATCACCCCCAAAATGGAACAAAGTAGCAGTCCATCACATTCATCTGTTACGTAATACATTGCAATCATGCCTGATAAAACATTGAGCCTGAGAGCTGATATCAGGGAATCATTCCCATTCAGTCGATCTCTCTACCCCACTGTCTACTGCTTCCTTGAATAAACTTTTACAAAGCCTGCAGGGGTATCTTGACCGCATCACCTCTGTCATACAAAAGGCAGGTACTATGACCGCAATTAGGGAACGTGAACGCAAAAAAACTTAATGATGACATAAAGAAGCGAGAAAACAAATTGTGTGAAAATTTAGATGAAAATTAGCTTGCCAACCTTTATGAACTTGAGGTTTTTTTTAAACTAGCAACAAAAGCTCCAAAAGCTTAAAATATCAGTGAATGATAACTCAAATGAGCTTAATGATTTCTCGACTACCGAGAGCAGTACTCTTAGCAAAACAGTATTTGCATCTTATAAGTTAAAGTGACACCACATTGAGATACCGACAACATCGTATGCGACATTGCTAAGCAGATCGATATTGCTATCATTTAGAGTGATACCGATCGGTTTAGAGGTGTCATAGTCAAGCAGATTAAGCACTGACTGGACTTGTAAACTTCATGGGTTGAATGCCTAGTATATATGAAACTTAGTGAACACGTATATTCTTATGCGAGGCCTTTTACCTACATCCCCTACTTCTCTTTTCACGTGCATAAGGGGATGAATATATTGGGATGAAAACATGATTTGGACTGTAATTCAGTAACAACAAAAAAGGAAGAATTGGAGTCTCTGCTGCGATATCATTATAAAAAGAAATCACTGTTCTATATAAGTATATCAAATAACATGGAACTAGATCAGGATTAAGTAACCATAATCAAAGCTGATCTCCATCTGCAAGATTACCTGTTTCAGGAGTTGTTTCTGCAGTAGGCCTAGTCGTTTCTTCGTTGCAATTTTCACGGGGCACTCCAATGTTGCAGAAATCCCAGCGAGTAGGGGAAGTCGTATAGCACCAAACCATGTCACTATTCCCCCCTGGATTTCTGCAGAGATTGTGGTCACCAAGACCATTATTGGGGTAGTCAGAAGGGGCGTAGTTATGCTCATGGGGTGTCTGGACGCTCCACTCCTGACATGTGTGGCCATTGCGGGATACCGATACATTTCCCCTGTAGTCGGTGGCGTTTGACAACAGGTAGCACTCTGATAGTCCTATTAAAATCAAGTTTTTGGGGTAGAAAATGAACGGCAAATGTAGAATTGGCGACGTGGGAGGGGGATGAAATGGGACAGAGGTAAAAGGCCACGCCGGTCAATCTAAAGACATTTTAATTTTGACGATGCTTCTTACAACAGTCTACTGACTACAAAGTCGATCATTTCGTCTATCTTTAGAAAAATCCCTGAGACCAAACATTATATGTGTAGCAGTTATTCGATCTTCATTCACGCATTTAAGCACCTAATTTAAGTCCGGAGAATGACTATATCAGTTATTTGAGTATTTAGTAGTGTGTTACTATATTGAGGCCGGGCATCCAACTGACCTTTCGGCTTGTATCTACAGTTTACCAGCATCATGATTATCATATATAACTCCCATCATCTAGCTACCCATTTAGGCCCAGTTTGATATGGGTCCCATCTGGGTCCCATCTGTCTTAATATATGGGTTTACCCATATGGGTCCCAGACTCCCATATGCTTCTTGGGTGCAGATGCCTTAGGGCCCCAGATGGTTTTCCATATGGGGCCCATGTTTCAGAGAATATGGGACCCATGTGGGTTCCACATGGGCTTGCTACCTGGGTTATTATCCTCTCTGTCTCTCATTATCTCTCTCTCCCACTCTCTACTTCTTTTTGCACTTTTGCGCTTCGCGCTTAACATTTAGCTCGTTGCTTTTTAACGCTGTGGCTTTGCATTTGGCGCACTGCATTTCTATGACGCTGTTGTTTGAATAAATTGAATAAATTCATCAATCCTGATGAAGCCGTATGAGCGAGAATTCAATTTATTCTTGTCTCATATACGGTTGTCTCATTTACTTCGTTTTCTATTTATACATGTATGTATTATGAAAATGAAATAGCAAAATGTGTATATTGATGGTCATCTTGCGAGTAATAACCATTAACTACTCTCATCGGGCTTTCATCATTAATTTTTCTCTTCATTTTTTTTTTTTTTTGATGGTGAATTATTGGGGGGATGATTGTACAGGCCATCCCCCCTACCTGAAATATTGGGGGGATATGTCCCCCCATCCCCCCCCCCGTGATCGACACCCATGTATTCAGAGGATGAGATTGATTGACAATTGCTGAGTTCACTTAGCCCGAGCCATAAACATTCAAACACTACATTTCTATCCACTGAGCTATATACATAGTTTCTTGATTGACAAGCAAGCCAATAGCCACACATGTCAGGAGTGGAGCGTCCAGACACCCCATGAGCATAACTACGCCCCTTCTGACTACCCCAATAAGAAAGAGCAAGAAATTATGCTTATATTTTAGAGCGTATCTGGTATGATAAGTATACCTGGGTGAAGAAGGAGATAATGGAAGTTTGTTGTTTGGTAGTTGGAACGTAAGTTTTATATTATGTTTTTAAGAAACAGACAGTTTGTATGAGATCAGGAGTTGAAATTTTCTGTCATTTTGAGAACCAAATTTTGCATCAGTGATATTCTGTTTCATTGAATTGAGTTTCCCGCAGAGAGGATTCAGTTGGTTTAATTAAAGAAGGAAGAGAGTCAAATGAAGAACCAAAAGCAATATATTTTTCATTTAATAATGAGAACTATGTTTTTTTGAGATCTCCTTACACATAATATTGGAATGGGTTTTTCACGATGAATGTTGTTTGGAGACATCAATATTCATAAAATGTATGTTTCTATCACCAGGAAATAAAGAATTTTCTGTCTACATGAACCTTTCCTGGTTGCTTATTAATGCATTTGCCCACTGGTAACATAATACTTTCACAATTTGATATCCCTCACCATTGGATTTTTTTTTTGGTAATGTCTAGATGATATCAGTCCGGTAGGCCTACACTGCAGGCAAGAGTCAGGACTAACAGTTAGCATATGTTATTAATTGTATTACCACTCCTATATTCTCTGAAATGTTATCTTTATTGAGGGTGACTTGAAAAAGTTAATAACTTGGAAGGGAGGGTGCAACCTGCCACACGCTTCTACCTCTTGGTTGTTTTGATCCATTGCTGAAAATATTTTGGCACCTATCATCCCCCAACCACGGATACAAATCGACACCCCTGTCTGTATAGCTCTTATATGGATGTTTAAATTCATGGGTAAAACTTTGCTTTTCTTAGCATTTGCTTACAAGAAAATGTTGATCAAATCCATCAAATATATACACAAGAACTATAATTTCAACCTGGACACCCTGGCAACTTCAAGGAAGCTTTCTGGGTGCATCAAATTGAAGATTAAAGACATTATTAATAAATTACCTCCAGCTAGGGGAGTGATGGAACACTCTGGGTCAAAGTCACCTGAAGCACAATACTCCCATCTAACCTCAGGATCAGTGGTATAGCACCAAGCAGTGAAGACATTGTCTGGGTTTCTGCAATAGTTATGTGCTCCAAGCCCTGTATTGGGGTATTCAGAGGGGGTCCTGCTGTGACCGTGGGGGTACTGCGAGGTCCATTCTTGACAGGTGCGACCAGATAATGTCTGAGACAAGTTCCCCCTGTAGTTGACCCCTGTAGGATCAAGCTTACAGGCAGGTGTTCCTGTACATGAAGATCAAGTGAACATGAATTTAGAAAATACAGAATTGGGGTTTGAACATGTTCACAGCAAACTTTGCAAAATATTTGGCGATTATACATGACATTATTTAAATCCTCATTTGCAAATATTTAGAGGCACACAACGTAGGTCCGTAATCTACCAACATTGAATCTAATGCAGGGTTTAAGTATATAGTCTTAAAACAATTTTGATGGAGTAAGCTAGATCGAGGATTCCCAAATGTTTAACATGTACCTTGCAACTGGTTTCAGCTTACAGTGAAAGTCTGTCCATTTTTCTTTCTCCCCCTCTCGAGCTCTCTCTCTCTCTCCCGCCCCCTCTCTTCATTTCTATATCCCACGTTATTATCACTATCATCACCCCCTTTTGTACATAGTCTCTTCTCCCTACCCTCTTTTATTACTCAGTTAAACCATGTTTATAATCATGTGGTTATAGTTTATAGTTATTTGTTTTAGTACTTAAGCGCCTTTGACGAACATTTCTTGTATTAATCTAACCAGACTGGTTGTTTTTTTGTCTATATGATATTGTTTGAGAGACCTGACCTCTACAAGCTAAGGTTTTCTTAAGGTCTCCTCATCTTTCTTTGTTCACTTAAATGCATTATATGAACTTGTTCCTTATAAGTGTTCCTTTTATATACTCTACCTGTTATAAATTTGTTAAATTGTATTACATTCATGTTGGAAGAAAGACAAATAAACTTGAACTTGAACTTGAACTTAAACACACAGCGTCAGCGGGAGAAGATCAAACTCAAGCGTGAGAATGGGAGATTTGGAGAAAATCGCTCAAAAGCGGGAGAGTTGGAGACTCTGCTGCGATATCATTATATAAAGAAATCACTGTTCTATTATAATATAAGGATAGCAAGTAACATGGGACTAGATCAGGGTTAAGTTACCATAATCAAAGCTGATCTCCATCTGCAAGATAACCTTTTACTTATGTCTTACCTGTTTCAGGAATAGGAGGAGTAGGAACACTTGTTGTTTCTGCAGTAGGCCTAGTCGTTTCTTCGTTGCAATTTTCACGGCCGGGCACTCCAATGTTGCAGAAATCCCAGCGAGTAGGGGAAGTCGTATAGCACCAAACCATGTCACCACTTCCCTGTGGATTTCTGCAGAGATTGTGGTCACCAAGACCATTATTGGGGTAGTCAGAAGGGGCGTAGTTATGCTCATGGGGTGTCTGGACGCTCCACTGCTGACATGTGTGACCATTGCGGGACACCGATACATTTCCCCTGTAGTCGGTGGCGTTTGATAACAGGTAGCACTCTGATAGGCCTATATTAAAATCACGTTTAGGGGGTAGAAAACAAACGGCAAATGTAAAATTGGCAACGTCGGAGGGGGAACAGAGGTAAAAGGGCGCACCGGTCAATCTGAAGATATTGTAATTTTGATGATGCTACTTACAACAATCTATTGACTTCACTTTCGATCATTTCGTCTATTTTTAGAAAAATCCCTGGAACCCAACATAATATGTGTAGCATTCGATGCATTCACGCATTTAAGCATCACAATCATCTTAGTCCGGAGAATGTCAGTTATTTTAGTATTGAGGCCGGGCATCCAACTGACCTTTCGGCTTGTAACTACAGTTTACCAGCATCATGATTATCACATATAACTCCCATCAACTAGCTAACCAGATAGTCCTCTTACTTCCTAACCTTTACTTACCAGCTCTATACCTAAGCTTCATTATAGCTAACTTAATGCTTTGGTCGCCAATTAGTCTGGCTTGCTTGTCAATCAAGAAACTATGTATATAGCTCAGTGGATAGAAATGTAGTCTTTGAATGTTTATGGCTCAGACCAAGTGAACTTAGCAATTGTCAATCAATCTCATCCTCTGTAAAGCTCTTATATGGATGCTTAAATTCATGGGTAAAACTCTGCTTTTCTTAGCATTTGCTTACAAGAAAATGTTGATCGAATCAATCAAATATATACCCAAGAACTATAATTCCAACCTGGATACCCTGGCAACTTCAAAGAAGCTTACTGAGTGCATCTAATTGAAGATAAAAAGACGTTATTCATAAACTTACCTCCAGCTAGGGGAGTGATGGAACACTCTGGGTCAAAGTCACCTGAAGCACAATACTCCCATCTCACTTCAGGATCAGTGGTATAGCACCAAGCAGTGAATACATTGTCTGGGTTTCTGCAATAGTTATGTGCTCCAAGCCCTGTATTGGGGTATCGAGAGGGGGTCCTGCTGTGATCGTGGGGGTACTGTGAGGTCCATTGTTGACAGGTGCGACCAGATAACGTACGAGATAAGTTCCCCCTGTAGTTGACCCCTGTAGGATCAAGCTTACAGGCAGGCGTTCCTGTACATTAAGATCAAAGTGATCACAAGTTTAGAAAATACAGAATCGGGGTTCGAAATTTTTCACAGCAATCTGTGCAAAATATTACGTGATTATACATGAAATTATTCAAATCACCATTTGCAAATATTTCCAGGCATACCACGTAGGTCCCTAATGTACCAAATTGAATCAGAGGCGGCCCTCCCGGGGGCAGGGGGGCACAGTGCTCCCCCACACTTTTTCAAGCACCAAAAAAGTGCCCCTTTAACTTTGTAAGTAGTGCCCCTTTTCCTATGCAATAATTAGTGTCCATTTTCCATTCCCATAAGTGCCCTTTTTAATAGTAAATGCCTCTTTTCACTTTTGATAAGTGCCCCCTTCACCTCTGATAATTGCCCTATTCAAATCTGAGAGGTGCCCCTTTTCCATTGTAAGAAGTGCCCCTTCCCCTTTTAATAACTACCCCCATTTTAATTCGGATAAGCGCACCTTATATTTTCACATGTGCCCCTTTTCCTAATGATAAGTGCCCCATTAAAAAATAGCCCATTCCCCTTCTCTGGTAAATGACCCTTTTCAAGTACGAGAAGTTACTCCTTTTCACTTCAGATAAGTGCCCCCTTCACCTCCGATAAAAGCCCCTTTAAAATCTGATCGGTGCCCATTTTCTTTCAACTAATGCACATTTTCCTTTATTATAAGTGCCCCTTTTCATATCCTTCTGGTCATTGCCCCTTTTCAGGTGCGATAAGTGCCTCTTTTCACCTCTGATAATTTCCCTTTTAACAATGATACGTGCCCCTTTTCCTTTCTAATAAGGGACCTATCCCCTTTTCATAAATGCCCCTTTTCACCTCTTATAAATGCCCCTATCAAAATCTGATAGGGGCACCTTTTCCATCGACAAATGCCCATTTCCTATTCTCCTGACTGACTTTTTTCATCCCTGGTGAGTGCCTTTTTGTTAAGGGTGTAAGAAGTGCCCCATTTTCACTTCTGATAATTACTCTTTTTACTTTGACACATGCTCCTTTTCTTTTCTGATAAGTGTCACCTTTTCCTCTCATCGTTAAACGCGCCCCTAATTTCAAGCGACTACGAGCAATTTCCCCCAAAGTTCGCTTGCTACGCTCGCACGCATCTATAGATGATATACTTATGTTACTTATCAAAGGCCTTTTCAGTCTTCCGTTATGAGAATGTGCTTATAACTCTATCAGGATTGGGTTTTTTCCTCTTTATATGTAGGAAACAACTATTAAGTACAAAGTTAATTGGGCAGGGTTTTTTCTATTTGGAGAGAGTGCAAAAATGATAATGCTCCCATTATCATCCAGTTTGCCTATCTATATTCTTAACAACAAAATACAAATGGTCTAGATGTCAACAGGAGGTCACTTCATTTTATACATTTACAAATTTTGCATCCTCAAAACGTATTCAAGAGCACTTAAAGACGCTGGAGAAGGTTAAACATCCCAAAGACTTCCCAGAGTCCCTTTTTATCACAGCACAGATAGTCTCTTGTTTAATTTCGTATATTTTCTGTATAAAATTATTTACATATGAAATATTTATGAATCCAATGTTAATTATGCATTCAATATATTTGTTTAATTTCTGTATATATATATATATATATACATATGAAATATTGTATCAAACCATATGAAAATGTATGATGAAAAAAAAAATGCAGAAACCAATAAATCAAATCAAAACAAATAAATCAAATCAAATCAAATCAAATCTTGTACTATAGTTAGCCACGTTCTGGCAGATATTATACACCTTACAGGAAACTTATGGATAAAAGCTTAGAAAGTTCCCACACTTGGAGACTCGCAGGGTAATTAATTAGCATACATAATTATGAACAAAGATCGAGTGACGGATCTCCTAGAGACCACTTCAAGGTCGATCTCCTGGATAATACAGGTACAATGTAAAATAGCTCTGGAAAATAAAGTGCATTTGGGGGGCCCTTTTTAACCGGCCCTTGGGGCAACATGCAGCAAAGGGGCCCCGGCAAACATCCACAATTGGATATACTAGTTCCTCCCCAAATATCCCAATACTCAGGTATTGGTACCTCGTTTGTTTGATCAAAGTGTACTAGCTATAGGTTGCCGGGCGAGTAGGAGGCGGATGGTATATCGTCTTCTTTCCACGTTGCCCCCCCCCCTCTCTCTCTCTCTCTCTCCCTCCCTCTTCCCTGGATGCACTTATGGCGGGTCTAATACTGCCACCTGTAACTTCGCAACTGATTGATGGATCCAAAGGTTGAGGAATGAGGACGTGCACACACTATTCTTCATTCTCTTCATTTTATACACTGTTTCAAATAATCCATGGGTGTGTTTTGATTTCAGATTTTAATGTCGTGACATCTGGACATGGCTATGTGAATTGATGAATGTTTTTAACAGGATAGACTTCAACTATAAATTCAAGGAACTTCCTGGCACCCTTGGCAAAAAAGTACATGTATATCGATCATATTTAGGCCAAGGCTAAATAAAGTTCGTGTTGTATTAGCTGAAATAAATAAATTATCAGGTTTTCTCGTTTCGACTATTTGTTATCATTGTCATCCCGGCTATTAAACATCAACAGGAAGGTAGAATGCAGTATTGCTAGTTTCATACTTGAGATGGGCGCTTACAGCTCATCTCCTGCACAGACGCCGGCTTTTACATACGCGTATACGATCGTGAGCAGGCAGCAGTGACAATTTTTGTTGGGGTCGACCACTGATCTGTACGCAAAAAAAATATTTCTTTTTTTCCGTACACATCAGTGGGGTCGACCCGCTCAAATAGCCAAAATAGACGAATTCATGAGAGTAAACCCAAGAGGGGTTCTAAATGGTTTTGACCTCGCAAAAAATGATAAAAATTACTAGTGCCTATTTACCTATTCTGCATGGCGTCGCTAAATGTGAAGTTTTTATTCTAAAACATGAAATTCCTATTCATAGGGAGGGGGTATGGGTGGGTGTACTCTGCCAGACCCTTCCCCGACCGGTAGTTTAGCTTTCTCTGATAAGTCCCCCCTAGGTCATTACCAAACAAATCGCCGCCCCTGCTGTACTTTCGGTCATTCCTGAATTGGGCAGTTCAGAGATACGTGAACATGTGAAATCGGAATTGCTATGAATTCCTCGGCTGTAATATCATGACATAAATTCATCACGTCATTTTGAAAGTGAAAATCCTATGGTGCGAAATAAAAACGTGTATTGATCAATTTATATAAAACATGCACAATTAACACGTAATTAATGCAATACCATATATTCACCTCCAAATACAGAATTCCCCTCGTCAATCATATTTCAACCGCGGCCCGCAGCCTCTGTGAAATATAACATCACTCGGGAAATTCTCATTTGTCGGTTCCTATATTTTGATGTATTGAACGCTATTTGTATAATTTGTCGAATATCATAAGGCAAATTCATGTATTTATGTTGGATGAAAAAATAATAACCTGGGCCAATATTCACAAACCTTGGTAAGGTAATTGGCGACTAGACCCTAGTAGTCAACTAAAATACCTAGTTATCACCTATGGAGTATCCAACTACCTTTATAGCTAGTTGATAACTAGCCATTGTGTGCCTTCTGGGCCAATATTCATAAAATCTTACTGAGGTAGTTTTCAACTAGGCCCTAGTAGTCAACTACAATCTTTAGTTAGCAACTCTGGAGTAGCCAACTTACTCAACTGAGAGGGAACTAACCAGTGTGTGCCTTATTGTGGAGAAGTGGGTGGAATGAATAAAAATAAGTACGTCATTCTAAATGGTTAAATTACATACTTTTTTATGAAACACTGGCATACTATTGTTTTTTTGAGATGCCAACTACAGTGTTACTCATAAAAGCTAAATATTAAGAACCGTTGAAGCTTGTAATTAACTAATATAAGAGGATTTAATTTTCAATTTTTTTTTTTTTTGCTCGTTGGTGCAGCAGACATAAGTATTTTTTAATTTAATTAGCAGCTGTCAGAGTCGGGTACACTTTTGTTATACACACTGTATACATAATAACAATACCCCGACATCTTATTTGTCCCTGGCAAAATTTGCAAGTACAGTATATAAAATCTCCGGGCACAAAGCTGTATGATAACTGTACTTGTATTATTTTTTGGGAGGATGGCAAAGTTTAAAATGAAATATATTTCTTAATTGCTGAAAAAAATATTATATTATTTTATTTTCTTGGACTGAGATAATATTTTTAACAAAATGAATCAAAGTTTTTTACAGAAGGAATATTTGGTAAGTAAAATATTAAGATAACATTCCTGAGGGAAATTTGATAATACTTAGCTTTTCTGCATCATTAAATATGACCGTGTGATTCCTACTGTCTTGAAACATACCCTTTTCTTCCCTTTCCGTGACAAATATCGTCGAATTCTATGAAATGTTGAGAGTTACGTTATAGCTTCTCAGTCAATAGAATAGTTTCTAACAATTAACCTATTCAATAAATGAATATTCTTTATTGAAAAGTATTCAAAAGGTTCATGAATGTTCATGAACATTTTGAATACAATGCAAGCTATCTCAATTTAGGCTATATTATCATCACTGAGCATGTCAAGTAGTTACCACAACTCCTTGACCATATGTTACATTATTCCTAATACTATGCTTTGCCAAAACCTTTGTCATGAAGTTGATGGTACAATGAAAATCCTTGGAATTTAAAAAACATTCTCATAATTTTAATATTAGTTGATGAATCAATGATACGTAACAGATAGTCATTAATAAGGAAGGTTTAAAATTAGGTTCTCTTACCAGTCGTTTGTCTGGCTAGGAAGCAGATAGCGCAGGCGGCAACAAAGGCCTTCACGAGTAGGCCCTGGTAACTCATGGACGCAGTCTAGTTAAGTTGACGCTTGAGCTGAAGGTTGAGGCGATGTCTCTACTAGTCACCAGCCAGACAATGAGAGTATGCTGGCAAATTTTTGTTCTAAATATTGGGTTGATACGAAACTTTCAGAATGTTCCATTCACTCCGGGGAGAGCCATATTATATTTTCAAGAAATATATTGATAATGGCTTATTTTAATGTAGCGGATACTTTTTAGAAAGTCTCAAATTATTGAGGACAATCATGTAAAATGTATAGAACTTCTGCTCAATTTAATAAAAGGGTATTTCCATTTCGCTTGTCTCTTATCCCCCCTCCCGCCATAGTTATCTTTCCTTCCTGTGACACCATAATTACGATCCTACTTCCATGTGTCGAATCCAGGTGCTGGATATTTCATTTATCCGGATTTCACAATCGAGGCTCAACCATCGATACCTGTCCAATAATTAAAGAGGTTAAAGGCCAAGTCCACTCCAACATTAATTTGCTTTTAATAGATGCAGAAAAACAAGAGAAACCGAGGCAAAAACATGTGAGTAAAATCGGATAACTAATACGGAAGTTATGAATTTTTTTAAAGTATGAAAAACTATGGAACTTAGAAAATCACTATACAAATTTCCCAATTTGGTTATCAGTTTGTGACTGCATTGCCTAACTATTTATCAATTGCTTTATATTTTTATCCCAATAATTTCCCTTTTTATCCCCAAAAACTTGATTTCCCTGCCTTTGCCCAGGTTATATGATTTGTATCATATTGCGTGCATGATATTTCACAAAACCTTTTATGAACTTTGAAGAATTTATTCTATTTTCGGAATATTGTATATTCATAATAGCCTAATTGATTTTTATATAATAGTTTATCAAAATTCCCATTTTTTCATGATTTAACTGAAAAATAAATACTCTATATTAGTGCATCCACACAAAAACATATTACTATCAATATAACTTGGATGCTGGTGTGAGGAAATAAGATTTTTAGGAGGAAAATTGGAAAATTATATTATCAATATAAAGAAAACAAGTAGTGGATAGTGAGGCAATGACGTCACAGACTCATGAATGAGTTGCCAATTTGTCTTGTGATTTTCAAAGTTTTTTCATGTCATTAAAAATTCATAACTTTCTCATTAATTATCCGATTTTGCTCAAACTTTTTTTGATTGGTTTGTCTGATTTTTCTGCTTCTATTGAAAGTAAGTAATTTTTGGAGTGGACTTGTCATCTTTCACTCGATATCTTCAATATCACGTATAACTGACTACTTTACACCATGATAATACGTTATTGTATAACATGTGTTGATGTTAAACATACATTCAGTATATTATAGGACCTATGATACTTCCAAACAAATTAGGAAATTGCAAAAAGGGAAGAGCATTTATCGGAACTTCCCCAGCCCACCCTGTGGGCATCAAATAACTTGTTCATTTTCTTTGCTTGTAATTTGATATTTTCACATTTGTTTTGGTATATAATGTGCATATTATGCTAGATTTGCTTATATATGGTGTCATGATAAGGAGAGCAAAAACGCTTTTCCAGAATAAACTTAAGCGCGTTTTCAATATCTTTCTGTATTGCCTATAGAGCCTTCACGGTACTTGTATTATTTTTGGGGAGGATAGCAAAGTTTAAAATGAAATATATTTCTTAATTGCTGAAAAAATATTATATTATTTTATCTTCTTGGACTGAGATAATGTTTTTAACACAATGAATCAAAGTTTTTTTTTTACAAAAGGAGCTTGAGTTCAGTAACGCTTTGTCTCTTTTCGAAGGTGAATCACAAGGCTAAACATTTGATTTGAGTTGGAGTCGAAAACCCGGAAAGCAAACGCTTGTGTTTGGAACGGCCATAACAACTAAGGACAAGAAAGTATAAAAACGGAGAAGAGTGTTAGGTATTGAATAAATGCGCTAGGCTTAATATGGTCGTGTTTTATGGGGGTTTGATGATAGTCCTTTCACGCCAGGATTTAATTCAATAACAATCTGATTTATATTTATCTTATTTTATTTCATTTTATACCAAAAAAAAAAACAGTGAAGAGGGATGTTGAGGTATCAAGGATCTACACACCCCTCCGGCATGTTGAAACATGATCATTTTATCAATCCGTGGGCGGTATGTTATTGCATTGACAGTCAGATTTCAATCCTAAGTAAACACTTGTAATGTAAACCATATCCTGATCTATATTGCTATCCAGCTCCCTATCAAATAATATCCGGCAGACTTCCGCATATTAGGATTAACGTGACAAAGTATTTCAGGTTGTTTGCACGTGTAAAATCAATTCGAAGTGTGAGGTCATGTCAAGTTTAGGTTATATTGATAAGTCACATCTGATCGATACATGATTGTAAAAAACCAATTACACACACGCACCCACACACAAAACCTCACACACACACGTTCACAAGCAAATCACACACAATGCCCACGCACACAACGTAAGCGTACACGCACAGGCACAAACACAGACATGTACTCAAAGCCATATTTAACGCAAGCCATCCCATGCACCATGCACAATCATAAATTCAGATATTGTTTAATTTTGAAAGTAATCCAGAGTGGCACATTTTACCTTGGAAATAAATCTCAAATGACGTCTTTCAGTAATAATAAAAGACGAAAATTCATCAAACAGTGAAGAGAGTTTTAAAATAAACCAATTATTTAGTATCAATTAATTGAACAATATATTTTAAGTCTGAAATATGTTTATAAAAAAGAATTAGCTGGAAGCTATTTTATTTTGTCTGTATTAAATTCAGCTTTCTTTCTTGTTATGATATCACTATTAAATTGTTACAATTTTGTCCCTCGCTTTGCTCGCTCGTAACATTTGAAACTTGAAAGTTGATATCCAGGTAAGGTACTTACCTCCCCACCCCTCAGGAAAATGACCCAGTAAATATGCCTATATGTCCAAAACAATTATTCTTTTGACAGAAAGTAGTCCTTTCTACAATTATTTGGCAAT
Source organism: Mesocentrotus franciscanus (assembly GCA_037976565.1). NCBI lineage: Eukaryota > Metazoa > Echinodermata > Echinoidea > Camarodonta > Strongylocentrotidae > Mesocentrotus > Mesocentrotus franciscanus. Next base: position 5,660,890 of record CP137679.1, read on the forward strand.
ATATCAAATTTTTGCCAAACCTACTTTTTTCAATAACACTCCTGTGTTATTGAAAAAAGAGTTTTAAAAAAGAGTTTCAAAACTCATCCTACGTCAATTGCCATAGCCCTGTGCATCAGTTATATAGAAGGGATGGCTTTCGGAAATAAAGAGAGAAAAAAAAATTATTGATATGAAATCGTAAGAAGAATAAAAACTTTCTGAAAGGAAAATCTAACCATAATAGAAAATTATGAAAAGAAAGCAGTAAAATTAAGACATACTGGTGAAAGTTCCAATGAAATAAGGGGAAATGTCATCACTATATGTACGAAAAATTTTAATTGGCTGAATCAGTAATGTCGCTGTGACCTAGTGCAAGACAACATTCCCATTTGTTTCAACACATACAATGACTAAAATGTCAAGTTTTAACAAGTGTATGACTCGGGATGGACTTTTCTTCTTTCTTTTTTTTTGGTGGTATTGCTCCTTGGTATTACACTCATGTATAACTTGCAGCTGCATATTGTTTACTTCTATTATTATGATTCGATATTGTGTATTTCTTAGGATGTAAATACTTTTGTAAAAATATTATACAATTCAGCCCCAGGCTGCGATGCATATTTTTAAAATAAGAAATTTTAAAGAGTTACCAAAAACGCTTTCAAAAATATTTATTTGGACAATCAAAAATACCCACCCACCATCCCCAATATCACCGCCTGTGTAGCATTAGGTTGTCTTGCAAGCAATAAGATTCTGTAATAATGGTTTTGTTGGTTTAAGAAATAAGTTATGATTTACACGATATTTGTGTTGTCTCACAGATACGAATGCAATTATGCATGGAGATTGTTTTAAATGCTTGTAGGTCAAGCAATCGAATAGGGTACAGTGGAATTTCAGTTGAAGGAGATTTGATATATAACAATGTTGTTAATATAGCAGAATATCATTCCTGGTCCCAGCTCGTTATACCATATTTTGTTGTTTGTTGTTAATTTGGTTATATATAACGGCATTTCTGTTGTAGCATGGTAATTTTAATGGTACAAAGAACCTCGTTATACCGACTTTCCGCTGTATACAGTGGGTTTGAAAGTATTCAGTGATTGTGTTAATGAATGACAGGATAATTGTATTCCCAAAGGACATGCACAGTAATGCTATAACAAAATAAAAGTTTACTCGGGTCTGGAGCAAATTGCTTGGTCGCACAAATATCTGCGGTTGGCTCCGCAGTCGTGGGTCGTGAGCCGAGGAATTTTGTCCCGGTCATGTTTTTTTCAGATCAGGGGTCTGAAGATCGGGTTTTCGCCCTCACCTCATCCGAAAGGGGGTCACGGAGTGGCCTCGGGGGGGGTGTCTTAATACGCGCATCGCGTATGATTTGCGTTGTGACATGTGTAATTGCAATTGGTTCATGCTATATGAATAAAATCACTGTTTGAAATATAGGTCGCCGACCTGGACGGACTTTATCAATTTGGGCCTTCATCACACTTACATATAATAGCAAGAAATTATATTACCATTCGTAAGACAAGTAATTCCAGGAGCCTCGCTCGATTTTACATGCGGGGAGGTATACCTGGAGGGAAGTGATGGAGCCCGGTTGGGAACATTTTTGCTGGAATCGTTGATGAGAGCTGGGAATGGGTGGTGCACTCGGGTTACTTAAAATTTTCCCCGTTTGATCGAGCGGTATTCCTGATGGCTAAACGCTTGGATATCAGGTTATGTATGGGGTGCAAATTTCCTCATTTTCCAGCATTGATTCCAGCACTAGTTCTGTAATCGGGTTGGATACTCAAATTAGTGTGTAATGCACTTTTGCTGGAATCGTTGATGAGAGCTGGGAATGGGTGGTGCATCCGGGTTACACACAAATCTTCCCCGTCTGATCGGGCATTCCTGACGGGTAGCAAGGGGTGCTCGTACGTGGCAATGCAGAGGGGTTGCCGACGTGGTTTAACCCTTCCCTGGCTACACGATTGGATTTCACATATTTTTACGAATGGGGTGCAGATTACAGCTTAGATTCCAGCACTAGTTCTGTAATTGGGTTGGATACTCAAATATGTGTGTAATGCAATTATAATAATTGGCGTGAATTCATGTACCGCCATGGTAAAATTATACATCTACAAATGACAGAATCCAATGTTAAATAAAAGCCACGAAAAATGCATAATTCGAACGGTTTGTCGTTTCCTCATTAATCAGCCGTGAATAAATAAACCATTATTATTATCATAATTACCATTCTTTGAGGACCTATGATCATGATGATAAATAAATCTATTTGGAGTAGTACACCTAGGGGAAGGCGCTTAGGAGAATAACAGAAATGGATGAAACGTGAGAGTTGTCCGTGACCGTGCTTCACAATCCACTGACCAAATTGCAAATTTGAAATTTACATAGGTTTAGTGATCTCGTATTTCAGGAATTCACAAATTCTGTATTATTTATGAGTCCGATTTATTTGAAATTTTTGCCATTCAGTTTCTCTTATTTTACTACTTTCATACCAGTGACTCATTGCAAAGGTTGAATTGTGCTTTAACAATCTGGACTTTCGATTTATAATCATGATAGCCAAACAAAATAGTTACAAGGTCATTGTATAGTTGCACGGTACCCTTTTCTTAATAAACAACGGTGTAAGGTAACATCCGAGGATTGTAATTAATACAAGTGCTGTAACCTCGATTGTGAATATGATCAAAAATATTGATAAAAATGAAATATAATGTTACATTGTCTTGACCTAGCTTAGTAACCCGTGACGGATATTGACGTTACGTTTATATGAATCCCGCATCGTTAGCAGTAATGAGATATCGCAGGATTTGTTTGTTTTTAAGTTGCCTGTTGGACGTCTTTTGAATTTTATCTTAGTTTTCAATGACGGCATGAATTCAGTTGGAAACACTCAGTCCCTGGGATATGACGTTAAAGGGAGGTCCTGTGTGCATAACCATTAGGCACGTTAAAACAATAATATTCTGCGTACAAGAGGGGGTTTTAACTTTTAACGAAGTCTACTGGACCTGCTGTACCCAAAAGTGGTTTCAGAGAAAAGAATGCAAGAACCTTTAGAGTTGAGGTGAAAGTTTTATCTAATCCGGAAAAAAGAGAAAGAAAGAAGAGCAGAAAGCGACGATCTGAGCCAAAAGTAGAGAGCCACATAAATGGAAATTCCTATCTAGGCGAGTACAACAGTGTTTGAGTAAGGGAGTTTTTGTTTTGAATGCATAGGTGGCTCTCTCTCCACTTTTTCGAGTACCCCAAAATGCCCCCTATTTATGTAAGAAAGTGCCCCTTCCTCCTTAGTTTCCATAAGTGCTTCTTTTCACCTCTGATGAGTGATCCTTTTTACTTCACATAAATGCCCCTTTATCTTTCTAATATGTGCCCCTTTTTACTTCTGATAAGTTCCCCTATTCTAATCTGATAGGTGCCATTTTTACTTTGTAACAAATGCCCTTTTCCCTTTCCCTGGCATTTTTAAAGACTTTTATGACCACTGTGACCTTTGACCTTCGACCTCTTACATCCAAAATCGAATTAGTTCATCCCTGCATACATTGAAAAAATATATACTCATACACACTTCATCCAAGTTTGGTTTGAATCGCTTGAATGCTTTTCTAGTTATCTAGGTAACGAGTTATTTTCTGGTAATTTTCAACATGGTTATGACCCTATGACCATTGATCTCTTACACCGAAATCTAATCGGTTCATTCTTGCATGCTCATACACACTTCATCTAAGTTAAGTTTAAATCCGTTAAATGGCTCTCAGGTTATTGCGGTAACGAAAAGCGGGAAGGACGGACGGACGGACAACCCGAAAACATAATGCCTTCGGCACTTTCTTCGGTAGAGGAGGCATGAAAATATTCTTGAATACACAAATTTGCCAAAGAAATCATAGACTTGGGGTGACACTTATCCCTCCCCCTCTAGTCACGTCCATGAAATTTATCACGATTAAATAAATAGATAAAACGTGGAACTTTTTAGAATGTTGCACTTTATTTATTTCCACATCTCGATTTTAGAATCGTGTATAAAGCATGACAAAATACACGTAAAAGAAATAACATGGTACAAGCAAATATTCAAAGAAGACAATATTAATGTAAATGTGGTTTGATCATTACAAGTTTAGTTTAGCTTGTAAACATGATCCCTTTAATACAACAACAAAAATATGCATCATAAGGGCTGAAAAGATACAATAGTGAAAACAAATTAGCATAGAGAATTCTACATTAAAAACCATATTTTGTATAACAATTTATATTTTTTAAATAAAATATTTAAGACATTTAGCAATAAATAGTCTTTAAACTTACGTTTGAAAGAGTTAAAGAATTAGTGTTTTTGATGTGTTGTGGTATCTCATTTTAAAAAAGGGGGTCCCTTGCATGTTATTATCGATCTAGAAATGGATGTACAACCATAATCAACTCGATATTTAAATCTAACTCCAGTATTATGACCATGACAATTTAGTTGAATACTTTGGGTAAGAGTTTATCATCATACAAAAACATCTTTAAAAAATACCTCAATTGTAGTTATTGAGGTTATACACGTGTATAACCTCAATAACTACAATTAATAATATTAAGATAATATTAAGTTTCTTAAAGAGAGGCGTGGAATGACTCAGGAAATCGGAGCTTGTAGTTATCATAACAATTCATTTATGTAATTGCAATAAGATGTCAAGAAGACAGCATCAATAATATATTACGCGGAACAAATACTCTAAATCTAATAGGACGCCAATATTCCTTAAGATTGGGTTTGATGTTCTGCAACAAAACTTTTCCATTTCATGTCATCATCTATGTTAATACCTACATAAAATACAGTTTTTTACTTGTTGTGTGACTATATTATCAATATATTGTTTTACATCATTCATTCCAATATCATGTATCCAAACATCATAACATAGGTTTTCTGTATGTTTGAGATCAATTTTTTAGTTTATAAACCACTGATTAATCTTTGCTAATTAAGTACTCATTATAGAGTTTCTTTCGTAAACATTTCTATTTTTATAAAATATATTTGTATCATCAGCAAATAATATAAGATTTAAAATATTAGAACAAGAATGCAAATGGATAATGTATATTTTCTTTTTAGGCTCGGTGTAAAAATGTCAGAGGTAATAATGTCAGAGGTAAAAATGTCGGAGGTAAAAATGTCAGAGGTAAAAACATCAAAACAAAAGCATGTTACAGGTTGAATATTGGTAATGGTTGTTTATTAGGCTTATCGAAAAAGAATAACGAAGGATTCTCTGCAGTCATTAGTTCAGCGCTGCTTTATTTTCTTCTTTCTTTAACTTTTATTTACCTTTCGACCCAAATTTTGACTTTTTGCCCGATTATTGCCGAGGTGTCTATGGTTTATTTTAACTATTTGTATACAGCTCATGAAATATATTGACCTATTTCGTTTTGTTTGTTTTGCAATAAATCAAAGTTTATTTGTAAGCACTAGCATTGGCGGATCCAGGGGGGGGGGGGTAATATGATTTTAAAGTTGTTCCCACGATATCGGCGGAAGATTTCAAAACAAAATAACACGCGTAAATTACAAGCGGCCGAGTGTATTTATTACAACGCTTGCACGATCGATGTACGCGCTGAGCAGGGAAGCAGAGATTCATGAACTATTGTGGATTTGTAAAGAGTGGACGTTAAAATTTACGTATTTTTCGCGGGACGAAAGGATGACCGCGCTTATGTCATGAATATTCACTAGCAAAAAAGCCAATCACAGAACCTGTCTCATGAAAATGCCTCTGTGTAGAAAATGAATGGGAAAAAGTGGGTCAGACCGAAGTGTGTCAGGTGGGTCAGAAGAAGTAGTACAGTAAATGAAAACACCCCATTTTTCGTTGTACTTCTGACAATATTACCTCTGCCATTGTTACCTCTGACATTATTACCTCTGACATTTTTACCTCTGACATTTTTACCTCTGACATTTTTACCTCTGACAGTATTACCCCTGACATTTTTACCCTGCACCTCTTTTTAAGAAGCAGACCCAAAATTGACCCTTACGGAACTCCACATGACACATTTTTCTTTCTTTTTTTGGATATATTTTTAAATAGATAACTGAAGATTGGTTGCTTTCATTTAAATAACATTGAATAAATTTCAACGAAGTGCCTCAATTCCATAAAATTGACATTACTGTACAAGTATACTATGATCAATACAATCAAAAGCCTTTTTAAAGTTTTAAAAAACACATCTATTACAGCTTTATTAACATTAAATAGAAGTTGAATTAATACGTGAGTTATGGAAGATCATTTTTGTCTAGGTAACTTCAAAATCCTACATAATATAGACATTTTCCACGTATTTTGTGAAGCAGTTTAAAAGAGTGATAAATATATAATTAAAGAGGGTATATTTAGGTATATAATTAGGAAAGGTATCTTTCGGACCATTTTTATAATATATATATGGTATAACTTTCGATATCTTACAACCCTTCGGTATAACACCTTTTGTTATAACATAAAGGCTTATGTAAAATGTGATAAGATTTCTTGATGACAATATTATCCATGACATCATATTAGGGGTGCCTTGCCATTTTTCATGGATAAGACAGTATATATATTTTTCTTTTATATTATTGGTTTTTAAAACATGAAGTGTGCAAAAGAACCTTTTAACATAGAAAGAATATGCATTATCATTATTACACACCATACTCACCAATTTTTACGAAGTATTCATTAATAGACTCAGCAATCAAGTTTGGATGGTGTATAATTGTGCCGTCTTTGAATTTTGTAACAATTCAGATTTGGATTTGGAATTTCTATCAGTAGTTATCATTCATTACTTTCCAAGTTTTATTAGTGTTCCCTCTTACACTATGGAATTTATTAAAGAAGGAAAAATGGCATTCTTAATGTCATTCACATATCTGTTCTTAAATGATTTGAATATTGAACATTCATCTTCTGCAAATCATTATCGAACCAAGGATATTCATTAAAGTGTACTCTTGATATTTTAAGGGAAAGTGAGCTTCATACAGATTCATAAAGGTACTAACAATCATGTGATATGTTAGGGTCATATTCGAAGTTATAGTGAGCATTCTCACAATAAAAAACCCACTTTCAGCTACTTCCGTAACAAATACATTTATATCTCTTTTATCAATATACAGATAATTTTTCGTATCGGAAAATTATCTGAAACGTCGGCCATAATAGAGCCCGGGAATAAATGTAAATTCATTCATACAGGAGTTGGACAAATAATTATTATCAATCAAAGTCTCTGTAGTGTGAGTAGTAGGATGATTGATTAAAGGATGAAAAGAAAATGATGACATATCTAAGAAATTATTTACGTAACTTAATTAATGTTGACATCTACAAGTTAACCTCTTTTGCGCTCTCGATTTATGAATTCTAATGTTTGTCTTGAATTGAATTGAACTCGTGAGGCGATTGGTCAGGTGGCCTATACAATTCACCTGTTATTAAATTCGTCAACGGCTTGTGTATTTTTATGAGAAAAAAAGCTTTCACAGTTATTATCAAACACACTGAGATCCGGCCTTAGTCCATATTCAATACATGTACCTTTATAAATACAAAATCTAACAACCCCACCTCTTTTGTGATTTTTATGAGAACTAACAAATCTAAATTCATTGAAAATATTATTCGGAGCAGATTCATTACTCAAGCACGTTTCAGACAATGCAATAACTTTTAAAGTGCAATTAAATGAATTTAATAAAAGTTGATTTCATAATTGCTATTAAAAAGGGCTTCTGCAGCTCAAATGAATCACAGAAAATAAGTTTAGCGTGTATGAAAGTAGCTTTCTGTTTAGTCTACCTATGGTAAAAAAAATTAAATCTTCAAACGCCATGACTATTTGTAAAGAAACTTACACAGGTAGCAGTCACAATAAAGTCATATAAATAGCCATTTGTACCTTGTTGTGTACATGAATATACTGTTTGAATTTCCTTCCAAAAAATAATTTGTTGTGCTTTATTTTACATACGTATAATTCACAAACCTTTAACAACAGTTAAAAGACAATAACATGGTCCATGGCTACTCATGAATATCATGAATCATCAATCGATATAAAGTATACAACATTGTATGAAAACAGAAAAACAAGAGTTTTCTGCAGTTATAAAAAACCGTTGTACTATACTAAATATCTGTATCAACAACAAAAAAACGTTGTACAGCGTACTATACTAGGTAACTTTATCTGATCGTAGTAGTGTCGTTATGCATGCTGATAAAAAAAAATCTATTTATGTTTTCCGTAAGAGATCAATATTCATCAGTTTCAAGTCTTCGGTGATACAGATGCCTGTGTTTTAAGGGCTTTCCTATTCGTGATCACAGACTGGCGTATTCCGTAACAGGTGAATTGTGACAATTATCGGACGATGGTGTAGTCTGGTTGCCTTGATCCCCCTGGTCTTCTTGATGACCCGTTCATAGATGGCTACTGCTTCAGATGTTGTTGCTGCTGTTGCTGCTCAGATCGCTCCTCACTTTCTAGCTCTTGTTGTGTTTTTGGCTTGCCGGTTCTGTGTGAGCGATCAATTTTATTTTACCCAGTTTATCAGCTGTTTCGATGACTATTTGATCAGTACTTTTGTTCTTTTTTTTTAAATCCCAAAGCACCTGCCATACTGGTGCAGTTCATCATAATGTGCTTGATAGGCATTAGCTTGGTTCTTGTTCGCCCTACCTTCTCTCCTGAGATCAACGATCACTTCTTTTTTTTCAGTAGCTTGGATTCAGGTTGTCCTTCTACGTCTGAGTTATACCTTCACACTATTCGACTCTTTGAACTAGTTTACTTAGTTCCTCTGCTTTCAAATTGGTTACTGTAAATTTAATAAAATCATTCAGTCTAGCTTTTGCTGCTCAATAGATTGTCGATGGTTCCTTGTATAGAGCTGTTGTTCCTACTATCTGGGCGACCCATTGTTCACTTTGTGCCAGCTGAAACAAGTTGTTTTTATTCCAATTCACTGATGTGCTTCAGTAAAAAAAACAGTATAAAAACAGTATAAAATCCAAATACAATCTAAGCACTGAAGCATTTAGTCAAAGTGATATATACACATCAATGCCTTCGTCATTTTAGTATTTTATTATTCCTCGCCGATGAAGATCTTCTTCTCTTTTAAATTTGTTTTCAGGTCGGAGCAGTCCACTGATAGTAAAGAGCCCCGACTATGCAATGTTTTTTGCATTCTTTTCATAAATTCCCTACCACAGTAAAAATTAAAAAAAATAAAAATCTGCCATATGAACGGGAAGGGTATAGAATTCGAGCTGGAAAATCGGTACGATCGCCCATGTTTCTTATAACGTTTCAGTCCCAAGTATTCCTGAGTTGCCTTTATATCTCAACTTCTGATTAACTTGCCCTTCTACAAAAAACCTGAAATATCCACCAGCCCCTCGAGAAGACCCCCAAAATCACCCGATTGACAATACATCACAGATCTTTTCTATTTTCCTCGTATAAGGAAGCCTTTGCTACTCTGATCCCACTACAACTTTAATAGAGAGTGGGCATCAAATGGCTGATGTAGACGAACCATTTGTACACTTCCAGAATGCAGAGAAGTCACAGATGCATTCATATCCAAGACACAACCACTGAGAACCGATGCCATTCTCCCATGTCTTTAGAACATCCCGATGGATTCGAGAGAACTTTTTACGATAACGTCTGCGCAAGAATCGAACACGAATTGAATATTCTCTGTGTCGGTTGCTACGGTGAAATGATGATAAATTTGACGATGTTTAAACTTGTTTAACGCCAGAAACTTGTCACGGATGTAATTCCTTGCTTCGCCAGAGCTATTGGATCCTACGAGTTAAAATTAAAGAAAATAAGAAAGAAAAATGAAACATAGAAGAAACATAAAACTAGGGCAGTTTATGGGCAAGGCATCTAAGCACTTTTATTACTTGTGTGTTTAACAGATACATGTAGATTTGGAGAGTATATATTAGTAATAGTATCATACTTAAAAACAACATACTTAATTTTCCATTTTCTTTTACATAATAATAACATTCATGACGTGGCATATACAATGTAAGTCGTTCTTAAATTTGTTTTTCATTTTCTTTTCATTTTGGTGAATCGAATCGCATCAATACCGCGGTTGCATTATTTAAGGATTTCCCTTTCAAATGGATGGAATTCATACCTTTAAAAACGCACACTACATCTGTTTAAATGAAGCTGGTAATAAAATCCTATGACTGAAATTGTGAGTGTAAACTGTTCAGATCCGTGGAATCTTATCTCAAAGATTGAATCTAACATAGCTCTTATCGGAACCCAACCTTTGTTAAAGTGCAAGGGCGGATTCAGAATTTGGTAAGAGAAGGGGCACAATATCCTTCTTAAAAAGGGTCGTTAGAATTTTCGGTGTCGGTTGGTTCCCCTTGCAAAATCTGTCAGTGTAAGTGTAAAATGCCCGAATTTTCCAAGTTTTTCCGTGCGATTGATTTAATTGTCGGGCACTGCTCCCTTCATCTTGAAAATATTCCAATGTTTTTCTTTCCTTTCTCTAATAAAGGTATTGAACTCTTTATTTACTTCTCCTTACTACATCAGAGATACCAAGCTCCCCATTAGATATAACCATAAACGTAAATCCCGCGGATGGGAATATTTACCCACACACACACACACACGCACATTTTGACGGAGGGGAAGGCCTGTAAAAATATACCCCAACACTTTTCAAGAAAAAATAAATAAAAATCAATTACTTAATATCTAAAATGTTGACAAAATTTATATAAAATGTTCCTTAAATTGCTTAAAAATCTAAATAGGAAATTAAGTTCACAACGTCATAAAATGAGTCATTTTTTGCTTCTTCTAAACGTCACATTCATGTCCATTTGAGTAATTTGTGAATCAGAAATATCGGGGCATAATTGCGATCATGCACCCCCTCCTCGGAACGGATTTTCGTCACTGGATATAAAAGTGTAATTTCATCTCCATAGTATGTATATACCTGTGTACTCTGGGCTGAAGACAGTTAGTGGAATGGTTTTGATCTTCTCTTCAAACAGGTCTGTTTTATTGAAGAAGATCATTAGCGATGTCTTTTTAAACCAGACGCTGTTACATACGGCTTTAAAGATGTCCATACTCTCCCTGATGCGATTCTAATGCACATGAAAACAATGATAAGTATCATTTGATTTATTAACACGATTTAAATGATTATGACAATAAAACTGAAAATAATAATGATAAGGAGAATATTAATGAAAATAATAACAATAATAATAATAATAAAATAATAATAATAATAATAATAGTAATAAAAATAATTATAACAATAATCATTATTTTTCTATACAAATAAAATGACGGTTTATGATGAAGCGTTTAACAAATGATTAACTTATGAAAGCGCTGATAGTATAATTACCCGGGTCACTAGATTCAATTACTGTTCTGCATATTACAGTGAACATTCTTTACTACCTGGGGAGCATTCTAGCAATTTGCCTCTTTTTTACGGGAGCGCATATTATATATGGCATCGCATTGACTTGCATATCCTATCCTACCGGATATTAGCAACTGGGTAGAGAAGAGCAATGTTAATAAAATGTCCTACTCATTGAAATAGTGACGTGTTGTGTCATGCCATAATGAGAACACACGACCTTTGCGCCGCCCGTGACCTCTTGACTACGACACATCTCCCTTCCTCTTTCGACCGGGTTCCTATCGAGCAACTGGGTAGAGAGGAGCAATGTTGATAAAATGCCCTACTCATTGAAATAGTGACGTGTTATTGTCATGTCATAATGAGAACACACAACCTTTGCCCCGTGACCTCTTGACTACGACACATCTCCCTCCCTCTTTCGACCGGGTTCCTATCGAGCACCTGGGTGGAAAGGAGCAATGTCGATAAAATGCCCTAGTCATGGACTACAGAAGAAGAAAAAAATATCGGACAGTATCATCAACGGGGAAGAGGATTTGGGTTCTGCCCCAGCTTTCAACATATTTCTCCATACTATAAGAAGACCATCAATGGAAATTATTAGTTACCAACGTGCTCTTAAGTACGTAATTGGATTTAAACCTGTATCGGTCTCATGTATCATGTACATGTATGTAATATATAATTGCAAACAAAGCAATCAAACAAGGTCAAATCAAATCAAATCAATAAAGTTACACGTTGGTTGTTGAAGAAAGGCTAATGGTTATTATAAATCATTAAAAAAAACACTACATGAAATATGAATATGATCCACAATTTTCTTCCACTAAAGAAAATATCAGAGACAAAAGTGACGACACCAAAAAAAAAACAATTCCAGTCTTCCCAAAATCACTCATCTCCTTGAAAATTTAAACTTTCAGAGAACAACCCTATATAGAATGACAAATATTCGATTGTTTGGAAAAAGACCGACCCTTCGAAATTACGATTTTTTGTAAACAATTCTTTGGAAAAACGAAGAAAAACTAAAGTTGGTATAACATTAACTCCGGAATAAAGAATTAAACCTAAATACGAGGTGAATGCAAGAAACACTTTACACACCAGACACACCGAGGTGACCGACAAGAGACCGAGCTTAAATACAGGTATCTCATAAACCCGTCCCCCTCATGGCCAAACACCGCTCAGTTCGTGTCGATTGTGGTGGTGTAACTGATGAGCTATTACTTTAAACATAAAGTTAGCTCATTACGGAATTCCCATCAAGATTATAGACTAATGGTATTTTATGGGTCCGTAATCCACCCTCGGGTGTAAGACAAGAAGTCACTTTAACGAGTTCATGGTGACGTCATTCCTAAGATGAAGTTTTAAATAACCCACTGGGGTTATATATTAATTACAATCCTCTTCACGTAAAATAAAGAAAAGCCGTAGGCAATTATCATTTTAAGAATTGTTCTTAATATTTCAAGGACTAGTGAGCATGATTATCACGATGTTAATGGGGTTACCCGGCCATGCTTTTTGCAACGTGATGATAGTATTTGAGCGTGAAGGCCATTATTGCATGTTTGTTACTTCAGTGTTTGGATGATTATAGAGAAGGTTGATGGGAAACCTCTATTGCAAGCTACTCTAAAAGAAAGCAGAAAAATCAGACAGGCAAACTCGTCTGGTGAAATTTTTGATGATATCAGAGAAAAAATGAGAAGGTTATGAATTGTTGACAGTTGTAATCAATATACATATGGGAAATTTAAATTGGTCGAATCGGTAATATCATTGTGATGTAGTGCCGGACAACTTTCCCAGTGGTTCCAACACACGAAATTACTAAAATGTCAATTTTTCATGTATGACTCCGGAGGGCCTTTTCTGTTTAGATGACCTATACAAATACGCTATCCATGATATATTTTGAGGCAGAAGGCACTTACAAGAAAAACAGAAGTTAACTGTACTTTTTGTTCACGGCAAAAGGGAAAGTTGTCCGTGACTACGTCACAATCCACTGACCAGTTTGGAAATTCGCATATATTTAGTGATCTTATATATCAAACATTCATATATTTCGTTTTAATTGTACGATTTATTTCGATCTTTCGCCACGCTGTTTCTCTTATTTTTCGGCTTTCCTATACAAAAGAAGTTATTACGAAGATTGGATTGCCCTTTGTTCTGATGAAGGTGAACTTTTTGTAACTTACTCATTCTTTCTATTCTTTTATGAAAGAATATCATAGAATAAATGTCACCTGAAAAAGACTGCTCTTCAAATGCCCTCAAATTCGAAATTTGACGAGAAATAGCTGCGAAGTTTGGAACACACTTTCATGCCATATGTGTGTGGATTCCAAGTTTCCAACATACACAAATCTATCTGTATTGTGCAGTGCTTAAGTGGCTGAGCAATTTCTTTTCACTTTGATGATGCAAAATCCTCACAGTAAACATCAATTCTTATTTGCTACTCATTTTTTTCAGTTTCTTTCACAATGTAACCGCTTGACCTGACTTTAAATATAAAATGGAGGCATCAAAATTGAATATAGCTCTGAATCGCTGGATGGTTGACGGATAACAGTCACCCTGAGGCCTACAAATGGCAGCCCGGCTTTATGTGAGCTCAAAAGCCAGATTTGTGTTTTTCATGAAGCTTATCTTCCCTGCCCGTCTAGAGACAGAGGAAGAAGATAACAAATGTCGATATCAGTTTTCAGTGGTGGATCTTTTTTGTTTGGGGGGGGGGGTGCGCCTCTGCCGCGCGCAAGTTCTATGTTTTCGAACAAGTGGATGAGAATGGTCTCGAGTAGATGACCCCCTCCCCAACACACACACACACACACATGCCTTCGCCCACACAATATACGTGCCGCACATCCTCCATCCAGTAACGTTCTGGAGAGCCCCCCTTCAAGAATATTTATCATATTAAAGGAATTAAAGCGAGGTACATGTAGAAAGTGAATTAAACCCCTCCCCCAACAAAAAAACTCTCCAACATGCCCCTAAGCCCTAGAACCACGCCTGCCCCCCCCCCCCGGGGGGGTGGTCATTCTGCTCCCTCGCATTCCATCCGACAATTGAGACAAATGTAAGCCACATGACTGGGCCAGCGGCACACCTGGCTGAGATACTTATAATGCAATACATTTTAAATGACATATCTGAAAAATGAAGACGCTACATTTAAACAATTGACATCGTTCTGAACCAAACAATGATGAAGGTATATAGCAAAGGGCCTACAATGACCTATAAAAGGGAAATTATTTAGGGAAATTATTTAGGAAAATACCATAGCAGCTCAGGTTCCATTTTCAACTTCCTGGAACAAACAGAAGTATAGCGATGAAAACAGGTTATTCCAATTTGTCGTTAGCAATTCAATAAAAAACATAGCCGTACGGCACATTTTGGCGAGGAGGGGGGTGACGCCTTTTTCCCGAACAAGCAACCGCACAAAAAATATTGACCCTTTTTGTAGTGCAAATTACGAAATTTGAGCACCTCTTGTCTGAATACCAGATTATTCGGGCATTACGTACACAGCTCGAATATGACGGTATTTGGGCATCTTGCTGCCCGAATTTGAGGTGCTGATTACCCGAATATTGGATTTTTCCCAGGAGGCTGCAGCTCACTTAGCAACCCCGGGCCTCGTACGGCTGTGATTAGAAATCGGATAGACTGCATACATAAATGAACAACAGGGCAATTTTCAGCCGTTTGTCACAATTTAGAATAAAGACCTTGTCTGCATTATCACCCTTCCCAATGCGATTAATCATACCGGGGCCTGTTCATGAAACTCCTCGTCAATTAAAAAAAAATACCATAATTCTATGACAAATTTGCTCTGAGCCAGTTATAACAGGTTTTATCAAACAGTGCCTTGGTTCATCATCATTTAACTTCACTCTTCACGTGGTGTGAGACGTGCACGGAAGCATTAAGCTACAGCATTGAAACTAGACAAGGTTATTACACAGATTTCACTGACGACAGCAAATTTCACACTTCCCATACTGCAAAATGTGTTCGTACCATACAACAAGTAGGGGGTCTAGGTTTTGTTAAAAGAGGGGCACAATATTTTTAAAAAACTGGAGAAAAAAAAGCTAAATAAAATTAAATAGTTTATCACCTTAAGGGGGCACCCCTGATTATCTGAGTGGTTCACTTAAGATTTGCCACTTGGGTTTCATTGGTCGAAGATATGAGCCGGATGTCCCCCTCCAATTCAAATCTATGATCGATTGTTATTATTATTATCACTTTTATTATCATTATTATTATTATTATTATTATTGTTATTATTATAATTATTAATATTATTATCATCATTACCATTATTATTATTATAATAATAATTATTATTATTATTTATTCGGCAAAGAAACAGTAAATACAAAACAACAGTAAGATTTAAAGTGAGTCACGTGGATGTCGTTAAAAGAAAAAGATTAACTAAATTACTATAACCCGAAGGTCTTCCTTTCCAATTCACGTGACTTTACATAACTACACAGCAAGATACCTCATATATTGAATTGCAAACGTATAAGATTAGAGAAAAAGACAAAGAAAACCATTAATGTCGCATTATGTATATGCCTATGCCTCACAAAATAAGGGGGAAGGAGAATACATGTACGCAACCCAAACATAGCATAAGAACCATATGAACCTCAGGGGGTGCTGTGCAACTGAATACCATTTAAACAATATTTGCAACTACTTAACAAATTGAGGATTGTGGAGCTGATTATGATTTTAAAGAAAAACAATATACATGAATAATATACGGTTTAGACCATTTCAGGTTGGTGACCAGAAATCGTGGAGTTGACCTTTGAAAAAAAATGGATCCATGTACAAAACAATTAAGAATGAAATCAGGGAAAATTGATAGCAGATATATACAGACTATAATCTTAATGATGACAGATTATGACATTATGAATTTATGGAATTTTGGTACTTAATGCTTCACAACAGTGAATAATCCGAGGAACAATGTGGCACTTTATGCCCCAAATTATTTCGGAATAAATAGAGTATACTATATATGGAGTTTATAATTTCGATAAGTGCGCCCCCATCTCCTCCAAACCTGAATACAAATAAATGACTTTGTACATGCTGTCGTAATATCATTGGTGTAAAATATAAACGATTCAATTCCTAGTACATCTCTTTACTTATCTTTGTTTTCTCACACTTTATTCGCTGACGTTCCTACACCTATATTTTTTGTACAAGGAAGTCAGATAAAGTACCATCAAGTGCCAAACAAAATCCATTTTACTATGAATTTTGATGAAACATGAATTATAAAGCCATCTGACTGAAAAATCAAGAAAATAAAATGGAATTTGCAATTTGAGATAAAGTTTGGATATAATTTGGCTATTATGTCTAAAGCTACTTCAATAATTCAATGTTGTTGATGTTGTGTCACGATTTTTTGTTCTTTCTCTTTTTTTCTCGATTCATTTTTTTCGTTTTTAGCTATTGCGCACAATGTCGCTGATAAAACGGGATAATTATTTTTTGTATATTCAGAGTGTCTCTTTGAAAAAAATATTATCCTTTTTCATAAATCCATCACACATTTTTACACACACGACCACTCAAAGAAATATCGGATTGATATTCATAGTTTGTCGATAACATGGGATTATGGTTTTCTTTCACTAACCTCGTTAAGCCCTTAGAGCATTTAATGTCGCCCACGAACCAACCAGAACTGATGCTCTTGAAGTGATTGTTGTAACCTTTTCGGGTTCATTCACATTTGCCCTCGTAACGCTGCCACATTTACTGCGAAATATGTGAACGGATCTTTACAGCTCCCACTAATTTACACTAAGCGTATACACAAATTTCACGAACTTGGTCTTTCGACAGGTACTAATGAAGTAAGGGACACGGCTAAAAAGAGAGTCAATCCTATCCCAAGTTTTCTTCCAGATGCATGTATTAAAACAGCTAAGGCCTTGATCTGGTTTTACATGTTTCAGGGCCGCATCTTTTGGTATTAAAAACACTTATGTTAAAAATAAACAGTATGGATTTTACTCATTTTAACAAGTACCTTGAACATAGATTATAGCGGCAGATCCTGGATCTTCTAATCACCTTGTTTCCATTTTTAATAACCATTTAGGAAAAGACAGATTTTGTTTTGAAATGAAAAATAATAAACATATCCAAACCATTCGTGTTCACTGTATCAACCGTTACGTCATTGCATTTTGCATGGATTTAATGCCCTTCGGCTCTCATAAATTTCGGTCAGGAAATGATGGATCGTTGTCAGAATTTGACACCCTTACCCCTATCCATCCAGCCCGAACTACCACTGCCGGAAAACTGCAATTTGAAATATTTACCGTTAAAAAAACAAACCGAAGAATATCAAAATTAAGATGGGAATAGATCGCTGTCAGCTATCATTCATCCCGCCCGCTTAACCATGATTATTCATCAAAAAATAATACTTCATTATCCTAAAATGGAGCTTACACGCAAACAACTCGATATAACAAATAGTAGACTCATCTAGGTTATATATGAACAAATCAGCTACCCAATAGATCCTTGACCAAAACCATCTATTTTTTAAAAGGTATTATGTGTGATAACTAACGGTTAATCATCGTATCCTGAGAAACATTGGATTTTAAGTCTTACCACTATGCAAAACACCCTTCCGACTGTCAGCAGTATGTGTTAATATATCGACTAATTATTGTATACGGACTGTTTTCTGAATCTTATCAATACTTACACACTTATCAATACTTACACACAAGGGAGAATGCATCAGAGATAGTGGTGGCTTGTTGATATCTTTCTGTTTTTCCTTGCTGTTTAGTTTTTTGGTGTGTGCGTGGGTGTGTGTGTGTGTCTGCGTGATTGTGCGTGTGTGAGATTGTTTGTTTGTGCGTGTGTGTGTGTATTTTGTGGTCCGCAAGGAACTCTCCCTAATGCCTTAACATTTAGGGCAAATACAATTATAATACAATGTTGAGACCGTTTATTTGATGAAAGTATAACACAAAATTAAAAATTAAAAATAGAAAGAGGGATTCCCTTGCAAAAAAACGATCTTCAAATACTTGCACGTTATCTACCTTATTACAACATATTTCCATTCTCATTTAACATGTATGCAACATCACTGCTGCTTTCCACGAAAGTGGTAAGTTTGAGCGAGGTATGCATGTACAACGCGTCTCAAAAATGCATGAAATACATATCGCTGGAGTTTCACAGCCAAATGAGATTCATGAACCAGAAAGCGGAATACATTATTCTTTTCACACGACATCGTACATACCAAATATATATATGTTCATTATGAATATAATATGAATGCGATTTTAATTTCAGAATAAAATATTGTACCTGAGAACATAATATTTTCACTTCAACATGACAACAAAAATATACATAACTTGAAGGAAACTTTAATTTTGGAATAGATTATTGATGAGAGTCCATTATACATACACAGACTTTTACACGTTCTTCTGATGATGAAATAACAGCGGATGCATAATTAATGAGAAAGTACAGAATGAAAACATCATCCTAATTTCTTTGTTGTGCCATTTCTGGAGACACGCTTTAATGTGTTGTACAGTACCTATCTGCGCGAAAGGGTTGTTAAAGTGCCTGTTCAAAGAAAATCACAAATATGGCAAATAACGTATCACTAGAAACTGGTTAGTTAACAGATGGCCATCGTACACGTTTTAGGTCAACTACATATCGGGTGATTTATAAAAATACAAATAAAACCACCTTCATAGCATCTGGGATATGCGAGAGATTCGCCAGAAAAATAACGATGTTTGAATGCCGTCACAATATGAACCGATCTTGCCCAAGCAGACGACATCCCATAACATAATTGCAATGCTATTATTTCTCAAATTATCATGAGTTTAGTGAATATCAATGTGATGGAATTTTACACCATTCAAAAAGGGATATGAAACCGATTGTGGTAACTAAATTCCTTTGTAAATACACAGGATAGGGGTTAATTAACAATCAAAGAAACCACACTTTTGAATTAAAAAACCCCGGAATGATAGCATGGACGGCATTTGTTCCCTCTTGAAACGCCGACCATACCGCGGTGTATGCAGCTGAAAATACAATGGCGTCTTATTTTGTTTACAAGCGACGGATTCCTTTATGTTTTTTATCCTTGCATTTTTATTCAAAATAATACCATGCGCGGGGTTTATAGCGAGGCAATAGATTAAACATTTAGCCTGAGGGTAGTGAAGTAAGAGAAATAACTGAAGAGAAGCCACAAAACAGGCACTGATAATGTGTGAGATGTCATGGGACATCGTCTGCTTGTGCAAATCATGTTCAACATGTGACGTCACACATCTCAGCAGCGATCGGAGAGCTTTTCAGGTGCTATGTCGGGGCTGTATTTAAGCGTTTTGTAATTGATAATAATCATTACTTCGAATGTTTCCAAGCATTGAATTTTGATAACCTTGTCCAATCAAAGTTTCACCTTTGCAATAATAACAATAAAGTTAGTTTTTAAAATCAATGAACCTTCTCTTTAAATGTCTAAGAAATCCAAATTCCGTACTGTACTCGGTGCCACAACTACGGAGAAGTGGGAAAACCTCCTACCCCATCGGATTTGAAAAGGTTGAAATGAATTTGAGAGCGAGAGAGAGGAAAATAGAGACACAATGAAATATTGAAATATTGAAATATATATATATGTTCTAAAATGTGATTTTAAAGGTATGATTATTACAATCATCCTACTTATCCTGCCCCCAAACGTCGTTCGATCAACGTTACACTACAATTTTGGCACATGCGTCCTGAGGGGGAGGATTGCACTAGGGGTTAATTATCCTAAGGCTGATTGTCCTAAGGAGATAATTGTCCTAGGGGTGATTGTCTAGGGGGTAATTGTCCTAGGGGTAATTTTCCAGGGGTTAAGTGTCCTAGGGGTGATTGTCCAGGTGGGTTATTGTCACAGGGGGTAATTGTCCAAGAGGTAATTGTCTTCGCGGGTGGTGGTCCTTGGCCGGGGGGTAATCCGATTGGTAATCTTCCGGTGGATAATTGTCCTGGGGGGGGGGGGTAATTGTCCCGCTGTTAATTACCCGGTGGTGATTGTCTAGGGGGTAATTGTCCTAGAACCGTTACCGACCACATCTGAGATTGTAGTGCATTTGTTCATTGTATTAGGTTAATAGCCCAACTAGAGCTTGGGTCAGACTAGAAAATGAAGTAAAAGATATTATGTAATGTCACTGCAGGTTATTTATGTTCCTAATTGTACAATACCTGGTAACGTAAAGGACACGAAATGACTAAATGCCTTGAACTTTCCTATAAACATTTCTAAAAAGTTACTGGAGTGGGTCTATTATGGCTTCAGATCATCAGATCATGTTAACAATTATATGCAAAGTACTTCCTACTTAAAATCTGAAACCCACTGTGTCTCAGCTGAAATAACAGGGATCGAAAAAATGTATTGTCTATATGAGTAATCACCATGTTCCGATGTTCAGCAGATAAATAAATCAAAAAGAAAATTCAAATGGGGTATTTTATTCACCTTTGTCGGATCCTCTCTCAACTTCTGATCGAAGGCACTTATCGCCACTGTGTAAATGATAGCCGTGACGTCATCAAAACAGTGTATCCATTTTCGCCTCTCTGTCCGTTGACCGCCTATATCAACAACCCTTGGGAAGAAAATCGTGCAAAGATATGATCTGAATTATGAAAGACTTTTATAAGGCCAAATTTAGATCTCATTTTGTTTTTCGTTCCACTAGTCAAGGATAACATTTCACCTCTACAAAACTGTTGGTCAGATCAAAATTTGGAGGTTCTCTTCAGTAGATGTTACTGCTACCCTTGATTACCCCTTGTGACATTTTATTCGGAAATCAATAATTGTGGACACATATATGATATATATGTATATATATATATATATATATATATATATATAAATTTTCCCCTAATCAGCGGATTTTCTTTTTACTTTTAAAGGTTTTCTTTGTCTTTAGAATGAATGCATATGAATGCCCCTTATACCATGATCAGTGCCAACCATATAGGTCTAATGAGACTATCGAAGTATGAACCGGTTTACAACCATGCCTACTGTCAGCAGTGTGTGTGTGTGGGGGGGGTGTCGGTACCCCACCCCTCCTAACATGAGCTTCAGGTTTCCACATTTCCCTCAAATTCTGCAGATTTTTACCGGCAAAACTTTAAATGGAGATGTAACATCACCTGCTCTCTTCGAGTGTAGCCTGCAGGCATATTCAAATTAAATGCTCCAATTTGGTAGCATGGTCTACAAATCTGAATCACTCTTTGCATGTTGAACCTCAGTCAAGAATCAAGAATAATATTGAAAAATGAAAATGATAAATGGTAATATTGCAGCGCTATGTTCACCTTGCTTGGTGGCTTGGTGGATATTAGCGTTAATACATGTTTAGCATTTGTACAGCTATAGCTCTAGATACTTACACAAATTTCCGTTTTCTAAATTTGAATTCTGTGGCGATTATTCCAGTGGACTTGAGTCTAGCTCTGATAATGTCATCATCACACGGTATGTAGTTATCACCAGAGATAGCAGATAATCTCCCGAAGAAACTAAAATGGAAAAAAGAAAAGAAACTAAACAACAACAAAAGAAAGAAATGGGCACAAACCACCATTTGAAAGCCCTCTTCTGATATTCTGCAACAGTAAACCGCGAAGGTTTTAATTTGTGTTAATGATAAACTTAATTGTTACGTATTTCCTTATCTTATAACACAGAGCTCGGTGAATAGGATAGGACATCTGTAGCGCGGAGTTGCCATTCATTTCCACGTATACAAAAAACGACGCGGTTTTTTCTTCTCTTTCCTTAATAGCCCAAACGAGCCTTAATCGTCGGTATAGTCACATGTACTATGCAATATATTAATATTTCAGTATATCAATATAATTCCATATAATACCGATGATCCTGAAATGAGTTGAATTTACATCATCGTAAATACTTTCGAGAAATCACCTCAAGGGTTATTCTATACCCCGTGATATTCCCTATACAAATCATGGTTGGATTACGCAATGTGTTATTGTCATGTTCGCACGTTTCAACGGATGATGGACAAGACCATTGAAGTTGTAAGGGTTTATTTCTCTTAAGTATTTATTTATTCACTTATTCAATCAATTGTTTATTAGGTATCATTCCAACAGCTTAGCCCCGTCAGTAGTTCAAATATTGATATACTTTGGGGCCCTGCATAACCATTTATACTGTTCCATAATATTAACCATCGTAATGGATGTTAAAGGTTTTAAAGGATTAAAGGTTAAAGGTTCAGTCTTCCAAACGATCATGACATTAGTCCAAGTGTTCATTAATTTGTAATCAGAATGTTTTTAAATTCCTAAAACTCATTGGTAACTGAGAACAAATTTCATGTCCATTCTTAATAAGAATAATGATTCTATTCGAACCGCATCGACAACAACCCTTAAATCATAAAAACTCATAGAGTAACTTTTAAAGGTATCCATGGACTTTGTTCCTACCCGTTTGTAATCAGAAGCCTTTCTGATATGAATGACAAATTGCAACCAAATGATTTCTATTTGGAGAGTTCAAAAGAGAGTTTTGTTGGTTTGTACTACAAGCGCATTTTCGAAATAACTTAGGATTAATGCCTCGATTTCTCCAAATGTTCATATCTCACGAGAAATAATGAGCTCATCGTTCTGTCTTTGTTTTATAGTCATTATTTTGTCTAAACAATTCTGGACTGTTTTCTTCTCTTTTATCCACATCTACAGTAAAAATATTACTAACATCTCATTTGGACTTCAGATACCCAAAATTTATTCAGATCACGATGAACACGTTGAAAATGTCCATTATATATTTTTCCATCAGCTGCGTCCCTTTATAGCTCGCGGGCATGTCTGGTGCAATATCACGATTAGCTGAGCAGGGAAAGCACCCCAGACAATCTTATGATGAAAATCATTCTTATAAGAGTTACAGCTTAGTTAGCCCCGAGATACTAAAGTGCTGCAGTACGAATTCTTCGAAATTTTCGAAACATTAACTATATATGCAGCATGTATTCAACATGGAAGTTTTAAAGATACTATGTCCCTTTTGCAGCCAACATCAAATTATGTAGAACTTTGCAGGAATTAGGAATATGTCATGCATGTCCTATCTGTGAAATGTAAACGTTAGCAGTGTCCCAATATTCAAATTATGCAAGGAAACCCGTTAACTTGCTAGACTTCACTGTCGGACACTATTAAGTGACTGACTGGCGTTTCTTCTTCTTTGGTAATAACATACATAAAATGAGCTGTAAATGGTAGATGAGCATTTGTCTACATCAATAACCCACATCTTGTAATGGCCAAAATTAAACTGATTAAATCTTTGCGCAGCACAAAACGTACGACCATCCGGTACAATGGTCTGAAAATCAGACTATTACTTACTGACTTGGTAGCACTTAAGTCGATTCGACAACTAATAGTCGTTATTTTCCCACATAAAGACATTTTCAAGCCCCCCTTTTTTTTACCTACAGAAAGCCTCACACAAAAATAATGATTTTGAAAAGAAGAAAAAATGTAGAATAATATTCACGAAAAATCATGTTTTCTATAATAAATAAAAGGTTTATGAAAATCTTTCTCAACTCCATATAATTTGGTATTAGTTTGTAAACAAATTAGTCACCGATTATATGACACCAAACCCTTAGTGATCTGACGTTTCATTAAAATACTACCATCAAATTACTATTTTTCGTAAAAAAGGCAGCCATTTTTATTTTTTTCTATATTCATGGTAACGTACATATCTCGAGAGGGCTCCTCGACCTAAATCGTTTTAAATACCTTAAGGAAGCTTCACACCAAGGTCTTGGTCTTAGATCCTAGGTCGTGTCACGATAATCGAAATTTTGACTCTAAGCCACCGCACTTTTCCTATTGTTATTATTTCCACTATAGATGCAAAAGCTGTTGTATAGGTTATTACCGTTATTTCATTACATTTATATATATTTAGGACTGCGTCAGTTATTGGTCGTAATGGACGCGCCATATGAATGTGACATCGCACAAAAAGTCAATACAAAAGGAACAGTGCGCACTGCATTAGATAACTGGCATCAGGACTTATTGCCTTCAGAGGCTTCACTAGCCCACGTAACAACGCGAAAGAAATGAGGCATCGTGTACAACGGGAATAATGTGCATCGGATATAATAAGTTGCTGACGTACTAGCCGGCGTTGTCGAGGAGTTGGAACTCATTGCTGCGTCTGTAGCATTCTTGGATGCCATGGTCGTTCCATATCCTGTCAATGACTTGGACCAATTCTGGGGTGAATTCATGGTCACGTGTTCCTGTCATGTCTACGTACGAGTAGAGATATGCTGCGTCATTCTGTGAGGTTAAAATGGGATAAAAATGTTGGAAAGGGAAAATAAAGACCTGGGCAATGTTTTATAAAAACTTCTTATCAGTAACAAATGGTAAAATTCTAAGACAAATTTGTTCTCAGCCAATCAAATGTAATAATTAGGTGATCTGCGGCAGATCTGTAGATCACCTCTTGATTTCGTCAGAATCTTTCTTTATTTTGTGTTAGGTCATCTGCAGAAGATCTACAGATCACCTCTTGATTTCGTCAGAATCTTTATTCTTTATTTCTAAATATATTTATTCTTTCTGTATGTTTTTCTGTTGTCAGATTTAATATACTCTCATCACGTTTGAAGCTCTTACTCCTAGGGGTTCTTGAAATATCGCGCTGAGGCTAAAACCTGTGATTTAATCATTTGACCTCTATGACCCTTGAACCTTGACCTACATACCTCCAAATTTGATCAAATCGTCTTCGTATTGTAACACATTCTATCACCAAGTTGAAGTTAATACCTCTAGTGATTCTGGCGATAACGAGAAACCGGAACGGACAACCCGAAAAAACATCTTATGTGCATATTAAACATACAACTGAATAACTCTATATAAAGGACAATTACACAAAATAGAGGTGGTCTGTACCCCCAAACGATGAAGAAAAGGAAGAAGGAGCAGAAGAAGAAGAAGAAGAAGAAGAAGAAGAAGAAGAAGAAGAAGAAGAAGAAGAAGAAGAAGAAGAAGAAGAAGAAGAAGAAGAAGAAGAAGAAGAAGAAGAAAAGGTAGAAGAATTTATGTTCAATAAAAAGTATATCGACGATTTACCTCTATTTTCGGATTGCTGAAACTGATGCCAAGTTTGCTCATAGCACTGAGGAGTGCTAAAATAGATTCGGTAACGTTACAATGTATGATGAGCCTAAACACTTGACGTTCTTCCTCACTGAATCCTTTCAAATGTATTAATCTAGTAAAGGAAAGAGACGATTGAATTGAAGATATGTCAGTTATAAAATATATACTTACTTTATGTAAACTAAGAACATATGGTTAGTCTAAAACCTTCCCCTCCCCGAATCCCTCTAAATTTTTGTATCTAGTAAGAAAGGAATCAAATAAAATTTTTAATGTATCAACTATATGTATATGTATATTATGTATATATAATTTATGTAATGATGCTCCACATGACTTTTTCTCACTCTATCCATACAAATGTAGCAATATGTAAATAAAGGAGGCACACGAATAATATATATCAATTATATATGAAATTATATGTGACATTAGAACATAATTATGAGCCTAGGAACTTAGCGTTCGTCCTCACTGAATCGTTCTTAAACAGGGTCACAAAAACTTTCAAAAAATCGACTTAAGTTTTTTTTTCTTTCCGATCGTATCCTAAATGTATCAATCTGGTCAAATAAAACTATTCATATCGACAATTCGAAAATTAATATATTCCATCTTCGGTGTTCCAAAGAATTAATACAAGTCATTAAAATGTTGCTAAGCAAATTTCAGTATGTAAAGTATGTAAATTTAATTTATTTATTTCAGTAAATTATGTATTCTATACCACCACAGGAATACTGATTTTCGAAAATATCTGAAAATAAATTTATTACCTCAACATCAACAAACAATTTAAAGAGATCGATTTCATACTTGTAAAGTCACTTGTTTGTTTTGTTACGGTTCGGTTTGGTTACGGTTCGGTTTGGTTAATGCTCAGAAAATCTGGCAGCCAAAAAAGCACCTGAAAATATGTGATATATCTTTTGCCTCCCTCTTCCCCGCAATCAAATACTGGATCTGCGACTTCTGTTAAAGGTTTGTTTTGTCAAATATCAACGATCGGCCTGAGAAGCATTGTATTTCCATATGCATTTTCAGTTGTTTTATAATAGTCTCTTAAAGCCTCACCTTAACTGCTTTGCAATTGTACTCTTGCCCGATTCGCCAGCCCCTGCAGAGGCGAAGAAAGAAATATATTCTGAGTAACAGAATCCACTGAAGATACTTCTATATCGAAGTTTAATCGAGAGGATGAAACCGTACTTAAACATGTTATCATAATATAGAATTTCAAATTCCTCTTGACAAATGAGTAATTTCAAAAACTAAATGTAGGGATGGTTAAACAAAGAAATGCAACTTCATTTTTGCAATGTAGAACTCTCATTTCTTCTAATATGAATGTGTGTTACATTCAAGAAATAATACCGCATCCATTTCGATACGCTGGTTAAAGTTCTCGAACTCATTATTTTTTTCCAGCATTAAAATTGCAAAGAGAATCAATAATTTTTCAAACGTATGAATCGACTTTAATATCCGGCGATGTTATTCCCTGTCTTTCTATTTTCCTTTATTTTCTAAATGATTCAAGATGATTGTTAGAGAAATAAGATCAGATGAAAATAGCTGCCGGTAGAGGTGTTGTGGTCGAGTGGATACGTCGCCGGACTGTCGATCACAAGGTCCGCGGTTCGAGTCCCGCCGCTGCACTAATGTCCTTTGGCAAGACATTGATCTACATTTGCCACACTCCACCCAGGTGAAGTAAATGGGTACCTGGTAGGAATTTATTCCTTGAAACGCAGCGCGCGTAACAGCTGCACTGCTAATGCCAGGGTAATTATGCTGCATTATTGTAGAGCGCTTAGAGACTTCTGATAAAGTAAGTGTTAGGCGCTATATAAGCACTGTAATTATTATTTATTATTTTGTACATGGAATCAAAAAGTGTATTTTGGGAATATTCAGCAATATCTATTGTCTTTACATGTTAAGTCAGGTTATTAAATCACATGGGACGCTTCATGCTAATCAATGCACACGTATTAAATCTTTCCTAAGATGAATGAATAAACATCATGTTTTTTTTTCTCATTACTTAGAAATGCAACTCTTATTTTTCAAGACGTAATACAATGATGGAACAGTCGAAAATCAACCGTCTGGTTCAACCAACATGTCGCATCATTTACACAAATGATATTGCGACTTATTGCAAAATAATTGTTCGGATAAGCTGAAATAAATCACACTTTCTTATATTAAATATCGACGGTTTAAAATAAGTTTTAAATGTTGATGAACGAAGAATTCAAAATAAAAAATTACCAAGTTAAAATCACAACACAATCACAATATTATTTTGATTGTTCTTTAAGACATATGTCTACAGGCTCATATATCTGATTTGATTGATTTGATGTTTATTTATTCCATATACACAAACATAATTTATACATTTACAATCTTACAATCTTAAAATCCCATCTCCCTGCTTGATGTGTATAGGAATACAATGTACATTTATATGCGTGATACCAATGATGGCGATTTACAAAACTTTAAAGTTATCTTATGGGTTGTATGATAAAATAATCATACAATCACATATAAATACATCGTTTACTGTTATTGCTCATAAGATTATATATTGTTTTCCTTTTTTAAATCACTTCTACAGTAAATACATCATACCGGACACATTTCACGGTATCATCCTAAACAAAATCAGAGTCGCACGGTAAACCATTATGACTGACATACACATCTTAAGATCTTGATTTTTTTTTTCTTCCCGATAATCCATATATATCGACGTATTTGGGGAGTTTGCACAAAATATCATCTGATGTAAATAGTGGATGGTAAAGAAAGACGCAATGACATGAGAGAAAATATTGCTCGCGGCTATAGTTTTCTGATTTTGCCATTTGAAACTCTGGGATTTTCAGCTTTTTTTCCGATTGCACCTCTAAACGTGTAAGCCAAAACCTTTTGCAAAAGAAATTGATACTGTATAATTAATTTTTTTTCTTCTTTTCTTCTTATAGTCGCGTTCCTAGCATATCAAATACATCAACCTGATTTTAACATTCGTTACTACGACAACTGATAATCAAATTTGCATGAACTTAGTCATTGTATTGTTGTATCACTGGATTGAATGGAATTGATTTATTTTAATTTAATGATTCATCTGTCATTATAATACCATTAATATATTATTTATCATGTTTATGCCTCAGTTGTAAGGTTAAGTTTTTCTAGCGTTCCAGTGGTTGCATTATCTATTAGTGCCATCTTGTACTGTGTGTGATTGTCTTTTTTGTAACGAATTTTTATTTTTTATTACATAATAATAATATTATTAACAGTCATAATAATAATAATATAATAATAATAATAATGATAATAATAATAATAATAATAACGATAATATAACATAAATTCTTCTGAAATTGTTTTGAAAATAATAAAGGACATGTCACAGCAGAATTACCTATAACAATGAAGTGTACAATATACATTATGTAAACAAAATATCAGAAGGAAAAACAAATGGGGCTTTAAGGAAGTTACAAAACCAATTTATAATAGAAAAGAATACCAGAAATTGAATTATACTCTTAAAGCATCTTAACGCACTAAAATGTGTGATCATAGCTCCCCCCCCATACACAGACACTATAATCAGGAAATTCAGAGAAAAAATCTGAGAAGTAACTGACAAGTTAACTTTCACTTTCACCCTTACTGGAATCAATCGTAAAGAACGCAAACTCTCGTCTAAAATTTCTATATAAATATCAAAATTGCATGAATTTTAGAGCAAGGCATACACCCTGTTTTACTCTAATTCAGTGTTTATAGTTTGAATAAGTTAACGCTGCGTGGTACAGCGGTTTAGAGAAATTTTGAAGAAAAAAGTTTTAAATCATTCAAAATAAAATGTTAAGATTCATTCATTGTTTGTGTTCAAGAATGCATAAAGGTTTTAAGAACTTTCTACAGCGGGTCTGCTTGAAGTCGGTCAAAGATTGAAACAAATCATAGTACAATATGAATACAATATTTTATTCTGATGAAGATCATTATAATGGCTATAACTTCACACACGTTATACATTTACACGACTTTAATAAGAGAAGTAGCCAATTCAACTATGCTTTTACCCAATAATGTAGGCATATTGGCTTTGTTATGGTACCAAATTCTGCATTCCTTACCAACCTACGTAAAAGCAATGCAGAACTTTACAACTTCAAGGTTGAATTTAAGAGGTACCTATCACTTATCATAGGTATAACTTGAAAATCGATACAATATTGATTAACTTCTTAAGGACTGTAATTAGTGTTATTTATCTTATGATATTATTCTCTAAATATTGAACAATATATATATATATATATATTTTTTTTTTTTCTGACTGCGACTATTTTATATCTGTTAAATAAATGAAGAAATACTTAATAATGACTCTTTAAATATAGGACCTCATTGTGATAAAAATTTTCAGCTTTCACGGGTCATCCTGTCAAGTGATTATTATTATTATCATTTTTTTTCATTTAAAAAATGCCTGTTTACTCTTCGTATTTATGTTACTTAGCACTTGACAAATAAATCAAATCAACTCAAATTGTATATCTTCTAAGTCAACGAGGAAGCTTAGCCTTATCTTGTCAAATTTCATGACGCACCCACAAATATCATAATCCCTATTTTTATAACTAAATAGAAAAATGGTGTGCCACCATGAAGTATGTGGAGCTCTCCTGCAGCGTAATCCACGGTCTGGAAAATGGTTTGTTTTTCAGGGACCCTGAACCAATAGAGGCTTATGTGCGCTTCTCTGGGGTGGAATATTTGACATTTCGCATTCCAACTCGTAATTGCTTGTCGATCCCAGAGAAACGTTTGTAGCAAACGAGAATTACTCATTAGCTTTATGTCTTATGTACTCGATTGTCAAGCTATGCCGTGGGACCATACGTTGACACCGAAGCTTTCAGCATGTCACTCATAACGGCGGCGTTTATTGTTATAGAGTGTGGAGATGGGGTAAAAAAAAAAACACCCACGACCTATACAGCTCTAGGATCGTAACACCCGTGAAATAATTTTTTTTTCTTCATGGTCTTTTCTAATGTGTGATGTGATCCATGAAAGATATTGATCTTTAACACATTTTTTTTTGTTTTTGAGCAACTTTATCTATAATAGGAGTAAAGTTTGATTTTTCAGATTCATCAAAAACTTATTCACGTGACCAATATCCAGAAATTTGACCAAGGTGCAGATTCTAACAAATCAATAATTCTTCATCGTCAAAGTATTTAAAAGATCGAAAGGAAATCGTTTTCAGTATGAACTTTTTGGTTCTTGAATCTAGTTTGCAAATATTTTTTTGTTTAAACTATAATGATCACTTACAGAAGATATTATACAACCATGTTCGACGACTGTCGAAGAACGAGTTGTAAAAGCGAGATCAATATGTGTAGCGGAATTACTCGCATCATTTCATATTTTGTGTCATATTTCCATTTTAATGGTTACATGTCAAAGCTACTATATTACAGACTCAAGCGCGAAGCTAGGATTTTATTTTAGGGGGGCGAATCACTTACAGAGCACGCGAAGCGCGCTGCTTAGGGAGATGGTGAAGGCCTGGAGGGGGGAGGTTCCCGCGCAAAGCGTGGAAGCTTTGACGTTTCATTTAAATTATTAGAGAAAGAAGACGATTCGTTGTACCGTTCTCGTCTTCTCGGCTCTTAATCCTGAATTTTCAAAATAATATTTGATTCACTGTTATGTAGTGGCGTAATGAGCAAAAACGTTTTTTTTTGGGGGGGGGGCACCTCCCGACTCTTACATGCAGGCCCCGCGAAAGGTTTTTCAAAGTGGGGGAAGGAGGGGCTAAAGTATTAACGATCAGGTAGAGTGGAGCATAAGTTGGCGTGGGGTCCAGGGGCATTATGGTCAGATGAGTATTCAGGTGCCCGCCTTAGGGCCCTTGGTGGAGTCCAGGGGGCGGAGCATCCGGAAGCTTAGGGGTTTTAGGCATGTAATTACGGTCAGATTAGCATATTTTGGTACCTTATTTGTGAAACTGGCAGGTCATTAATTGGAGTGGGGTCCAGGGGGCGGAGACCCCAGAAACTCAGGGGTTTTAGACATTAAATTACGGTCAGATGAGCATTCAGGGCCCGCCTTAGGGTCCTTAGTGGGGTCCAGGGGCAGAGCCCCCGGAAGCTCTGGTGTTTTAGGCATTTAATTACGGTCAGATAAGCATATTTTGACACCTTATTTGTGACACTGGCAGTTCATTAATCAGAGTGAGGTATAGGGGGCGGAGCCCCCAGAAGCTCAGGGGTTTTAGACATTAAATTACGGTCAGATGAGCATTCAGGGGCCCGCCTTAGGGTCCTTAGTGGGGTCCAGGGGCCAGGGGCAGAGCCCCCGCAAGCTCAGGGGTCATTTAATTACGGTCAGATGAGCATATTTTGATACCTCATATTTATTATGTGACACTGGCAGGTCATTATTCTTTATTTCTTTCTTTCTCTTTAACATACTTTTTCAAAAAAGTGGAGGTGGGCTTGAGCCCCCGGAGCCCCGCCGTTTCGCGGGCTCTGACACCTAGGCTCCTAAATAACTATATTTTTTGCCTGACTATAAATAGTGGAATTTGTCATTTTCCAACAAACGCATATAAAAGTATAATTTACAAAAAAGTGAGAAAAAAATCCAGGAAAATCATGTCATTTCAGCAACATTTGTAAATCGCTGGTATCGAATTAGAAATAAACCACGTATGAATTTTATTTGGGGGGCAACCATCAATACGCCAGTGATACAAGATTTCGATTTTTGTTATTACACTCTCCTCAGCTGCTCAAAGTAGAATCCGTCTGGACCTCTGTGGCGAACAGAACTTATCCGTAGAGCTCGATAGTCATATTATTGTGTAGGTACGCATGATATGTTATGTCGAGCTGGACGAAAGGCGAACTGCGCTGGCTGGGCTGATGGCTATAGAATTCAAAGCTAATTTTACAATTACATTTTTAAATAAAGGATAATATATGATGCATATCTGTTGTTTCTTTTATACTATTTTTGACACAGTCTTTGTCATGTTTCTTTGTCTGCTCCTGTTTTCTTCCTACGTCCTCTTACGTTTTTTCTCTTCTCTCTCTCTCTTTTTTTTTGGTCGGCGTTTTTTTGGGGCACCGCCCCCACCGCCCCCCCTTGGCTACGCGCCTGTATAGACTGTCATGGCAATCTTTAAAATATTATAAATATATTATATTCAAAGTTCACAGAGTTTGTGCAATTTTTAATAAAAAGTCATGTACTTTTTATGTCATTCCGTAACAAAGCTATTATCAAATTCAATATTTAATAAATTTGATAAATATTTGATAGGAAATTAAACGGTTGTGAAAGTACCTAATTTCATTTAATATATTGTACTATTAATTTGTAGATATCCATTGTGATTTTCATAATATTCTTATTTAAAAGTGGAAAATTCTTTGTGAATTTCATTCCGTAACGCTTGAAATTGCCCTAATAGTCCTGACATGCATGTGATCACATATAGGGTCCACGTTGATACTATTTTGGAGAATCAAACAGGCTTTAAAATTTGACCCCAAAATAAGTGCTTACTACAGCCCTAAGCCAATACTTATCTCTTCACAGACCACTAACAAATTAGACTTAGAGTTACATTCGAATCTATCAACGCTGCTTTTCTGATAACCTAGAGGAGTGACTTAATTTGTTAAGTTAAACACCTATTCCAAATAATCATTTTGTTAGCATTATGTTTCAGAATTTATTGTTGCTATGCTAGAGAAAAAATGGGGAACGGCCTTTACTAATGGTAAAGTGCATCGTTTGTCGGAAAGCAAGTACTATATAAAGGCAAATACCTAGATAACATCGCACATGTATGAGTACCACAAATCAGACAATAAAGACAAACGCCTAGAAACAAATTTTACAACCCTAGAATTAATTCAACATACAAGTTAAGAAGGTTTCAAGATTTAATGAACACTTTGTGAACTTACCAAGTAGGAGCAGTTTGACTGTTTTTGAAGCCTCCAACTTTGCTGCATAAAGCATTTTCTCAATATTTTTGTTTCTCCTCCACGCGACCTGCAGATTGCACATCTGTGCCGATTCTCTCCGAAGGGTTGTAGGCGATACCTTTACACTGGCGCTTGATCCCATTTCTTTCATCCGATTACTCGCCCTGTCGTCTGCTATTTCGCTTGCTCCTCAATTAACGTGCGTTCGTCTAAGGTTGACTCGTCTTGAGCGGGAATGATTGCAGGCGACTGAAGAAAAAAGGTTCATTGGTGTGCTGGAATCGACCGCTAAATACGCAGATGATTAATTGTCGAACAGTGAACGAAAATTGTAGGCTTAGATCGTCATTGTCGTCTGTCCATCGTCAGTAAGGTGTAGTAATCTAGTGGATACGTCATCGGACTGTGGATCACATGGTTCGCGATTTGAGTCCAGCCGCGGCAGTAATGTCCTTTGGCAAGACGATATTCTATATTTGCCAATCTCCACCCAGGTGTTCAATGGGATACCCGATAGGATGCGAACGTTAAATAATGTGTGGTTAGATTAGTGTGGGCGCTTGTAAAACGGCGCCTGGCCGGAATACTATCTAGCTGCAGGGAGCGGAGCGTGTGCACTATTATGCGCGAATTAGCATTTGAATCCAATGACCGGGATTATAATAATTACCGTTTCAGGACAATTACGCCCCCCCCCCGGAAAACTACCCCCAAGGACTATAACCCCCGGAAATTACCCCAAGGACAACCATCCCCGAAGACAATTACCCTTCGAAAATTACCCCCGGAAAATTACCCCCGTTGAACATTACCCTCCCGAGAAACATTACCTTCCCACCCCTAAAAATTACCCCCAGGACAATTAACCCCCTCCCGCTGTTCATTAAAGGTGAAGTCCATCCTGATAATAAGTTGGTTTTAATAAAAGCTGAATTTTTGTTGGGGGTAATTGTCCTCGGGAGGGGGTTATTGTCCAAGGGAGTAATTTTCAGGGGGGTAACTGTCCTCGGGGGGTTATTGTCCACAGGGGGTAATTGTCCACGGGGGTGATTGTCCTAGGGGGTATTTTTCCGGGGGTGATTGTCCATATGATAACTGTCCTAGAACCAATAATTCCAATGTAAAGAGCTAAGAAAAGGATAAAGCGCTAAACAAAAATTAATGTGACTGATATTACGATTTTGGCCCTTCGTACAACAGTTTAGAGAAGTAGCCCCATTATCAACCGATCAATTTTTCATTGATTTGTCCATCATAATGGGGAGCATTTAAAATAATGTGATGCCTATTTAACATTCGATAAGCACGTGGTAACTCTACTTAATTGAAAGAGTTTATGTCAATTACCTCATGAGTACTCCAAACATTCTCTGTTTCAAGCCCATGATTTCACATCAAAATTAGTTGTGGTAATCAAGCGCTAAAAAGTCGATAATTTGAACTTTGTGCGATAATAAGGAGTGATCATCCCAAGTAAATACTCGCTACTGGTGTCAAGTGATGCTTCCGAGAGCGCGGTGATATCTTATATACGCTCAGTATAAAGCACTGACCTCAACAAAACGCTATCATTAACATCAATTCACACAACCGTGAGCAAATGCGCATGTTTGACGCATATCCCAAACCGAATGTGTAAACTTGCTTCAAACTTCAGAGTTTTTGTTTGTGTGAAGCCAAGGTTTAGCCAAGTACGTGAAACGTTCGCCTGAGGTATCGGAAGTAGAGAAGAAAATGTCAAATTCAAACCTTTTCGAAACACGGACGGGAAAAACGAACATGGAAATATCCATAGTTGCGTCGTATTTGTTGTTGACAGTAGTAGTAGTGGTTGTTATAGTTGTTTGTAGGTCTGTTTCTCTTTGACTGCTTGGCAGCCACTATCCCCGGCCATTGTTAGATATTACAACGGATTCGTAACTTCAGTATTCAAAGGCCAATTAGAAGTACTCTCATGTTACACATCATTCGTCAGACAGACGCTAAAGTTTGGTTGTTTCGCTCCCTCGCTCCCTCGCCCCCGATGCCAAATCCCAGAGACTAGTTTTCCATACGTCTGGAGACCAGAGTTTAGGTTTTCATCAGCCGATAAAGCAATGTTTGGACCCCCTTACTAGTAACACCTATAACTTGCAGTTGTTATGATTCAGTGCCTTTTTGTTTTCATTTTAAGGTTGAACTTAGCATTGTCGACACGAATTGAAATCGGAGGGCAATAAAGCGATAATCTCACGTGACAAGACACATGTATATCGGCCTAGAATAAACTTAATAATAAATGTTGACATCATTGCTTAATCGCATTGGGCGCAGCGCCATGGCTTCCAGCGTCCAAAATTTCCTACAGATATCCATATAATTCATTGGGGGATTATGTCCATGCTCCGCTTTTCACAAGCTTGCATTAATTTTTTTTATTTCATCTTGATTAATAACGGTATTTTTCATTCCATATTCTTCTTTCCAATCAATTTTAATCTATACCTTGTATCCATGTCCTAGTTTTATCTCGGAACTTGATCTCATCTTGCTGATAGGCATGAATTCTAAGAAATTTCGAATGCTTCCAGTTCCTATACAGCCTTGAATGTATCTAAATGCTCAAGATATATTTTAGAAATTATACACGATTGTAAC
This sequence comes from Mesocentrotus franciscanus, assembly GCA_037976565.1. NCBI lineage: Eukaryota > Metazoa > Echinodermata > Echinoidea > Camarodonta > Strongylocentrotidae > Mesocentrotus > Mesocentrotus franciscanus. Next base: position 5,697,490 of record CP137679.1, read on the forward strand.
TATGCTTTGATATCTCCCGTTTTAGATTAGTCTATTCTCGATAGTTTTGTAGCGCACGCTGCGTAGTTTATATCTGTATCGTGGGCCGCCTGGGATTATACAAAAAACTCCAAATTAAACCAATGTATCGGCTTTTTGACGCCAACGGCAGAAAGAGGCGATCTGTCTATGAAATTGAGATCATGACATATCCACTTAATTCACCCACTTAAGATCCCACAACCGTTACGGCACGTGACCACTTCAGGATATCGTGTGTGTGTAATTGGGTTTTCACAGACGTGTATCAATCAGATATGATTTATTTACGTCTGGGGACCGACTTTTAACGTCACCATCCGAAAGACGTGACTCAGTTTCGAACCTGCGTCCTCGGCTGAATCAGTTTGTAACTTCCATTGTTAGCTGGATTACAGGCGCACATAAACCGCTTCTTTATAGGTTATTAGCTTTGAAAAGTCAATGTATTTGGTTTTCCTGGTGTGGAGGAGAGCCAATCCGCCGTCGGCCGTAGTTTCTTGTTTTTGTCTTATTGCTGACTGAGTCGTATACTATACCTAGAAAATAATCATCAAAATAAAGCTTAGACATTAATTGATGAGGGAATCATATCAAATAAAGCAGCACATTAGAGAGCCATATCGCAAGTTTTCGAAATTTTAATTCACTACTTGAGGCCTACTAGGGCTATAGGCCTATGAGTTATTTGAGAACGTGTAATATTATCCTACACGATTACTGAACCAGGAATTTCGAAATAATTGCAGAGAAGTGAATGTACTTAACGCATTCGTATGCAAATGCACCCTTTATGCTGTTACGACTGTCACACTAAACTCAATATCAGAACTTACTAATTAGCATGTAGAGGTGTGATAGTCGAGTGGTTTAACACTTGACTGGAGATGCGAAGGTCGCGGGGTTCGAACCTCAGCAAGATTATACCCGTGTACTTTTTCAAGACATTAATCTACATTTGCCACTCTTAAATAGTTGCCCTAATTAGCAGCCCCGGTATAACTTATTTCTAGAATTAATATACGTGTCAGATGAGACTAAGTCAACATGATATATAACTTGTTCAAAGAAGGTCGTTAATTACATGCATAGAGCAGAGAAATTGTGTTTGTTCACTTGAATATAAAACATAACATCCCTTTTTAAAAGAAAGTTAATTTCGCCATAGATTTTCATTTGTAACGATAATAATAGTTTCACTTTTCTCATTGAGTTGATCACGTATTACGTCATACTACAATCGTCCTGATTAATGTTCTTTATTTCAATTGTTGCTTTCTTTTTAGTGCAGCTGACGGGGGAGAAGTGCAAGTGTCCCGGCTCATCTCACGCACGTATATATACACATTACATATATCCCTGTGTTTTGGGAGTGTGTGGGTGCAGGATGTGGGTGGAAATTGACGATTGAACATAGAATGGGTTGAAAGGCAAGAGAAAACACTTCTTTTCCTCCAAGTTAACAAAGTGCCCCTTGTGCAATTCTCCCTTTCTTCATCATTTATGGTCGATGTATAGTAATTACTCTCCCCAATACGACATGACCTATCCCTCACTGACCTTTTCTAAAATAAATGGTAATTTGCGTTATTGCAGCTCAAGTGCATTTTCCCAAAACAATCATCCTTGTGATATGACAGGTGATCTTTTTTAATATAATGTTACATATGCTTCTTCTTTATAAGACTCATCCTCCATATAACGTCGTAAAATAGTTTGATATGAAGGGGTCAAGTGCAAAACTCTTGCTTTAATACAACTTGTCAGAAAGATAAGTGTGTTCCTTATTTAAGGCTCGCGCAAACATTAAAATGAAGAAAAAATGTATATTAGTTCTGGTTGAATGTTAGTTTGATTATTTGTTCGTTGTTCTTTTTACCACGCCGCACGATAATATTACACTTTATGTAGTATGAATAACACGTCCAAAAAATGTACACTAAAAGAATTAGACATACAAATGACTAATGGGAAAATCACACTTCATTTAATGTAGAATTTCAGAAGAAACGGTTAAAAAAATGCTATTTCTGTTTCATTAAACTGCCGAAGTAGATCAAGTTTTTAGTGGAAAACGGAAATTATATTGCGCAATGCTATCATATAATTGGGCTTGATGACCTAAAGGCTACTCTATGTCTTTAAGAGCAACACAATTTAATTGCAACTTAATCAGCAGATAGTACTTAAACACACACGATGATGGCAAAGGCGTTGGAGAAAACACCTTAAATAGCCCTGTGGCTGTCCATCACTTTTGAAATGTGGGAACGTTACAATGACGTGACGTACTAATAGCGACACGATTTCAACTGGCAATGAAATTAGGTGTTGCAATTGCCCTCGAGTTGATTTCTCGAAGTCTTTTCGATCGTGTTCATTAATTCATTCATTAGAAAAAATATATAAAGACACTCTCTAGATTGTAATACTTTCTGGACATTGTCGACAAGAATCACCACGTGACCGTATTAATAAACCTCGGGCCAAACCAACCCCCAATTCGTGGAGGAAGTTGTGAGCGCGTGAGGTTTCTCTGATTATGAAAATCTGCTAAATGACGTGAGATACAATAAAAGAGTTTAAAACTACCCCAAATTTCTTTTATATCAAACTTACGTTCGAGGCGCTCAAGGGTGATAAGAATAGATACGAAATACACGTGACTGTGTCAACTAAAAATACGTGTTCTTTGTTTCTTCTTGAAGAAAAGCCACGATAATTTTGTTAAATTCAGTTTTATTTACACGTACATGTACTGGCGATGATTTATGATGACGCAAAGACGATATGAACAAACAACAATGGTTTATTTACAATTTATCAGACAGAACAGGACTAGACCAATTTCCCTTTGTGATTGCCTTTAAGGTTTCTTATATACGCTTTCTTTACACCATCTGTTTGTTTGTATTTCCCTTTGTATGTGTTTGAAATGCAGAGGGGTAGCTTTTGGGTTTAAATATTATCAAAATTGTTGTAGTTGTATATGATAGTCAATCCATATTTATTTTATGTTACTCTTCGATGTGAAATAAAAATTGAGTACGATATTGCATAATGCTATTAATAAATTAATAATCTACGTCATCACCTTTTGCACTATCATTTTCAGCATCAGCATCATCACCTACATCATTACTATCTCCATCTTAATCATTCAATCACTTCACCATCGTTATCTGCACTAGCTACCACCCCAATCATTGTCATCGTAATCTTCATCATCATTATAGTATCACCAACGTTATCTGCACTATACCACAATCATTGTCATCGCAATCTTCATCATCATTATAGTATCACCAACGTTATCTGCACTATACCACAATCATTGTCATCGCAATCTTCATCATCATTATAGTATCACCAACGTTATCTACACTACCACCACAATCATTGTCATCGTAATCTTCATCATCATTATAGTATCACCAACGTTATCTGCACTACCACCACAATCATTGTCATCGAATCTTCATCATCATTATAGTATCACCAACGTTATCTGCACTATACCACCACAATCATTGTCATCGCAATCTTCATCATCATTATAGTATCACCAACGTTATCTACACTACCACCACAATCATTGTCATCGTAATCTTCATCATCATTATCACCAACGTTATCTGCACTATACCACCACAATCATTGTCATCGTAATCTTCATCATCATTATAGTATCACCAACGTTATCTGCACTATACCACCACAATCATTGTCATCGTAATCTTCATCATCATTATAGTATCACCAACGTTATCTGCACTATACCACCACAATCATTGTCATCGTAATCTTCATCATCATTATAGTATCACCAACGTTATCTGCACTATACCACAATCATTGTCATCGTAATCTTCATCATCATTATAGTATCACCAACGTTATCTGCACTACCACCACAATCATTGTCATCGTAATCTTCATCATCATAGTATCACCAACGTTATCTGCACTATACCACCACAATCATTGTCATCGTAATCTTCATCATCATTATAGTATCACCAACGTTATCTGCACTATACCACAATCATTGTCATCGTAATCTTCATCATCATTATCACCAACGTTATCTGCACTATACCACCACAATCATTGTCATCGTAATCTTCATCATTATAGTATCACCAACGTTATCTACACTACCACCACAATCATTGTCATCGTAATCTTCATCATCATTATAGTATCACCAACGTTATCTGCACTACCACCACAATCATTGTCATCGTAATCTTCATCATCATTATAGTATCACCAACGTTATCTGCACTATACCACCACAATCATTGTCATCGTAATCTTCATCATCATTATAGTATCACCAACGTTATCTACACTACCACCACAATCATTGTCATCGTAATCTTCATCATCATTATAGTATCACCAACGTTATCTGCACTACCACCACAATCATTGTCATCGTAATCTTCATCATCATTATAGTATCACCAACGTTATCTGCACTACCACCACAATCATTGTCATCGTAATCTTCATCATCATTATAGTATCACCAACGTTATCTGCACTATACCACCACAATCATTGTCATCGTAATCTTCATCATCATTATAGTATCACCAACGTTATCTGCACTACCACCACAATCATTGTCATCGTAATCTTCATCATCATTATAGTATCACCAACGTTATCTGCACTACCACCACAATCATTGTCATCGTAATCTTCATCATCATTATAGTATCACCAACGTTATCTGCACTATACCACCACAATCATTGTCATCGTAATCTTCATCATCATTATAGTATCACCAACGTTATCTGCACTATACCACCACAATCATTGTCATCGTAATCTTCATCATCATTATAGTATCACCAACGTTATCTGCACTATACCACCACAATCATTGTCATCGTAATCTTCATCATCATTATAGTATCACCAACGTTATCTGCACTATACCACCACAATCATTGTCATCGTAATCTTCATCATCATTATAGTATCACCAACGTTATCTGCACTATACCACCACAATCATTGTCATCGTAATCTTCATCATCATTATAGTATCACCAACGTTATCTGCACTATACCACCACAATCATTGTCATCGTAATCTTCATCATCATTATAGTATCACCAACGTTATCTGCACTATACCACCACAATCATTGTCATCGTAATCTTCATCATCATTATAGTATCACCAACGTTATCTGCACTATACCACCACAATCATTGTCATCGTAATCTTCATCATCATTATAGTATCACCAACGTTATCTGCACTATACCACCACAATCATTGTCATCGTAATCTTCATCATCATTATAGTATCACCAACGTTATCTGCACTATACCACCACAATCATTGTCATCGTAATCTTCATCATCATTATAGTATCACCAACGTTATCTGCACTATACCACCACAATCATTGTCATCGTAATCTTCATCATCATTATAGTATCACCAACGTTATCTGCACTATACCACCACAATCATTGTCATCGTAATCTTCATCATCATTATCACCAACGTTATCTGCACTATACCACCACAATCATTGTCATCGTAATCTTCATCATCATTATAGTATCACCAACGTTATCTGCACTATACCACCACAATCATTGTCATCGTAATCTTCATCATCATTATAGTATCACCAACGTTATCTGCACTATACCACCACAATCATTGTCATCGTAATCTTCATCATCATTATAGTATCACCAACGTTATCTGCACTATACCACCACAATCATTGTCATCGTAATCTTCATCATCATTATAGTATCACCAACGTTATCTGCACTATACCACCACAATCATTGTCATCGTAATCTTCATCATCATTATAGTATCACCAACGTTATCTGCACTATACCACCACAATCATTGTCATCGTAATCTTCATCATCATTATAGTATCACCAACGTTATCTACACTACCACCACAATCATTGTCATCGTAATCTTCATCATCATTATAGTATCACCAACGTTATCTGCACTATACCACCACAATCATTGTCATCGTAATCTTCATCATCATTATTATCACCAACGTTATCTGCACTACCACCACAATCATTGTCATCGTAATCTTCATCATCATTATCACCAACGTTATCTGCACTACCACCACAATCATTGTCATCGTAATCTTCATCATCATTATAGTATCACCAACGTTATCTGCACTATACCACCACAATCATTGTCATCGTAATCTTCATCATCATTATAGTATCACCAACGTTATCTACACTACCACCACAATCATTGTCATCGTAATCTTCATCATCATAATATCACCAACGTTATCTGCACTACCACCACAATCATTGTCATCGTAATCTTCATCATCATTATAGTATCACCAACGTTATCTGCACTACCACCACAATCATTGTCATCGTAATCTTCATCATCATTATAGTATCACCAACGTTATCTGCACTACCACCACAATCATTGTCATCGTAATCTTCATCATCATTATCACCAACGTTATCTGCACTACCACCACAATCATTGTCATCGTAATCTTCATCATCATTATCACCAACGTTATCTGCACTACCACCACAATCATTGTCATCGTAATCTTCATCATCATTATCACCAACGTTATCTACACTACCACCACAATCATTGTCATCGTAATCTTCATCATCATTATCACCAACGTTATCTGCACTACCACCACAATCATTGTCATCGTAATCTTCATCATCATTATAGTATCACCAACGTTATCTGCACTACCACCACAATCATTGTCATCGTAATCTTCATCATCATTATCACCAACGTTATCTACACTACCATAACAATCATTGTCATCGTAATCTTCATCATCATTATAGTATCACCAACGTTATCTACACTACCACCACAATCATTGTCATCGTAATCTTCATCATCATTATCACCAACGTTATCTGCACTACCACCACAATCATTGTCATCGTAATCTTCATCATCATTATCACCAACGTTATCTGCACTACCACCACAATCATTGTCATCGTGATCTTCATCATCATTATCACCAACGTTATCTGCACTACCACCACAATCATTGTCATCGTAATCTTCATCATCATTATAGTATCACCAACGTTATCTACACTACCACCACAATCATTGTCATCGTAATCTTCATCATCATTATAGTATCACCAACGTTATCTGCACTACCACCACAATCATTGTCATCGTAATCTTCATCATCATTATAGTATCACCAACGTTATCTACACTACCACCACAATCATTGTCATCGTAATCTTCATCATCATTATCACCAACGTTATCTTCACTAACCACAATCATTGTCATCGTAATCTTCATCATCATTATCACCAACGTTATCTGCACTACCACAATCATTGTCATCGATCTTCATCATCATTATCACCAACGTTATCTACACTACCACCACAATCATTGTCATCGTAATCTTCATCATCATTATAGTATCACCAACGTTATCTGCACTACCACCACAATCATTGTCATCGTAATCTTCATCATCATTATCACCAACGTTATCTTGCACTACCACCACAATCAT